>CM033753.1:2952320-3385830 GCA_019671005.1 Hibiscus mutabilis
AGTATGTGCTAAAAATTGATCTCTAGAGGTGCCCGAAACCGGCTCTAGTCGAATAAATTAATTAACTTAAGAAAACTAAAAATAAAACACTAGAGGTGCCCGAAACCGGGTCTAGTTAAAACATGTTAAAAAAAACCCCAATGAAGTAATTTGAAAACCTCTTGTTTGCATAGAATCTGAAAAATCAACTTGCACACAACTCCGCACACACTCACAAGCATTATAGTTTGATTCCGAGTAACTCCTAAGTTTTTCGAAAAATGAAAAGTCAATCATACTTTGTGCCCCGGTTCTGAGAATTGAAATCAAATTCAAAGCTAAGTTTGTGAAAATTGAAGTCTTGGCAGGTAATTACTAGTTTGCATTGCTTGAGGATAAGCAATAGTTCGAGTTTGGGGTGTGATAAGTGTTCAAAAGTACTATTTTTCTTACCCTTTTTACTCATATTACTGTTAGACTTAGGCTCATATTAGTTACATAATTAATCATTAATGCATTAATCCATGTTTCCTTCAATCGTTGAGCTTGATTGCATAATTTGGTTGTTTTTTGTGGGAAAAGATGTTGCTTTGGTGTGTTTTGTGTGTATGTGCAGAATCACTTGCCAAAGCAAGGCTAGAGCTAGTTGCTAGGGCAATGCATGAAGGAGATGTCGAGCTAGTTGCCAGGGCAATGCATGAAGGAGATGCCGAGCTAGTTGCCAGGGCAATTTTTGACAGGAATAAGGTGATATAGTAGTCGAAATTGATGACTAGACAAGCCCAAGGTGATGTGGAGCAAAGCCAAATCCCAAAGGAGTTTGATTTCCATGAAGAGGTTAAAGAAGAATTAAATTCCAAGAAGATAGGAGAAGTTCTAGAAGGAATATAATTATAATAAAGAATTATATTCTTTAAAGATAATTTAACTCCAACTTAATTTCCTCCTCAAAGAATGACTTTGACCTATCCCTATAAATTAGAGGCCATGCCATCAACTCCAAAGGGGGAGAGAATAGAGAATTTTTGACAAGCTTCAAGGGGAGATCTCGACAAGAAGGCTTCATCCATCCTTCATCTTTTTCTTTCTTGTTCAATTAGGTTCATGCTAGGAATTCTTCATCTTGTGTTTCTTTGGAACCTAGCCATGAACTAAATCTATTTGGCTAAGGTTATTGTGTTTTGTGGTTGTGAGAAACAATTGGATTTTGTTTAGGTAATAAGAGTTTGCACTTTTCTATTCAAGGTTTATTCATTCTTGGTTCTTATTCTTGTTTGCGAGTGAATTGGGAGAGGATCTCGTAACTTCATCCATTTATCTAATATCGGGAGAGTTAGATTCAAGAAATGAATGAATATGATCTTTATTCAATCTATTGATGGTGAAGATTAATCCGGATTAGGAATAAGTTAAGGATTTCAACGGCTAAGAAGAGCGCAAGATTGGTTGTTGTTCACCCTTGATTCACGCAGGGATGTATTATCAAGGCATGCACAAGTAGCTAGAGTTTCGACTTAGGGATAAGAAGAAACCTTTGAAGAATGCTCTGCCGAACCTTAAAGTTACTGCCTAGACGCCCAAGTAGTTGCCCAACTAGTCGTCCAGACAACCATCGATTAGTTGCCAAGGCAACCCCGTTGTGCAATTTGCCACGGCAACTAAGTTGCCCTTGCACTCTTTTACCAAGACGATCCAATCGGCTATCACATCTCAACTCACGATAACCTGGCCTATCTCTCTCATTTGATTTCATCTATTCTTTTACTTTATTGCTTTCTAGTTTAGTTATTAGTTAAACTCCTATAATCTTCTATTTGTGTTTTTACTTTTTATAGTGCAAGAGACTAGATTCTTGAAGTGGCACCAATCCCTGTGGAGACGATATCTTTTATACTATAACTTACGACGTGTACACTTGCGCAATTGCGGAGCACATATTACATGCAACAAATGTCATTGGGCAGATTCATTCAAAGGCTTCTAACGGGCGCCATTTTATTTTGGTTGCCATCGATTACTTCACTAAATGGGTAGAGACAGCATCTTATGCCAATATCACAAGGACAATGGTGTGCAAGTTATTAAAGAAGGAGATCGTTTGTCGATATGGGTTACCAAAATGGATCATCACCAACAATGCTTCTAACTTGAATAATAAATTGATGACTGGGGTGTGCAACCAGTTCAAAATAACACACCATAATTCTACGGCCTACCGCCCTAAGATGAATGAGGCAGTAGAAGCGGAAAATAAGAACATAAAGAAAATTATTGCAAAGACAACTGATACCTACAAAGATTGGCATGAGAAACTGCCATTTGCTCTGTTCGCCTACCGAACATCTGTTCGCACATCGATAGGGGCAACGCCTTATTCTTTAGTGTACGGCATAGAGGTGATACTACCCATTGAGGTTGATATCCCGTTACTCCGGGTTCTGAATGAAGTGAAATTGGATGAAGCATAATGGGTGCAAACCAGGTTCGACTAGTTAAATCTTATCGAAGAAAAGATGATGAAAGCTATCTGCCATGGTCGGATGTATCAAAAGCGAATGATGCGGGCATGTGATAAGGAGGTACGCCCGAGAAAAGTGGATGCCTAATTGGGAAGTAGGTGCCTAACTGGAAAGGGCCATATATCGTCAATAAGGCCTTTTTAGGATGAGCAATGATCTTAACTGAAATGGACGTAGAAGAATTGAAAAATCATGTGAATTTCGATTCAGTTAAGAAGTATTATATATAAAAAAGAGAAAAAGAAGAAAAAAAAAAAGGAAAAAAAGAAAAAAAAAAGAAAAATGAATGAGACGAAAACTTGAAAAGACGTTTCATAAAAAAATGAGAGCTCAAGGTGAAAACCTGAAAGAGGGCGTCTTGAAGAAAAGAAAGGATCTGAGTTGAAAACCCGTTAAGGGCGGCTCAGATAAATTTTGAGATTGGGCCTCCGGCAACGAGAGTTATCCCTACGGGTACCAAAAGAAGAAGCTTCAGGCAAAGATTCTACTCTGGTTGGTAGGATCATGCATCATTCATACTGTGGATACTTGGGGTTTTGCATTTCATGTTTTGCTTTCCCTTTTTCTCATGTTTTCCATGCTTTCTTAAAATTGTTCTGAGTCCTTAATGGTAATAAAACCATATTTTTGTGCCTTCCCTTTCTTGTCTTCTCATTTGTTTTCATAAGCATCGTGCAAACAGGTTAACATAAACTTATGAAAAGTAAAAGATTTCTAAGCATTACTATGATCTAACCCTGAGAATGCAGAAGATTAGGAAACAGAATTAACTTTGATCTCAAGCTTTCTACATAATGTATGTCGAGGCACGATAAAAGGAAAACTTCGAGCATTGGGATAGGATAACCAATGTCACATACTATTCATACTTGTCTGAGAAAGTATTCGAGACAACAATAGAGATCTCTCAAGTGAAAACCCGTAAGGGCACCTTCAAAAAAAACTCTAAAACGAAAACCCAAAAGGGCGCTTTAGAACTTCAAACCAGAAACTCAGAAAAGAAAGGTTGAAACGGTTGAAACCGACAGTGAGATGGGGTACATGGCCAAAAGGAAGAAGAAGAAGAGAAAGCAAGCAGAAAGTCGAGGTCGACTGATCGCAGAAGTAGGCGCATCGAGATATTGACATTCATGCATCATGTATAGTTAGGCATCACTAGGATTAGGAACATGCTAACTCATTTATTACAACATATTGTCCATTTTAAACAGATACTTGCATATTGCCAATGACTTGTGATCTACGAATTCGTGGTGAAGAAGTGACCATTTGAAGAAAGACCGGCAGCCTTAGTAGTGTGAGTTCAGAAAGATAGGAAGCCATTTTTGGCATGAATCCCCAAATTTGAAGAAAGATTTTGGTAGCCTTAGTAGCATGAGTCTAGAAAGATCGGTAGCCATTTTGGCATGAATCCCAAATGCGAATATAAAGGTTCTATATAGGAATGGCCTATATTTTCGAACACTCGTAGCGAAAGGTTCTATGTAGGAAGAATCTGTAGCTCTGGGATTTCAGAAGCTAAAAGTTCTATATCGGAAGGACTTGCGGCTCTAGGGTTTGAAGACTAGCAATTCTAGGAAGAACTCCTACTCGGAAGAATCCATCTATGACGCAGAAGGTTTTATATAGGAAAGACTCGTTGCATTGAAGGCGAATAGTTCTATATAGGAAAGACTCCAAGCTTTACCGTCTCAGAGTGAAAGGTTCTATATAGGAGGAACTCGTAACTCAAGACTTCAGAACGAAAGGTTCTATATATGAGGGACCTGTAGTTCCAAGATCGAAAGGTGAAGAAGTTCTATATAAGAAGAACTTACGAGCCTGAAGATTCAGCTAAAGAAAAGCGGAGAGTTTCAGAAGAACACGTGATTCCAAAGGTACAAACAGGGAAGTCAGATAAAAATAAGTGCTTATAATCTTTGCTTTGTTCTCGTTCCACGAGAACAAGCAAAGAGGGGCAACTGTAATCACTCATTTTATCTTGGAAAAATTTTGTGTTAATTTGCAAATATTATGTAATTATTATTATTTATTACTAGTGCATGTAATCATATATTATATTATATTATTATGTTATATGTTTATTATGTGCATAGGAGTTATTAATATATGAGTAATGTATGTGTGTGATATGTGTGAGTGCATGTATATTATACATATTGTGTACGTGCGACTAGTATGTATGTAATGTATGTGTGCGCATATGTATGTATGCATGTATATGTGATTGTATGAATGTGTGATATGTATGGGTATATTAATGTATTATGTATATGTTCGTATATGAATAGGTATGTTTGTGTGTGTATGTATGTGCACATATATGTGTTTGCATATATGTACACGTATGTATGATTGAGTGTATATGTATTATTATTATTATTAACATTAATATTATTATTAATATTGGGCCAGATTAAAATTAAAGCCAAAAATATATATTTAGACCCTAATAATTAACAGTCTAGTCCAATCTATATTACAAACCTTATTAAATTTACAAGGCTTGTTTGGCCCAAAGCCCTAATACATATTAGATGATCTAAACCCTAACCCTTATCTCTCTTGTGCAGAGCCGATCCTGGACCATTGGATTAGATCTAGATCCAACGGTCGTGATCGAATGAGAGTGCCCTTCAAGCTGGCCGCGTTGATGCACGCACGAGCCATTCAGCTCCCCACGCGCGCGTGCATCATATGCACAGGACCCCTCGGTTGCCGCGTACCACGCGTCGTAATCTGATGCAATCCCACCGCCTCCGAAATCACATCTGAGTCGTCCATATAGTAAAGCATCCTAGCCGTTGGATCAGATCTGATCCAACGGCCAGGATTAAGACTGGCACCACTCCACCTCCACCACACTGCCACCATGCCTTCCCTATGTCGGCCGTACCAACCACCGTGCTCAGATACATCACCAAAAAACACAAAAAGACAGGGTTGTCAGTACCAAATTAGATCAAAACATGTATTACATATTTATTTCTAACTAAGAAATCAGAAAAAACACAAGATATATGTATCAGACCAATATTTTGTAAGGGAAATGACCAATTTCAAAAAAATAACAAAAGAAACTCTTGAAATTCCAGGGTAATTTTCCCTTCCTTTCTCTCTTACTTTCCCATGCATGCATGAACATAAAAAGAAAAAAAGGAAAAACTAAGGTCATATACCTGAGTCGGTTCGAGTCTCACTGGCGACAAGCCCTGGGGGTGAGCCGTTAAAAGTTTTTTTTCTTTGTGTTTTTGAAACATTAAAGTCCTAGGTTTTTTGGGGTTTAAAAATAAAAGGGGAGGTGTATTTTGGTTTCTGTTTGGCGGTCTCAGGTAGCCGGGGGTTGCGGTCGAGGAGGGCTTGAGGCGGCCGTTATGGCCGAGCCTCGCCTGAGACCGGTGCTCCACGGCGGCAAAGGGAGGTTTTGGGTGGCTGGGTTTTTTGAAAATGAGAGAATGGGAGCATTTCTCTCTTAAGGTTAAAAAATGATGAATGAATGGAAAGGGGGCCAGTTATGTGGTTTTATAAGAGAAAAAATAATAATATTTAGTTTAATTACTCATTAAAACCTCCATTGCTTTTGATATTTTCATACCAAGCATGCCCCTTGGGTTATTCACAATCTCAGTCCTTCATTGTTTTCAAAACCGTTCAATTTAGTCCCCCAATCAACCCCATTCAGATTTAAAGCGGTCAAATTATCCCCCTAATCATCTCGCGTTTTCAAAGTTCACACTTTGGGCTTGCCCCTTGGGTATTTTACAGAACAGGTCCTTCCAAGTTTCATTGAGCTTGTGTTCTCGTCCCTAAATCATGTTTTTATTGCTCCATTTTCTGTCGTTGTTGTTTAGTTTTATTTCATTACAGTCCCATTCGTTATGTTTCAATTATTTTTGTCTTTTGCATTTGTATTTTATGTTTCCAGCATGTTCGTGTTTTTAGAGTTTTTTATGTTTTTTATGTATGTTTTTATTACATGTATATTTATGTTTTATAACATGTGTTTTTGTGAAATCATGTCTTCATGTTCTAATTTAGTGCTCGTATACAGGCCTATTTTATATGTTTAGTTTAATTTGTGTATCATGTATGTATGGTAACGTGCTCTTTGTTTGTTTCGGTATCGTGTTTTTTTGTGTGTTTTAATTCTTTCGTTCATCGTATTGTCATAGTTTCTTTGCATGTAGTATGTTTTTATATGCTAACTTGATATTCCATATCCTTTTTGCTTTTAGGTTACACGTTAGTGTGTTTTCTTTTGTCACGTATAATGCCATGTTTTTATTTTATGTATGTAAATTATGTCACGTGTTAAGCTTTAAATATGTGTTCATTTGTTTTTGTTTTGATTTATTAGTATAGTGCCATGTTACATGTATGCCATGCGTATTTTGCATTATGTTTTTATATTTTAAGATGTACACATGTATTCTAGCACGATTTACTTTTGTTTTGCATTTTAGGTTATATATCAAGGCGGGTGTTGTTTGTCACATATTAATGTCGTGTTTTATTTTAAATCGCGTCATATGTTAAGTTTCAATTTTATCTTGTTGCTTAGATTTAATTAGTTTAATATCATATTATATTTATGTCATGCATATGTTATAGTTGAGACTTCTATTCATGTGTCTAAGCATGTTAGATTTATTTAATTAATTTTGAAAGCATTTTTTTCTTTTTTGTGTTTATGTGTATACTTTGTTTTTTATTATTGTGATATATTATGTTCATGCATTTAATTATTTTGTTTAAATTTCATAATGCTCATATTTTTTGTTTTTTAAAATATTATGTCAATGTAAATTGTATGTTTTATGTTTTGTTTTCTAAGATTGCATAACGAGATACATTTTTGTCAATGCGATGCCCTTTTATTCGAGCGTAAATGTGGCCAGTTTCAAGCGCAGTGTTGGTGGTCTATCGGTTTATTCTCGAATAATGAGGCCTTTAAAATTTACTCGTACTTATAACTAAATTTTAATTTAATCGTCACTTTAATCTAGAAAATTTAATATTAATAAAGCGGTAATTATTAAAGTACCAATTTTGGGCGGTGCGGGGGTGCTAATCATTTTCCATCCGTAACCACTCCCGAACCCAATATTTTTAAAAATCTCTGGTTTTATGGTGTTCGGCCTACCCTAGTGGCCGGTGGCGACTCCATTTTCAATAAAGTACAGTTTTTCTAAAACCCCACAGAATACATGTTTTTAAATGCCCGAAAGACTCCAAAAACTCATTTTTTTAGCGTAA
The DNA here is from genome assembly GCA_019671005.1 of Hibiscus mutabilis. Taxonomy (NCBI): domain Eukaryota; kingdom Viridiplantae; phylum Streptophyta; class Magnoliopsida; order Malvales; family Malvaceae; genus Hibiscus; species Hibiscus mutabilis. Next base: position 2,960,075 of record CM033753.1, read on the forward strand.
GAAAAAAAAGATTGCTACAGTACATGCCAGACGACTCCCTGCACTAGGCTCCTGAAGTTAATCATTTCACAACTCTGTTCCTGGGTTGCCTGGATTACTGCTCCAGCTTGACTTTCAGTAGTTTGTCCTTCATTGTGATTCCTCTTCGAAACTTTCGAACCGATTTTTCAATTGTTGTACTGCATTTCCTGATTCTGTCATTTTCTTCAACTTCTCATCTTTATCGGCATCTTCTTTAATTATGGTATCCTTCGGTGAATTTCATCACTTGTGAAACTTAGATATTGCCTCCGAGTTCGAAGCCTTCTTTTCTTCCCTCGGTTTTAAAAATAATCCTTGAATGCCCCTTCAATTTATCTATTATTTATCCTTTTTCAGATTACTCCCGTTTATCTCTATAACTGTCACTGACTGTATCCTGAAACTTGATATGTTGTTAAGCCTTGTATAAACTGACCGTTTTTAACCCTAAAAAAGCTCTGTATTTCTCTATTGTTGGCGTTACATGTATCTTTCTGAAGTTCAAATAATTATACCAGGCTTCATAAACAAGTTACGACCCTAAACAACTATTGATCCATTTGACTATCTGACAGCAACATTATAATTTAGAAATTTTATTGAAAATGACTCTTCGTATTCCCATCTTTTGATTCTCAAATTAAACTTAGTTCTCGCAGAATTTCATTATGTTCAAAAATTTTTGATACAACATTGTAATACTATAACCCATAAATCTTTCTGAAAATGACTCTTCATATTCCCCATCCAATGGTTCTCAAACCGAGCTGGTTCTAGCAAAACTTCATCTTACTTAGAAATTTTCGGTACAACCTTGCATTGATGACACCTGATCTCCATGGATATTATCTTCGTTCTTGTACTGGGTATTCTCGAATCAAGTCCACAGTGACATATTAACCCCCACTTGTCTACTAGATCATTCAGCTCTTATGGCCACTGCCTACTCGACTGATTCTCGAACTGATACCTCTCATGAATGCAATGTAACATATAACAAAACACAGAAAAACAAAACAAAAAAACTGTGTTAGTATGATGAAGTAATAATGTATGTAAAAATAATTATGACAGGAAAAACAATTTATATTTGCGTAAAATTAACCTGAGAACAGTTTATTTTGCATACAAAAATAACTAGGGAAGTGAATTTAAATCAGCAACCCCTGTCCTAGGTCCATGTCTGGCTCTAGTGGGGTAGGCTTCTATTACAGCGTGTAGGTTTCGATCTAGACTCTGGGTACCCGAACTGTCGTTATTGGACTAGTAAGACATCGATTCGGGAGTATACAGCCCCTTATAGCGGAGGCGTAACCTCAGGTGTATAAGGTTGGTATACCGGAAGGAGGACAAAATCCGATCACGGAGCTGAATAACTCACGTAAGATCATGCCTCACTCCCACTTAAAGGTGAAAAGCCCGGGTATAAGGCTTATGCATGAATGATAGTTTATAACACACAAGAAAAAGCTATATGCATTCTTTCTAAAAATTTATCCAATAATTATGAAAAATATTAAATTCAAATTACTGTTCAAAATGCCACGTAAAATTAATTAGGCTTGACTCTCGTTTTTTTTAAAGTCCCCAGCGGAGTCGCCAAGCTGTCGCGGCCATTTTTGAAAATCGGGACGTGTAAAAATAGCCTGACGATCGATCTTTTAGAAAATTAAGGTTTGCTGGTCATTTTTAATTAAGACTTAAAAAATTAGGGTTTTCGTATTAAATTTGATTTTCCCTTATTTATCCTTGAAAAACATTTTGGAGTCGCTACCAATCACTTCGTGGTAGACCGGACACCGAAAAACAAACCAGAGATTCTGTCTTAAAAATTGGGTTCGGGAGTCGGTTACGTGTAGGGAAGTATTAGCACCCCCTACGAACTCCCGTTATCGGTACCTTTAATTTTACTTTGCATTTTGGCATTTCGAATAATTATATGAATTTAATTTATCCATAATTATTAATTGAATTTAAGTTTCGAATGCATATATCATTTAATAAGGAAATTCATTTTGTTTGAATACCAGATTAAAAGCACCATGTTAAGTGGCACCCCTATTCGTATTTAAAAACGAATTTCCAACATAAAAGGATTTTTATGAATGATATTTTATTGTCTTGTCAATTTTAAGTACTAACCCTAAAAAGGCTCTAATTAATTAGTTATTTAAAGCTATGAATATTAATTAATTTAGTGGCTTTCATGTGAAAATGCCAATTTCTTGAACACCTTCTATATATTTAAAATCCTTAAATTAATCATATTCTTAATTGATTAATCTCTCTAATTAATTAAAGCTCTATCCCTAATTAAGGCTCTAACAATTTATTATTCAGTATTATAAGTGAAAATGGATATCGAATATACACCTTTTATGACCAAGGCTGAGATAACACCTAATTGTAAACAATGGAACACCATCCAGATTTGAACCTCAAAGATTCTATTTGATATACATTTAATTAACTACAATGCATTAATTTAAAAAGTCAATTAATGAACTACATTTATATTTCAATTATAAGTGTGATTTATATGTTAAATATATTCATTAAAATCCATGTTGAGATAACACCCCATTGTAAATAATGGAACACCATTCAAATTAGGATTTTAAATCTTATATTTAATACATTTAATTTCTATAATTATCTATCCTATTTTAATTATTGAATTCCTAATTAGAGAGGCCTAGACTAAAGGCTCTAATTATTAATTAAACTAAATGTATTTAATTATCTAACAAGATATGCTACATGCTAATTTTAAAATATGCAACAAACATATAATTTAATTGCATTAAATGAAACAATTAAATAAATAATTAAAATAAAACTAATTGAACATAAAACTAATTTTATTAAATCTGGACTGAAATGAAACAAATACAAAACTAATGCCCAATTACAAAGCCCGTAGGACCCAATTACACTCATTACGAACTTAAGGGTTCAATTACAAAGCATAGAGGATTAAACTGAATGAATTGCAAGACTTGAGGCTCAATTTAAAGGGGATTCAGGACCAAATTGAGAGGACAGTAAAACAAAAGGCCGAAATCTAAGGATCCATAAATGGTACGCGTATCTTGGTTCGACCCGAGAGAAAGCGCGCGGATCTCTTCCATACCCGCTGCCAAAACGGCAGCGTTTTAAAATGGCTATAAAAGCCCCATTTTAAGCTTTTGCCCTCATTTCCAATTTCTCCCCTCTCTCTCATATTCTCTCTCAACCCGAAATCCTCTCTACCTAAACACTAAAAACCCAAAAAAACATGGCCAAAATGGATTGAAATCCATGGTTTTGGTTGAACACTCAACGTGTTCTTCCAAGATCAACATGAACCTCCCAGATCACGGCAACAGTCCGACGTGGTCTCCGCCGCTCAATCTTGAGCCACCGTGCTACGGGCACTATAAGCCATTCACCAACACCGGGATTCGAATCCCGCCCTAAGGCGATTTTCGGTCGTCGTTCTCTGCCGATGTCGAACCCTAAACTCCCCCAAAAACTGATTTTTTTACCTTAGAACCCTAGATCTACCCAGATCCGATAGGATCCTCTTCTTCCCCGGCCTATACTACCCATAAACCCAACCTCTTCAACTTCGCCACCCCTCGACAAACTCCGGCCATCAACACGAACCACAAAACGCATCTCATTTCTTTTTTTGTTTTTAATATTCTGTTTTTTGTTATTTCGAACTAACACATTATTTTTACAGGGATTATGAAGAGGAATATACCTTTGTAACGGCGGATTTACAGTTTCGTTCATCCCCTTCGGCGTCCGTTAAGCTTTCCGGTGACTGTCCGTTCAACTCTGGCGGCGGTTCAACTCCCGGAGTCGATTCGGTTCCAAGATAACCCTCTCTCTCTCATTTATTATTATAGTATATTTATTATTTTATTACTTTATTAATGACCATCATTATTGAATTGACAAGATTTTCTCTCTGCCTATTTATAGAGGTTGACTAAATGACATCAGCATACACCAGCTGGATTCAGATCAGTGTCAGAAAAACTATTATCCGAGTAAAATGGATTTGGACCAATCTGGGGCTGTCACATGGCACAAATGGGTGGGAAAACTGAAAACTCTGATATTTTGTGTTTGTTTAGTTGATTAGATGATAAAAATGGGCGGGAAATGGGCTTTGAACCAAATTGTGTTTGTTTGACCGAAAATAACAGGGAAAAGGGTTCTGTAAATGGGCTTTTGGATTGTAATTTGGGCTTTGGGCATTTAGGAATGTAAATTAGACTTTTTATTGGATATTTTGGACATTTATTTGGAATATTGGATTTATTAGATTTATTTATATTTATTTACTTATGTATTATTTATATTTATTTATTTAATAAGCCCGATCAAAATTCGGGTATTACACCATCCCTAACCCAAATACTTCTTGAATATTAGGGTTGTGCAAAAAAAATCTTACAAACCGAAACTGAAATTAAAACTTGAAAATTTTAATATGAAAATACAGTTAATCGGACCGGAAAAAATGAGTTTCGGTATGTTTTTTAAATATATATATTATTTTGGTTTGAATACAATTTATAATTTTGAAAAAAAATGGGTAATCAAACTGAACGGTTATATAATATATGATATACAATATATATATATAATTATATTAGCAAAATTTTAGGGTTGTTTTTAATTTATTTCCCTGCAAATATTTACATATTTTGTCAACAATCTATAGAGCATGTGGTTAATGCTCTCAGTTGACACCATTTCCTTCCCTAGGTTGTGAGTTCAAGACCCAGTATGAGCAAAATATTTACATATTTTTATTACTTTAGGAGTAGAAATTCAACGCAAAATATTGATTTGGGAAGTATTCTGCCGCAGAATATTAATTTGAGAAGTCTAATTAAAGGTAATTTATTCCCATAATATTTTTATTACCCTTTGAGTCGTACATCGATTTTTTTAAAGTGTTTTCAAACGATTTTACAGTTTTTAATTAATTTTATTATATTTTTTATGTTATTAGACCTAGTTTTTGCGTATATTATAATTATGTTTTATTAAATTCGTTATAGTATTGAGAAGATATTGATATTTTGTGTCAAATTTTTGAAAGATATATTTTCTTTGACTATGTTGTTAAATTTTATATATTTAATAAGAAAAGTAAAAAAAAAAATCATTATCCGGCCAAACCGAACCCAATATTTCAGCTAACATGTTTAATGGTTATAGTTTAGGGTTAAGAATTGAGCAACCCAAATTTACCGGTTATTCAAAATAATTTGTAAACGGTTAACCAAACCCGGTTTTGCACACCCCTATTGAATACTGATATCAACGGTTAGGTAACTAGAATTTTCAACTAAAAAAAATGTGTGGCATTGAATGATGTAGCTCGAAACAAACGTCTAAGCCAGTCTGAAAACGCAATCATGAGGATAAAAACAGAAAGACAACGAAAAACAAGTCATCTTACAACAAGCAGTACATATTGATTTACGTCAACGGCTATAATGAAAACTCACCTACTAAATCCTAAATAACTAAGAAAACTATACCACACTCTTATTAGTTTCCATAGTATCGCGTTCATATATATGTTTACATTAGTAAACATACTTTTCCTCTAGAATTTTCTTTGGACGTTCACCTTGTTCAAATCTATTCTGTTAGCAAAAGGGGAAAAATAAGCTTTGTTACAGCAATGGAGATTCTTGAGGCCCAAACCACCTCAAGACTTCAATGTATATATCTGCTACCAACTCGCTTTCCCCAACTGTAGAAGTATCTTTCCCCTCCATAAGAATCGAGCACATAATTGTTAGATAGTATTAATCAATGCTTTAGAAAGTATAAGTTGTTTGCACCAAAAGTTTGAAATACTAAACAAAACAGTCCAGATAATTTCAATTTTCCATTTTAGTTTACAAACGGGATATTTAACAGGATTTAAAGTTAACGTAAAAGCACAATTAGTACAAAATAGTATAGTCCATATGTCAAAGAAGATTGGAGGATCAAAAGGGACACGTTGGGATAAGATGATGAATTGTCGCGAATTATAGGAACTCAAATTTAGGATTTTTGGAAAGGGTGTTTGAGTTTTGAACAATTTATGTTCATGATTGAAAGAAATAGTTTTTTTTGTTAATACCTTTGTCGGATTTATATATATGCTTCCATTTTAAAAGTAAAAGATTTAGAAATAATCAGTTGGCCTAACGAGATGAGAAGTTTAAATCTCGACATTATGAATAGAACAAATTAAATTGGAAGAGGCTCCTCATAATAGACAAACTTGTGATCCTTTAGCTTTTCCAATGAAACGCTCAAAATGCTCAGTGGGTGTGCCTGTTCAAACAACGCAGAATCTTTTCTTTTCCTCTTCTTTTCATGGTAGAATAGAATACCTGAGCATCTCCAGACTGTGCAAAGGTTTCGGAGATGCTATTTTATGGTGCTGTTTGCCACTCCTAAGTCCTACCTTTGCAGGAATAACAGTGTTTTCAATCCAAAAATTTCAAGTTATCGGTCTCATCCGGTCGGCCGTCTCCATCCTCGGTTGCAGGTTTTGTTAAATTCTTCGCTTCCTTGGTGCTCTGCAGTTCCTTTCAACTCATCTGAACGTACAAGTTTTACAGTGACAAATTCAAGTCGAGAGAATAAAAGGATCATCATCTCTGGTATTCCCAGAGAACTAAATTCCAATGGGCAGATGAAAGCTGCCTGCTTCTCTATCAGTCTTTTTTTCAATTCTTTCCAACTCTTTTATCCTAATCTCACATCACAATTTCCCCCTTTTTTTTCTTTCCTTATCTCACCAATAACGATCAAAAGATGCTTCTTCAGTGTTGTCATTTTGCCTTTTCCACATGTAACATCCTAAAAAGCATGTCCACAGATCCTCCCAAAACCAATCATACAAAAAAGGGTCTAAATCAAATGGAAAAAATAGAATGAGAACTTACAAATTTACTTGCAAATTAAAACAGAACCAGCAATCTGCTTATGATATTACATTAAATAATATATTTGTTACAACACCTAAAGACTTATGTTGGGATTTTTATATGGGATTCTTCATCAAAAGAATTCTCCGAATCCTGGAAAATCCCACCACTATCCAAGCATCCCTCAACATACATTTGATATATTAGACAAGCATCCCATGTCCAACTAAAGAGAGGGTGATTGGGGAATTTGCTTGATATTTTATCATTTGCTTTTTTTAAACAGCCTACAAACAAGAAAACTATCTTATCTAGTTGGTCTCTCTCCATCTTCTTGAAATGTTGAATAAGAACTTCGGGAGAGATGCGATTCGGGGAAGATGAAGCAGCAACTCACTAAACGAGTCTTTTCTCGACATGCCCGGGGCCTGCCTGCTACTAGAGACTTCCTTTGTTTCCCCTTCAAAAGCCTTCGCATTGTCCTTGGCTGAAATATTGAACTCAAACCCATGAGTTTTGTTTAGCTGAACATCTTTTCCATCATCAGGTCCATTGGAAGTTTCTCCATTAGCCTGCGAGCTTGTGCCAGTTGTACCGTCCTTTTGCAGAAGACAACAGAGAGAATTGACCCTTGACATGAGGGATTTCTCATCAGAGGCTGTTGTAAATTGAGTGTCACTGAGAAGGTATCGTGCAATATCGTCCAGCATTTCCTGGCAGTCTGGTCTATTTTCGGAGGATGGATTTTCAGTCATATGTTCTGAGAGACGGTGTCCAATATGGTTCATAAGGTCACTCATGGACATAGACGGGTGAAGTCCAGGCACTTCTATCTGGTCCCAATTTCTTGTCCCCTTTGAATCCACTGCTTCACAGACTCCGCTTCCCTCTATGCCACGAGAGTCGATCACTAATGAGAAATGACATTTAATTAGAGAGGAAGAATACTAAGAAAGCATCTTTCTACTCAGCTAGAATTATAAGTCTAAGCCCAGAAAAAGAAAAATGAACAATACCAATGCATATACTAAATCTGTCAAGGAACGAACAAATCAAAATGCACGCATATGAAGACATACAAAATTTAAAAAAAGGAAAAAAAGGCTTGTGAATAAAAGAGAATACTAAAGGACAGCATGGAAACTTATCTACAGGCACATCAAAAACAAAACCTGAGCTCCTGATTGTACCTGAACTGGGGGATGGAGCTTCCCTGGACATATTTTCCGAGGTTATGGCAGCAGAATCCCCTTTCTCAATCTCGAAGGACGAAGAGTGAGCTGCAGCAGGCGATGCTATATTCTGGAATCCAGAGCTAGTTGATCCTCTTGGTTCACCAGGATCCTCAAAAACCGAACTACGTGATTCAAAGTATGGTGAATCCAAAATTATCTCTGGCTGTCTGCTTAAACAGTTCAAGCGCATGTCACACTGGATCAGTTTTTCAAAATGTTTGTTTAACAATCCTTGAGGGCACTGCAGAAAATGTTGCCTGCAAAGTGGCAATAAAAAAATTATTAGCATATTAGCCACAAAACCCTATGCAAACAACCAACATAGAACAGCAATATTCAGCTTGTATTTCCACAAAGAAGAATAAAAATACATGACACTTTTACCTATGTATGCTAGCTTGACCATCAGTAAAATCTGAAGTTGTCTGCCATAAGGTGTGTTTCCTAGGCTGCGGATTAGTCTCCCTGTAGAAAAGGGGCTGTCTAGCCAGCTGCATCATCAAAGAAACAAGCAAAGTCATACAAAACTATTGCAGAGAAATAAAATAGAGATTGAAAAAGGGAAAAGATTAATACGGAACAGAGGAAAGTTTACCACAACATTCAAAGTCCCAGGTCCATTATCAGGACAATTTGCTTTAATAGCCATAATATCCGACCACTGTATTTCAATCTTACTCTTAAGCCCACCTTCCAACACCTCCCAAACAAGCTTATGCTTTGCAAAATAACACTTGGCAACTAAATCCCCTTCATACCTCGACTTATACTGCAAATCACCAAGTAAACAATTCTTCAGCTACTTGACCCCCAAAATAAAAGGAATTTATAAAGTACATAATATAAAAAATAAAACTTAATGAAAAGTTACCTCCCAGTGGCCGATTCGAAGAATAGAAGCTGGAAAATTCGAAGCTTTAAGCTTGTCGGTAGCTGCTGCAGCTTTACTCTCCTTTTTGACTCCAGAATTCGAGTTCTCAGCTTCGGCAGCTGAGCCACTGCTTTGGGATTGAGAGAGGCGCATTTGGATCAAATCCAAAAGTGAAGGACTCTTCCTTAGATTCAAACCAAGTGGGCTCGGCTCATCCAACGGATTGTATTGCGCTGGTGGGATCGGGAAAGCAGTGGCATCGGAGTTCCACTGACAGAAAATGTAAAATGAAAAGGCCCAGAAATGAAATCTTTAAAATTCGAAAGCTCTAGCAAAAAGATCTTATTTCTTTCTCTAAATAGATTAGATCTCTCAAAATAAGGAAAATGTTTCATTTCATTGGAAAAAAATCAAAAGAGAATACCTGTTGAAGATTTGGAGAAAGTTTGGATCGTTTATTAACCGGGCCATATTCTTCCTCTAAATAATCCTCAACGATCTCCAATTTCACCGGCGCCTTCTCCTGGAACGATTCGGGTTCTGGCGTCGGATTTCCCGATCTCATCAACTGCACCATCCAATCTAAGCGAAATCCCGATATTCCCAATCCAAACCGGAAAACTCGCGGACAAATCTAGCTTTAAAGTTTTTTCTCTAATCGAAATTTAAGGAAAGAGAGCGAATTTCGGAGATTCTGAAACCCTAGAAAAATTACTTTGGGGGAAATCTAATCTGCGGTGTTAAAGGGAGAGAGGGGGCAAAGAAGCGATCCTCTTTGGCGGCGAGCACGTGCGAATCCCGCGTCGTTTGAGCCGTCGTACGTGCGATGGGGTCACGATATTACTCTAATTTCCTTGGTTGTGTCAATTATTGGGGTTAGAGCTAAGGGTGTTTTGGGTAATCGGGAGGGAGAGAGGAGTTTGCGCTGGCAGACACGTCAACACATAAATGGATAATATGTGGGGCCCAGAAAAGTTAGGATTTCATGAAAAATTATTATCTTTCTCCCAATAAAATTATTACATATATGTTTTAAAATTATTCTAATTAACATATCACTTTTAAAACCCAATAATTTTTATAAGATATATTTATTTTTCTATTTTTTTAGTTTTTTAACAAAAATAAAAAATAACTTTTTAAAGGAAAATTTATCATTTAAATTATTTTACACCACAAATCTTATATAAACTTTTTTTCTTAAAACTTCGTAAAAAGTCAACATGTAACACAAATAATGAGACGAAAGGAGTAAATGGGAAAGTCTAAAAGCGCCTAAAATGCGGTTAAAATAAGGCCAACATAAATTCTTACAAAAAAATTGTAAGAATTTAAGTAAGACTGGTAAGAATTTTAGTAGAATCGAAATTCTTACTAACTGAGTAAGAATTTGTGTAATTACATAAATTCTTATTAATTGGGTAGAAATTTGTGTAGATTTTACCTTAAGTGAGACATTGTGTAGCTACACAAGTTCTTATATTATAACCTAAATTCTTACCATTTTGATAAGAATTTGTGTAAATCGTAAGAATTTGTGTAGTTACACAAATTCTTACCAACTGAGTAAGTATTTGTGTAGGGTCGTCTCATTTTAGTTGCACCGTAAGGGTGCCTCACCCTAGAACTACCCTTATTAGATGAGGTCAGCTCATCACGTCATTCGTGATCTCAACCAATAAGGTCCATCCATCTATTTTTTTTCAAAATGAATCTTCACCTATCTCTTACGTGTCAATAAAAAGTGGTAATTATTTAGAAGTTAAAATTAGATGGATAAATTTTATTGGATGGGACCAGGTATGCCGTGATAAGCCGGGTCCATCTAAAAACTTATTAGATTTCTTTTAAATGACGGCAGTGGTTTGGTGTTGTCGTACACGTGGCGGAAGATCCGAGGCTAGCCTCTAGCATATTGCTTTTGAAGTTGACACGTATACTGTTCATTGGATGCCTAGTATAAAATGGTTAATAACTTAATAACACGACGTTGATTTGTTGTTGGCAAAATTAGAGAAATATTGCAGCTAGAAATAATTATTAGGAAAGTAGGGTTGATTGACTTATATTTGGCAATATACGACAAAAACTACGGTGAAGCATAAAATCGCCATCTTCAGGCAGTGTCTTTGATTATTTTAATTTTTTGTACCATTAATGATTCAAGGCTGCCATGAAAGCAATAAAGGCTGACATTCACGTGAACCGACAGAGTTGTCATGCATACAGCACGTAGCACGTCACCATGTGTAGGAGATCATCTAAAAAATTTAAAATAATCGATAACACCTTCTGCAAATGATACTTTATGCTTCACTGTAGCGTTTGTCGTATACTATAAAATATAAGCTAATGAACCTCATTTCCCTAATAATTATTCCTAGCTGCAATATTTCTCTAATTTTTCTGTTGTTTCTCTTTAAGGGCAGTCTAAATATTATATTTTTTTATTAAATAAAAATATTACATCATTATACCGAAATTTGAACCCATACAAGATAGGATAATATAAACATTCTTAATCACTAGACCAATTAGTGGATTTCCGTCTAAACATTATATTTAATTCTTATTATTCATATTTTTATATTATTATTTTGACTTGTGATAATGCTAAAATCACGTAAAATTTGATCAACGTGTAATATAAAATATGGATTTTTATTTGATAAATTATACGGCTGAGTCTACCACGCTCGACGAACACTGCTGAACACCACTAACATTGAACACCGCTGAACACCATTAAATTAATTTATAAAGATTAAAAATTTCAAGGACTCAACATATAATTATAAATTATTTAAAATAAAATTTCAATTAAATTCAAACATTGAATTTAGAGTTTAGGGTTTATAGTTTAGGTTTATGGTTTGAGTTTATGGTTTAGGGTTTAAGGTTTAGTGTTTAGTATTTTTTAAATTGACTAAGGTTGTATTTAATTCAATTATTTAAAAAATTAAAAAATATAATATATATAAAAAATAATTTAATTGAAATTTTATTTTAAATAATTTATAATTATACGTCGAGTCCTTTAAATTTTTAATCTTTATAAATTAATTTAATGATGTTCAGCGGTGTTCAATGTTAGTGGTGTTCAGCAGTGTTCGTCGAGCGTTGTAGAATTTTCCTAAATTATACACATGAATTTTTATTTCAATTCGACTATATGGATTTAAAAAAACACACATTTATTTTTCTATTTGATAATATAATTATTTCTATTTACAATATGAAATTGTATAAAAACGATGCGTTGAGAACTAAAAAATCACATGTTTTGTTGATAACGCGAAAATTTTTAATTAGTAAAAATAAGTATAACATATAGATAATATGCAAGACGTGAAGGACTGATAATGATATTTTCCCCCGGGATTAATTAAAAATTGAGATGAATTAAGAAACTTTAATCCAAAGAAAAGACATGTTGACAAATGGGAGTTAGGGGCATGAATGTAGACTTTCAAGTTGTCCGCCGCCTTCGTTTCCTCGACAGTTTCTTTGATCTGACATTTAGCATATTTAACACGCCCTATTTGCCGCGCAAAACGATCCTGTCCATTTGAGGCCATACACGTGTTAATTAATGATGTTACCATACCCATAACATATCATTTCAAAGAAGTTTAATTATAAAATAAGTATTTAAATTTTATTTTTTATAATAAGTATTTAAAATATTTTGTAACTGAAATAATTGTTAAACGTTTTTTATCTGTTTTAAAGTTAATATATATATAAAGTTTATCACTTAATTATAATTTAACACGTAGTTTTTATTTTTATTTTTAAAAACAAACTAAAAATAAAATAAATTAGAAAACATCCTAATTTTTCAGAAATTACAAAGCAGTTCCAAATCTTTAAATCTCCAAACTTCAAACTCCCAAAATTAATGCTATTGTCACCGTCGATACTCTCGACGGACCCCACCATCATCAGAGTCTCTACCCATTTTCTTCAACTACCTATCTTTAGTAACCTGCAAGAAGTACGTCAATCGGACGACGAACGAAGAACGCAAAAGACTTTAACCGTTCGACGTCTGATTGGCACGCCTCTCGTCTATTACCGACGATGGGTGATTGGGAAAAATGAGCGTGGGAACTCCGGCAAGATTATCGGCGACGATAATGACGTCAATTTTAAAATTTGAGATTGTAGGGATCTAAAAAATAAAATAAAAATTACATGTTAAATTCTGATTGAGTGGTGAATTTTTTTAAACGAGTTACCTTAAAACAGTAACATAATGAAAAATTATGCACATTTTTCAGTAAAAAATATGTTAGACACTTATTGTAAAAAAGATTTATAGTTTGGGCACCTGTTTTGTAGTTAAGCATTTAAAAGAATATAAAGCATCTACCATTTTGATGTCCTTATTTATGTCATATACTAAAAACTTAGGTTTAGGATTTAGGATTAAGGTTTAAAGTTAAGGTTTAGAATTAGGGTTTAGGGAAATGGTGGTGAGATGTATTTTTAGGGTTTAAGATTTAGATTTAATGGTTAATTTTTAATTTTTTAAATGTTAAAACATAAAAATGGACACTAAAATGAGCATATGGTTTTTGTTCTATTTAAAATACATTACAGACAGTTTCAAAAGATTGATGATAGAATCCAATGAGCCATTTCGGTGATAAAGAAAATAATATTTTTAGGAGACATAAATTTAAATATTTTTATTTACAGATATACCTAAATTTTATTAGGAGTGAATAAATAAACAGATATTATCTTGAGATTACATTAAAAATATTTAAATAATGATTGATGATGGAGTCTGATGACTTTGAATACATGGGGTGAAAAATAAACATCAGGGATTTGTTGATTATTAATAATATTTTAAAAATATCTTTATAATTTTCATATCTATTTTATAATTGTAATAAAATTTTATTTTTTAATGATTAAGGATTGAATTGACAAAAAACTGTAAATTATTAAAATTATATTTTTGATAAAAATATTTTATTTTTATATTTTTAACGATTATAGGATAAATTGATAAAGAAATTGTAAACATAGAAAATTAAAATATATATTTTGCCTTTTATATAATTCCCATGTCAACATTTATCGTCAAAATGGATGAAATTATTAACAAAGGCAAAGGGGCCATTTGTTCTTTTCAGAATGTTCATGAACCAACTGTCCATTTTTTTTTAAATAGGGACCAAAATACAATCCGAAATATAATACAATGATTGTTATGTTATTTTTATCAAATAAATACAAAATAAAAAATAATGATATTTAGATAATAAATTAATATCAAAATTTATAAGCATGATGGTAAGAGAAGCCTTGAACGTTTTTCAATTTTTTTCAATTGCATCCTTAAATATTTTTTAGGAATTTAAATCTTAAAGTTTCATTTTTTTTTCAAATAAGCCCTTTTTAGATGATTAATTGGCGGTCAACTAATGCGTAACATTTTTGTTGATGTAGTATGACAACGTTAAAGGTGCAACTGAAAAAAGCAAACATTGGAGATTTTTTATATTATGCCATTTTCGCTCTTGGTTTATAATTTTATCTTATTTTTTAATAAAACAAATAAAAATCCCTACTTAATAATCATATACAAAATTAGTAGATTTATACACAAATCCTTTATCACTCTACTTATAATAATTCTTTGAATAAATATTTATAAATATATTATCATATAAAATTTTCATCAATATTCACGTGTGTAACAAAATCTAGTATTTATTAATTTTAAATTCGAGTACATCATCTTACATGCTAATCAATCATAAGTTTAAAATTATAATGATATTAAAAAATAAAAAATAAATAAAATTGAAAGAATATATATATATATATATTATCATACTTCTTTTAGTTTAAATTTTTATTTTAATTATATTTTTTATATTCTATAACCATTCAAATAACATTGTTTTATATAAGCAAATAATACTATATAATGAGCTAACACATTCAAAATAAAATTAAAAATTAAGAGTAAAAAATGCACAATAGCAAAAAAAAAAACCGTAACATTTTTTTCTTTCAATTGTGCCCTTAATGTTATCATGCCACTGATACACGAACAAAGAACTCATTTTTTTAGTCTCTAATACGCTCATATTAAGCCTAGTTCTTAGGTAGTTTCTGTATCATTATACATCATAATTAGTAAAAGTACATTTTTAGGATTTTTTTTTTCCTATCATTTTACCCACATCTTGGCTAAATAAATTTTTTTAGGCCATTTTTTTTCTATCGTCTTTTTAGTGACATCCTATAGGAAAGGTGCAGTTTTGTTTTCCGAATCATCTTTTGTGACCATCAGTGATAGTGTCTTTAGTGATGGTTATAAAGTCATTTTTAATGTTCAACTACGGGTGTAAATGAGCTGAGTCGAGCTCGAGTGACTCGAACTCGAAATGTTCAGGGTTAAGTTCGGTTCGGCTCGAAAGCTCACAAGCTCAAAGTTATCAAGTTCGAATCGAACTCGAAAACAAAAATTAAACTCAAGTTCGAACTAAACCCTAATTTGCTTACCCTTATTCTCCAAAACCTATAAGCCATTGTTAACCTAATCTAACCCTAAATCTCAAACCATGCTCTAAACCCTAAATTAACCCCAAAACCCAAAATTAAATACTAATTAATCAATGTAATATAATATACTATATTTTTTAGTAGCTCGCGAACTTTTTGAGTCGAGTATCGCGTAGCTTATCTCGATTTGTTAAGAACTCGAGTCGAGTTTAAACTTGAGTCGAGTTCAACCGAGTCAAACTCAAGTAGCTCGCGATCTGTCTCGTCTCATTTACATCCCTACGTGGGACCACTTATTTTGTCCTTCCATTAAGTAGGTAAATAGTTTAGTCATTATTGTGAGATTCAATGTTGACAATAACAAGCGAGAGTTGCGGTGAAAATTACCTCACGGAGTTTATAGTCTTGGGCTCAACCCTCAATTTTCCAACTTCACTTCTAGGAAAGAGTCTTTACACATTAACATTAATTTCTAATCATATATAACTTAACACATTAACATTAACGTTAGTTTCTAATTATATAACATTAATATGGGAGGTTAGAGTTTATTTTTTAAGATAATATGATTAGAGATTTAAATTTTAACCTATAAACCCTAAAATACTAACCATAATCCCTAAATTTTAACCACTATCCTTAAATTCTAACCTCCTATACCCAAGCCCATAAATTCTACACCCTTAATTGAATCCATAAACCCTAAAACTAACACACTATGAAAACTTCTAATTTCTACCACTAGTGTATAGAATAATTACCCTTAAACATATACTTTGTTTGATGATTGAAACCCAATTAACATTAACATTTTAATTTAGACTAACATTTTATGATAGTAAATAATAAAACATCATTATTCTTAGTTTATATATTATATACAAGTCCATATCCAACAAAAGAAGCTTGTAGTGGAATACAAGTTAATGCAAAATTGAGCTTTTCTTTGGGAGATTACAGGAATGGTGAAGCTGAGAGAGTTGAGATTAAAAGTCGAAGAAAACAAGACTACTTTTGGATAGGTTAGTTTATCGAACAAAAATCATCGGGTTTTTTTGTGTTCCAACACTAAAAAAATCAAATCCTAAGCTCTGGCCCTAAACTCAAAATCCTAAACCCTAAACCATACACCCTAAAAAATAAACTATACATCCAATACTTTATACCCTAAACCTTAACCTTAAACCCTGATCCTAAACTCAAAACCTAATATTTTAATGACGAGGTATAAGTAAGGGCACCAAAAAGAAGCAAATGATTTATACTCTAGTTTATCTTGCAACATATTTGACACTAAAAAGTGGTATGTCAAATGCATATACCATAAGCATAAGGAAACATGGAAGATAAAGTAATATCACTATTTCTGTTTTTGGCTTTCCATCTTTGCAAGTGTATAGCTGAGCTGAGCAATCAAATATAATTTTAAAGGCCACAGGTGCAACTTTCTGAAGCAAAATGTTGTTGGAAGTGATACAATTTAAGTCAAAAACAGGGAGAGCTCATCAAAACATTGTTTACCTAACGGTAGAGCACTAATTCGAACAGGTTGCGGATTCCAGGCGAAAGTCCATGATCACAAGGGTGGCGACACTATGAGCAAGTGCAGCGAGGACGACAAACACATGAAAGATCTGATGGCTGTGCCCTGCAATATCAAATGCGCCGGGCTTCCACCGCTCCGGTATTCTGCTGGTGTAAAACGCGGCACCTGCAGCGTATAGGAACGCCATCACGACCTCGTATCCAAGGGCGACAAATATATGCGGATGGCCCCAGTGCAAAGAAACTGCATGTGCTGCTGGGATCACCCCTGAAAAGCCCATTGCAAGAAACAAGGAAGCTCGAAAGTTTCGGTAACGGGCCGTTGAGAGAGTTGGTGATAACAAAGTGATGATGGCAAGGACTCCGAGAACCGATATGGCCGCGAGATAGAAAAAGCACGAATACGGATGACAGAAGAAGGCGTAGTAGATGGGTGCAAAAAAGGAGCAGACGATCATCAGAGAGATGCCGGCGTAATCGAGGCGCCAGAAGAAGAGGCTAAACCGTCTGGAGTGGCAAGCAAAGAGGTGCGAAACCGAGCTGCAAACCAAGCAACCCATTGCACCTGACAAGAAAACAAACCAGGGCCATTTCGGAATGGCGTTATAGCCATCTCCTTTCTTCAAATCAAAGAGAGGTGGCTGAGAAATGTGCCTCAAGTGTGAGTCCTGCAAAGGAAACATCAAATTCAAAATCAATTATAAGAACCAAGGGCATTAAACAAAAGGAAATGAACAACCAAGGGGTTTTTCATAATTATTCAAAGATCTAAAAATAAATTTAGAAACACTACCATGCACACACACCACAATGCACACACACCACAAGTAAATTCTCTTATGATTTGTACTTAGGTCATTCCTAAGTGAACAGACATTGGAGTTCAGAAATACTATTCGTTAATATTTATACAATATAATAAAATTTGAATAACATATATGTTTTTTATCGGTGAATAGGGGAAAATATTATTCGGTTTTAATTGACTTAATCAACTCAATTGGTTAATTTATTTAGTTCGGTTAAGTCTACTAAATCAATATTGGACATGTTGAATGGGACGAAGGGAGTACTTTTGAGTATATCATCTAAAGGTAATAAACAAAGGTTATATTTTGATACATAAATTGTATAAGTATAAAAAAATATTACGCAACTATTCTTTAAAATTTAAAATTTAAAAATATAATGTCAAAAATGTTCATAACATTAGACTAAATAGTCATTTTGACCTCTATTTTTTAAAAGCATTTTAACCATCAACGTTTTGTTTTGGGTCAAAATAGCCCTTTGAGAATGAAAACTATTAGTCGGCTAACCTTAAATGGCTTAAAATTACGTGGCAAACCTACATGACAGTGCATGCTGACATAATAGTGTCATATAGACAAATGTGCTGACTTTTCAGAATGACACATCAGTCAAAAAATAATTTTATAAAATTGTATAAAATATAAATTTATTTTTTCTGATGATGTGTTATTTTGTGAAGTCATTTCAAGTTGTTTATTGTCAGTTGACTGACATTTTTCATCCACTGATAGGCCACTTTGACCCAAAATGAAACATTGAGGGTTAAAATGCTTCAAAAAAAGAATAAACACGAAAATGACTATTTGGTTAAATGTTAGAGACATTTTTAGTATTATGTCAATTCTAAATTACTAAACATAAAACCCTAATGTCTACTCATAAATCCTAAATTCTGAACCATATAGATTAAACCCCTAAACATAAACTCTGAACCTAAATCTAAACTCTAAATCTAACAAACTTATGTATCAATTTTTTTTTCATAAAAAAATATATAAAAATGAAATGTATCTTATTATCCACATTCTACGCATGCACAATTTGAGTGCCACAAGATGAGACAACGTCAACAACAACATAAGCTTCAAATTCTACTACTCTTTACTTAGCAACCAAGTCTAGTACTATCATTTCCAATGTCATTTATTTTATTTAGTTAGGTCAATAACTTTATGTTTGGTTCAATGAGTGCTTAACACAAGGAAAAACTTAATTATCACATGAGCTTTAAATTGATTTATCATAACATAAAAAGGAATCGATATAAATATAAACTTGAAATTAGAAAGATATTTAAAATTTTAAGTGAAAAGTAATACTTATTTAAAATAAATAACACATTTATTTTCTTTATTTAAATTAAATCATGTGAGTGACTAAAAAATATTAAATAATATTAATTTATTTTTAATTTATGAATAAAATATAAGAAAAAATAATACTCCTACCAAAAGTAACATATTAAATAAACATGATAGAGACAATGAATTCCTACTAATATATCCAGAACAAAGTAACAAGTCTCAATTATAATTTTAAAAGGAATAATAGAGAGTAATTACATTTAGTCGGTTGATTAAATTATTTATTTTTATTCTCTCGTATTTTTTTAGATCATGGGTTCTAGATCTATCGAGAACACCCCTTTCTTCTTTTAATGTTCACAATTTTCTGTCTCTAAGACTAAAATTAGAATTAAAATTTATTAAAAAATAATTAAAAATATATTAAAATTGTAACTTATATATGAAAAAATGATGTTTTATTATTATTATTATTATTATTATTATTAAGAGAAGGGCGACCATCCCGGTAAGTTATCACGTGACGTAAGACAGCAAATTTCTCGAAGACGCAAATTTCAGGTGTATTTCGAAAAATCATGTACTATCACCGACACCCACGCAAGATAACAATAATTTCATGTACATACAAATACACTCAAAACCATATGTTTCATTTCCTCGACCAATGGAATCAATCTTTTATTTTTTGCAACATGATAAATTTATAATTTGTTAAAATTAATTAAAAGTTTGCATTTTTTGAAATAAATAACTTATCTTTTATTTAATATTATTCCAATGACATCAGTTTTTAATTATAAAAAATTCTTAAAAATATAAATTAATTAAAACGTGTAATAATAACTTTGTTAGATTGTTATAATTTTAGGAATAGGGAAAAAATAGTTTTTCAAGAGATAAAGAAAGACCTTGTATTTCAGAAAGTTTATCGGATTGGAAACGATTGGCAACCAAGATAGAGTTAGGAATGACTATGAGTTGGGTTTTTAGTCGATCTTCATCTGACCCAAAAATTTAACATCTCCATCTAAATTCAACCCGATCCAATATTTTATGATGTTTCACTCGACCTAAACTTGAACCTGAATTCTAGAGTAAAATTTTGAACATGGCCCCGACCCAACATAAATAAAAAAATTACCAATTTTTATTATTATTCGATAAAATAAAGAGCTAATTGCAAAATTACAAATAGAGATGGAGCATTATAATAATTATTTTATTTTTATTAGACAAAATATGTAGATAATTAATATATATATATATACAAAGAGGGGCAATGTAGTAATTATACCTAGATATTTAAACTAAAATTAAACTATTATCTCGGGTCGGGCATTTTTCATCTTAAACCCAAACTCGACCCGACCTCATCCTCAGAAAATTAGACCTGAACTCAAAATTTTTTTAAAAAAATCTGGCTCAATCTTATAAATCGGGTCGAAACCCACCGAATATGGGTCAAATAGCCATCCTTGGCCATAGAGTCGCAAAGAACATCTTTAAAATAATTAAAGATCAAAAATTGGGTTGTTGAATGAAACGAGGTGGTTTTATTGGATCAATGTTGTGCTGGTAATATTGATATTGAGGAATTATTTGGGGTTATATTCAACGTCGAAGAATATTACGCAACCCATTTTTTAAAATATAAAATCTAAGTTATAACAATAAAATCTTAACTCTTACATTCTAAACCTTATAACCTAATTAGCCCTTAAATTTAACGAGTTTTAGGCGGGCTGTCCATCCAAAATTTTCCCATTATTTGGTGGTCATTTAGTGTGCACTGTAAATAGAAGCTAATTGCATCAAGGGATTGAGCAAATTGGTGGAGTAATTGATAGTATGTCCTTTTGAAAGTTAAAGGTGTCCAACATATTTTTTTTTTCAGTTTGGTGCTTAACGTTTCTTTAGGGCCACTTTAGTACTTAACGTTTCATTCCGTAACTCAAATCAGGTTTTTTCATCAACAGTCGTTAAAAATTTTCTGTTACCCAATAAAAACACATGTGGCATGTTTTTATTTATTTATTTAATTTTTGAATTTCTTTAAAAATATAAATTTCTTAAAAAACTTCAAAGTTTTAATTTCTTTCAATCAAACTCTCAAATCACATCTACCTCATCGTCCGGCATCACCCACACGTCGGCGGTTCACTGTTCACCACCCAAGTGTCATGTTCAACATCCCCCACCATCTAGCCTTCGATTAGAACCCCACCATCTACCTCATCGACGGTTCATTCATCGATTTTCGAGGACGGGATGATGGGGGTTTCAGTCGTGGGGGGCGACGAAGGCAATGGTGGCCGATGGTGGTTGAACCGGTGGTGAGAGGGAAGGAATTTAGGGATTTAAGGTTTGAGTTTGGGGTTTTAGAGAAATTAAAGATTTTGGGATTTTTTTATAAAATTAAAGATTTTCTAATTTTTTAAAAATAAAAAATACCAAAAATATGCATGTATCGTGTTTTTATTGGATAATGAAAATTTTTTAACATCCGTTACAAAAAAACCTGATTTGAGTTACGAAATGAAACGTTAAGCACTAAAGTGATCTCAAAAAAATTAAGCACTAAAATAAAATAAAAAAAGTATAGGTTGAGCATATTTTTTACTGTTAAGCCTAAATTCTTTTATTCGGTTGTTTGATGGATATAGGTGCTTTTGAAAATCAATTATGGTGCCAAGTTTTTAAGGAAATGTATATTTTTTGAGTAGGGTGTAGCTGTTTTATTTGTTTGACAAGTTCTTTATCGAATGAGAATGATATTGGACAAGAAAATTGAATAGGTGATTTGTGATTTGTCGTACAATAATTTTTTTATTAATCAATTTCAATAATCTAAGTTAATGAATATGTTTAATTTTAAAATTATGAAAAAATGGTTAACGAAAAATATTAAATGTTAATTAAAACTCAAACAAATTAAAATAGAAATAAAATAAAATCTTTTATATACCGACAAGAGTTGATACAAAAAGATACAAAACCAAAATACTAAAAAAATGATATTTTAACAAATAAAAATGGTAATAAGCAAAGCATTAAATTTTGATTAAAATTCAAATAAAAAAAGTAAGATCTTATTAGATATACTGACATGAAATGATAGAAACGGATACAAAAACAAAATACTAAATATTATAGAATCCAACAAGTTTTTAACATTTATATTACGACACATAAATTTAAATTATTTTGTTTATAAATATATGCACATTTTAGTTAGTCATGTTTATTTAAAAGATAACAAACAAAAAATCATTTATTTATTTTTTATTTTTTGAAAAAATATTTTTTTCATCTAATACAATGTGATATAATTTCATATTTATTTATATCTACGTTATAAATTTTTCTACCAATAAAGTAGTGCGAAAAAATTTACCATAATGTGACAGATTGGATTTAGATCGGTCAACTCTTAAGATATTATAAAAAATAAATTATAATTATAACAATTAAATTGATTATAATTTATTATAAAAAATTACTTCATTGTTTGTAATTTTAACTTTTTTAGTACACTGACACTGTTATTATACATTTAAAAAGTTGCGTGTTCAATTGAGTTATTATCTCTGATTAAAGAATTTGAGAAGTTATTAATGGTTTTAAGTATTTTAATTTGTACCTTAAAAACTAATCATTAAACCATTGTATTCGATTTTATTAATCAAATAATTAGAATCGAATATTACTTTTTAATTACTAATTAGTAAAAATAAATTATTATTAAACACAAACACACATTTTTCAACGATCGGTAAATCATATGTTGTAAAAACAAATAGAATCACATGGTGTGACCCACTAGGCTTTCATTTCAGGATTATATTATCTCTGTGTAACCCACCAAACGCAACTCAACAAAACTAGCTGTCACGTCCCTCCCACTTTCCCTTCCCTCCATCTTTTTTTTACTTTTGTTCAAATTTTCATTTTAAGTATTTATTTATTTATAATCTTTTTATAAACCACAATTTCCGAAATGGGCAAAAAAGTAATTTAATGTTAAAGAAAAAGAATTGTTAAAGAACTGACCTGGAAGATGCTATGCTTATTATCAGAGGCGTTAGCATCATTCACCATCATCATCATCAACGGTCCCGATACCTGAGCTCTGCAAAATTCCCACGAAAAAGTTTAGCTTCTCTGTTTTTTTAATTCCGTATCAAAATCCAGCAAAATTATGGAAATTACAATCAGGTCCTTACCTGGAGAAACTAGTAATCACACCTCCAAAATCGTCCATGGAACTCAACACCGCTAATCCAACGAATATTAGAAACCCTCCCAAATGCCTACAAACAAACAGAAATTAGAAAAAAAATGAAAAAAAGAGATTGAATCCAACGAAAATTTTGAAATCGGAATGGAGTCTCTTACGTCCAGATATTTAGCGTTTCGTTGTGCCAGAAGAAAACGCTTAATAAAATGTCCTTCAGTGGCCATTCGCATCGGTAATAATCCAAAATGAACTCGTTATCTTGCAAATAATCCGGTAACTCTTCGTATCTCAGCAATTTCCTTTTGAATCTCTGCTTCTTCATCTTGTCTTCTACACCCGAGCCAACTCGATCAAGTTTCTTGTGATCATTCTTCACCGTCGCAACTTTTCGATGACGGCGATTGTTTTTCATATTACTTGGAACCTAAATCCAAAAGCCTCGCCTGAGAATCGCCTCCGGGATTTTTACCGGCGGAGGAATCTGAAACCTTTTTTTCTGGGAGATATTTTTAGGACCTTTTCTGCTATAATTCCGTAAACGTGTATATATAAAGAGAAAAGTCATCTTTTATTTAATTTGTTTGTTTTAAAAATGTTTTGTTCGCTTGCGTGGCATTAGACTATTTGAGAAAATTGATTTTTAAGAACTTCTTTTGATGAATAAGCATAGGCTGTAGGTGTAGTTTGACTGCATCTGATTATTGCCCTCGGTTTTATTTAACATAGATAAAAAAGCAATTTCTTCTCTCTTTTTTACATAATATATAAAAAAGCAATTCCGTTGAAACAGTTTTAAAATTGGATAATTTACTTAAATATTGTTTTCAGATTTTTAATTTTCAAAAAGAATTTCGAAAATAGCTTTTCTTTAAGGCTTAAACAAAAAAAAATAGCCCTCAAACTATATATTTTTTTATTTTTAGCCCTTAAACTATGATATGGGCAAAATAGGCGCTTAAATGATCATTTTTTGTCATTTTAAGTCCCTAAATTATGATTCGGGCAAAATAAACTCTTAAACTATCATTTTTGATCACTTTAAGTTCATGGTTACAAAAATATCATTTTATAGGCTTTTCTAACATATATAAATATGTATGTTCTTTTTAAATTTTAAAATATCATATAATCAAAATAAGCTCCTAAACTATCATTTCTGGTCATTTTAAGTCCGATAGTTATTTAAGTCAAAATAAAATTATTTCGACTAATAAGATGTTGACACATCACAAAATTTTTTTGACCAATTGATAGTTTTAAGGACTAAAAGAAGAAAAACGACATAGTTTAGGTACTTATTTTGACAAAAAAATAGTTTAAGAACTTGAAGTGACAAAAAATAATAGTTTAAAGACCTATTTTACCCAAATCATAGTTTAAATGCTAAAAGCAAAAAAATATATATATCTTGAGGACTGTTTTTTAGTTTAAGCCTTTCGTTAATGACATTTCGAATTTGGTAAATAGCTACTTTGCTTAGCTAGGAAATTTTGACTACTCCTTACACATGTTGACACGTATCAGTTGTAATCTTCGTTCACGCTATCAAATATAAAAGATAAATTATTTGATAAGGGGATGTTATTAGGTTAAGTAATTTTACCCGTAAATCTTAAGATTATAAAAAAAATTAATAGTTATAAGGTGATTATAAAGTAGTATATGTTCATACATATTTTTAATTTTTTGACAAGGCGTACAAATCTTACAGACAAAGCGATTTAAACCCGAGTCTCTTAGGATAAACAACAATCTATTTTTCACTGATACCACTTGTTAGGCTCCTAAAATTATAAACTTTTTGACAATGACAACTGAATGTTATTAAAAAATCATGGAAAATATTGCAAATACGGCGCATCCAGAAAGGAAAATAATGGGGACTAGTCCACCAAAATCTCATACAACCCAAAAGTGCAAAAAGAAAAGTAAATACTTTCATAGGTATTAGCATACCGTCAAAATCCACAAACATTTCTGAATCTCTTTGTCTCTATCCAAACGAGAAGCTTTACGGGGTAAAAAAGGAGTAGTGAGCGAACCAAACTATCAGACAGATTGCTCTACTTCCAATGTCTGATTACATTGGCAAAATGACCATTTAACCGAGTGGGGATCTATCTTTCTATTACCACCTACAGAATTAAAATAAAAAATTGGCGTCGTGAAGATCTCTATACGAGCACCAAACGACCGCTAAAGTATGATGAAATCATGTCAAACGAAAGATAAAACGAACCACAAAACAAAAAATATACCACAAAAGTAGAGAAAAACGTGCCACAAAACAGTGATTCTTATTAAAAATATAAAATTAAAAAATAATAAATTGTGGCTATCAACAATCAATATTGAGATTAGTTGTCGACCATTGATCAAGGAAACAAATAAAAAAAGAAAAAATAATTGGGACGCTCTAAAGTTGAGATAAAAGTTTATTCTAACCTAACTATCGTTTGTCTCAATTTCTAGTCTACTTAAACGTATAATCAAATTATAATAAAATTATAAACTTTAAATTTGAGTAGGACAACACATTCAAATAAACAAGTTTTATACAATTTGTATATTATTTTTTCATATATATATATATATATATATATATTATTAAACTAGATGATATTTTTTTATTACTCCGAATAAAATGGTAATGATGAGTAAGTAAATAAAATATTTTTAGAAACTAAATAACGCTTAATTCAATAATAAGTCATATATATATATATTGATTCGTACACTTAAATTATATATATATATATTTTGAAAGTCACTTAAATTATAATTTTGTAAATCATTATAGATTTATTGTTATCGTTAAAAAAATATTTGGTCAATCAAATAATGACATAAACTATTTTTTAATTGAAAAGAATTAATTAATTGGAAATTGACAAATGACTCGCACATCTCAACTCTCTTAACTCACTCATGTAGTCATGCTCGGATCAACCTTCTCCAACCACGATTTTCAAACTGAAGCAAAGCTTTCGCTCTACTCTTTATTTTTTTTCTAAAAGAAGCTTATGTTTTTTCTTTATGAAAAAAAGCTTATATTTTCGGACCACTCGATTTCCAATGTTTTAATCTGTAAATTTGATTGTTCGATTATCATAAAATCAAGTCGTGTTGTTCTTTGTGTCCTTCCATATTCGTTTACCGGTTAGCTTGTCGAACATAACACTTCATTCAAAAATCGTTTGATTAAGTTTTCTTTTTTTAAATGCGAATGATGGTTGAGTCTAAATTTTGAAACGGACTGCACACATCGCTGTACACTATTATTTTTTTAAAGTATAATATTACAAAATGTTTTTACCTTTTAACTAATTACTTAATTCGGTCCACATTATTTTTTGAAGCAATTTAACTTTCAACATTTTATTTTGAGTTAAAATAACTCATTTGCATATGAAAGTTGTTAGTCAACTAATAGTAAACAACATAAAATGACTTGACAGAATGACACGTTAGTAGAACAAATAATTTTATAAAATTATTTCTTTACTGATGTAATATTTTTTTCAAGTCTAACTCTTTTGTCTATATGACATTACCATGTAAGTTTGCTATTTCAAACCATTTACCGTTAGTTAGCTATCAATTTTTCATCCGTAGATGGTTATTTCGACCCAAAAAAATAAAACATTGAGGGTTAAATTGTTTTAAAAAGGAATAAGCGTCAAAATAACTATTGAACCAACGTTAGGAGCATTTTTGGCTTTATCCATTTTTTGAATAATGTCATCTGGACTTTATTCACCACCATGAAAGATGTTACAAATACAATTGTATAAAAAATAGAGAAAAAAGGGACTAGTCCACTAAAATTTTCATACAAATGTGCAAAGAAAAGCAAACATTTCCATGTAGATTAGCATACTATCAAAATCCAGAAATCTTCATAAATCTTTGTGTCTCTGACCAAACGATACGTTTTACAGGATGAGAAAGGAGTGGTGAGCGAACCAAACTATCAAGCAGATTGCTCCGCTACACAGTTCTGATTATATTAGCTAACAAACCATCAAATGAGTGGGGATCAATATTTTTTATGAACACCGACAGAATCAAATCATAAAACTAGCGCTGTGAGAATCTCTATACGAGTACCAAAGGACGCTAGGGTATGCTAAAATCGTGCCAAATGACAGTGAAACAAACCACAAAAGCTAATGAAAATCATGCTACAAAGGCAGAGGAAACGCGTGTCACAAGATCAATGATTCTTATTAAAATTGATAAAACAAAATATGAAAAAATAAAAAAAATAATGAACACCGATGATCGACAATCAATACTAAAATTGATTATCAAACATTAATTGCGGACCGTCGATCAAGCAATCAAAAGAAGGAAAAATTGCGGGGCAAAGATTTTTAGAGGGGTGAAAAACTAATAAAAACATTATATAATTGTTGTTGTTTTTTATATCTGACTTTATCCTTTTTAATAACTTTGAAATAAATATTAAAATTTTAAGACGCAATATTCAATTAATTATATTTTAAAATAAATTAAAATTATAAATTTGTAAAAAAAAATTGCCTTTAATCCCTCTTATTTTATATTTAAAATTCTCATGACGTGACCGGCAATGGTGAGTTTATCATGCATTTTTGACGTTTATAGGTTCAAAGTGGATGATGGGTGAAGCCAGAATTCCAAGAGTTCACTCTGGTGGTGCATAATAAACGTTAAGGGTAATTTTTGTGGTCAAAGTGGGTCATTTTGTCGTTTTCAATTTTGGAAAAATATTTTCTGGGTTTTGCTATCATTAATACTCCATCTAATTATTTTAGATTTTTTAGTCTATTCAATATTGATTTTCTTGCTTTCGTAACCATCAATTTTGATCCATATTTCATTAAGCAACCAAAATGTGAAATTAAGCAGAAGATAATAAATTACACAAAAATTTCAAGTTATGAAAAGAAAAATGTAAAACAAAAATTAGAAGATGCGAGGGATCAAAGACAAAAACATGAAAATGTTATAACTCTAACTTTACTTTGAAATATGATTAATTTTATGTCGAGTCTTAATCATTTTAATATTTATTTGAAAGTTATTAAAAAAACTAATTGTATGTAGTGGTTTATGTCGCTTGTTCTAGACCCATTCTTCAAAATATAATTATTCAAATGCATTATTTGTAAAAAAAAAAAATTGTTGCCCTCTCGATTTCCCATGATTTTGCCTTGATTAATCCATACCGATCCGGGTCGTACATCTGACTTTGGTTGATGAATCTCCCAACGAAAAAGTTCTACATAAACAAGGCATCGAACTCAAAACATACTTAAGATTTCATTGTGTTATTTTTGTATTAAATATGATCTGACAAAATAATGTAATAAAGTTTTGATGTAATGGGTGAAGATAACATTACTTCGTAACCACTGTCAACCCTAGCCGTCGTTTGCCCTGTTATCCTTCCCCCGCTTTCACGAAGAGCCTCTGGTGGGATGGCATCGGCGTCCTTGGCTCTGGACGCTCTTCGTCGTCCCTTGCTCTTCAACCCTTTGGTCTTTGAAAGCGGGATATTGTTCATCCCCAATGTTTTTGTTTGCAGATTTCGATGGTTGTTCGAAGGAGACTAGTTTTCCCGGCGGTTCATGGCTCTCCCATTAAATTTTGGCGACGATTTGGGAGATATATTATCGATTTTAGAGATATGGGGTTTCGAGGGATCAGGTTCGGCGCCTGAGCTCCCCTACTGGAGTCACCCCCGGTCGGCTCCTCTTCCACCCCCCCTCTGGCCTTGTTGGCCAGACGCCCTCGACCGAAATCATCATTTCTGTCATTTTGCTTCGTTCGTTGGAAAGTCCAAAGTTTGATGTGTCTTGTTGCGGTTCTTTGAGTCAATAGGTGTCTTTAGTGGCAGAAGCTTTGAAGGATTAGTGGGGCCACGGCCCCCACAAAATTTTGATAAATTTAAATTTTGTCTTTAAAATTTATGAAAATTTTAATTTGGCATTCTCAAAATTTTTAAAAATTTATATTAAGCTTTAAAATTTTAAATATTTTTAATTAAGTTTCCTCTCAAATTTTTTAATTTTTTTGTTAAATTTCTCAAAATTATTAAAAATTTTAGTTAAACCCTCAATTTTTTTAAAATTTTTTGTTTAAGTCTCTAAATTTTTTAAAAATTTAAGTTGGCTCCCTCAAACTTTTACTCCAAGTTCTGCCACTGAGTGTCTTGGCGTGAAGTGATGCCCCCTATGTTAGCTCGATGGCTGTGTATGACGTTTTTTTTAGCCTTGTTGTCTCGCCTTATGGTTGTCCTTGTAGTTTCGGTTGGTAGTCTACTGGTGATGCGGACTAGAAACTTTAGAGTTCAAGCAGTCATCTCCAAACAACGAGCTCTCCCAAATCTGACCTTTATGTCCCTGGATATACTTGTGTTGGCCTTTTGGTTTGTGACGACCATTTGTTTTTTATTCATGCCTCGGTTGTTTCTACCCTCTCTGAGTAAAATTTGTTTTTGGCTTTGTTTTGCCATTGTTTGTATTGACCTTTTGACCTTTTTTTTTTTTTTTGAGTCTCAATCTCGACGCTTTTGTATGCGACCTGTTTTGGTAATAAAGTCCTTTCGTTTGATTAAAAAAAAGATAACATTACTTCAGCTCTGGTTTTGACAATTTCGAGGGCAGTGGTTGGGTGGATGGCCTAGGAGCCAGGACTATTTATTTAGGAAGCCAAGAGCGGCGGATAGGGGACGGAAGAATATATGGCAATGCCGGCGTTACACGGCTTTCGTCGTGGTGGAGAAAGGTGGTTGATCAACCGCCCAACCAACAACAATTCCTCTTCATTTAATACTAATTAAAGTTTTAGGTTTTTATAGTTTTGTCCGTTTACCAAACTGCAAGGTTGTTTACCTGTTATCGTTATTTGTTTCATGTTTTTTAAAATGATGATTTAACTGTATAAATATTTTAAAATCTTTAAAGAAATTCAAATAATAATTAAATACTTTTATATTATTAAAATTTATAATCTGTGTAGTTGTATAGGTACAATTAATTTGAAATATTAAAAATATATTATTACTTTATATTCATATTGAATTACATTCAATATAAATTTGAAATATTATTTTATTATTACATTGAATCTAAATAAAAACTAAATACAAAAAATTCAATAAATATTGAATTGCACTTTATATTTGTCTATAATAATATTTTCGTTATAATTTAAACCATTTAACTTTTTAAATAAGTAATATAGTATTATTTTAAATTATTTGTTAGAAATAATAATATATTTTTGTTATTACTGTAAAACTAAAATTTTGAATATAAAAGTTCGGTAAATATTGGGTTACACGATCATTTTTCTTGAATTATATTTTAACTGTAATTTAAAGTATTATTATTTTTTATTAAAATTAAATAAAAATTTTAACAGATAAAATTTGATTAATTATGATATTAAATCTTTAATTTACCTTTCGAAATAAAAGTTTAATTACTCATTAAAATTCACTAGTTGGTCTAGTGGTCACCCCTTGTGTGGGTTCAAATCCGATATTTACTATATGAGGATTATTGTAGCACTAATTAATCAAAAGCTTTAACTGCACTTTTATTTTAATTGAAATTATACAAATTCATATATAAGTGATATTTTACTATTTTATATTATTTCTTACTTGAACATAAAAATAATTTTATTATTATATTAATATAAAATAAAAATCGAATATGCGAGGTCTAATAAAATATTGAGTTACACTTTATATTTATCTTTGATGCTTTATTGTAATTTAAAATTTTATCATTATATTATAACTAAATATAAATTTTGAATAGATAAAGATTGGTAACATTAATAACATCTATATGTAATTTCTAAAGAAATCTTAAATATTTTAAAAAAGAAAAGAAATTCAAAGTCAAAATTGTTCTACGGTCTAGAAGTATTTTGTGTTATAAGTTTTTTAACAATGATAACTGGGTTTGATTAAAAAATAATAAAAGGTATCACATATAGAATGTATCCGAAAGGAGAGAATGGAAATTAAGTCCATAAAAAACCTCATCTAAAAATAAAACATGAAACTCAAAAATGCAAAAAAAAAAAACAAATCTTTCTCTTGAGATTAGCATACATCGTCAAAGAAACCAGAAACCTTCATGAGTTTTATTGTCTATATCCCAACGAGACGTTTTACGAGGTAAAAAATAAGTGGTGAATGTATCAAACTATCAAGTATATTGTTTCGCTACACAGTTCCGATTACATAAGCAAACAACCATCAAATGGGATCAAACTTTGTTTGACCGCCACCAAAACTCAAATCAGAAAACGTCATGAGGATCTCTGTACGAGCACCATGCAACCGCTAAGAAATGTAAAAATCGTGTCAAACGGCAGAGGAAACGTACCACCAAAGTAAAAGAAAACGTGCCACAAACGCATAATAAAAGCGTGCCACAAGAGCTGAGATTTTAATTAAAAATTGACAAAACTAAAAAACAAAATATAAACAATAAAAGAATATAATAATCACCGAAGGTCGACAGCCAACACAAAAATCAGTGTCATCGTATGCCAAACAAAAGAATGATAAAAAGAAGCTTGCGGCGCTAGGAAAGTATAGAAAAAAAAAAAACTAGGTTTAGGAAGATACAATATTATACCACTTAGACCTTTCCCCACATAAAAATTGACATTTTTAAAATTCAAATTAGTAATATATTAAAAAATGAAAGGCATTCTAATCAATTCAAACAAAATCATAACTCGTGCTTATATATATTATAGATTATAAATATGTAAATAAATTATATATATATTGTTTTTGAATTAAAATTTTGAACTGTAAAAGTGTTATTTAAATTAAATTGCCCGCCATTGATTTTTCTTTCATACAACAATTTGATTATTTAACAGCATTGGGCTTCATTTGTTGGCCTTTTATGTGACTTATCCATTCGGGTTTCATGTTATTAAATTTTTCTTTAATATCAAAATTAAATATCTCTAATCAATATATATTTAACTGAAAATAAAAATTACTAATTATGAGATATGGTGTGGTGGTTGCTCATCTCATCATCTAACTATGAGGTTAGGGGTTTGATTCCTATTTATGAAAATGGAGTACATTTCATGGCCTTTTTAGTGAGAGCACTTGCAGTGAGGGAAGTAACTACTTCAAGAATTAGGCGATCGGCGGAAAATAAAGAATGCCACATGTTAAGCTTTAATTGGTTAATAATTTTTTAACACCCTTTAACGGTCAGACACTTAAAATTCAAAAGAGATGTACTTTGAACCCTTAGTGTTCATTTAAGCCTAAAAATAAAGTAAAACTACTTCAAGAATGCCCAACAACAATCAAATACTAAGTCAAGGCTGCCCAATCCCTTGCAATATGCAAAAGAATGGGGTGTATTTAAGAAAATGGAAAAAGCCCAACTGGGATCGCTTTCTTAGATTCGAGTTTGATACAAACGAACTTGGGAAAAATTAGGTTTGAGATCAATTAAGTCATTTTCGTTTCATTTTTTAATAAAAAAGAAAATAAGATTGATTAAAAAAATTAAATGTTTTTACCAACAACCAGTTGGTCCGGTGAGATGAGGTACTAAATCCCTTAAGCAAGGTCAGATATTCGAATCATGGCGTTGTGAATGTAGCAATTGGGTTGGAAGGATCTCTTATAATAGACCTCTGCAGTACTCGATCCATATTAGTCAACCAATAGGTAAGAAACCGGTGGTTAAACCAACAAATTTTAGGGAAAATATCCCATGCACTTGCGGTGGAACCGAAAAGTTTCCACAAGCGCCTTAGTTTTAGGGTTTAGGGATCTAGTTTAGGTTTAGGGTTTAGATTTTTAAGTGTGTGGTTTTAGAATTTAGGATTTGTGGTTATAATTTAGAGTTTAGAGGTTAGGGTTTAGGTTTTAGCCTATAAACCCCAAATTTTAACACTAAAATCTAAATTATAACCACATACCCTAAATTCAAAACTCATACTCTTAAACCTCCTAAATACTAGATCCTAAATAAAATTCCTAAACTCTAAACAAAATTTCCCCAAACGCTTGTGCATGGAATAATTACCCGGAATTTAAAATGTTTTGTAAAGATTCCAAGTATTAGGGGAAATTAGTATTTCTGAAAAGTCCCAATTGTGGAATAATTGAGAATTATGACCCTTATGAAGTTATCATTTATGTTTTTTCTACTTTTATATTGTTTTGGGCCAAAAAAGGGACCAAATTAAAAAAAAGTAAAAGTTTGGAGATGAAACTATAATTTTGTAAAAGTCTAAATATGAATAGTTGGATTATGTTTTCATTATAACTAATGGCTAATGATGTCACTGGTTTTGGATTAGAAAAAATAGACATGGAAAAGGTGTTAAGGATATTAAATAAGATATATTTTTATTAAAAGGTGAAAAGAAAAAGGAAAAATTAGAATCATACAAGTGTACAATTCACTAATTGCATGAATATGACATTTCTTCATCCCTCTCTTTATGATATTCATATGAAAGGAAGAAAAGAAATATATTAGAGTTGTGTTCATGTTTCTTTTATTTTTTGTAATAAGAATTTGAAAAAAAAATCTATTATAGAAAAAAAAAACCACAAGAGTTTTATAATCATAATTCTTTTTTTTATCATCTTGAAAGTAAAGGAAAAGTGGGTATTTGTTGAAGTAAACTTGTCAAGTAGAGCATGGCAAGAAGTTTATGGTTTAAAATGTTTTATGTTCATTCTTGGTAAGTTTAGATATTTTAGTAATTATAAAGGATAAGGTGAGAATTTGATCGAGTCGAGTTAAAAAAATTAGAGTTAACGAGTTTTATGTTGTAACTCAAACTATATTTTTAATTTTTTTCGACTGAGTTTATGAAATTCGAGTCAAGTCAAGTCGAGTTTCTGTTCAAATTTAAGTATAAAATATTTATAATGTTAGATACTAATTGGTTCTAATTTAAGCGTCTTTCTATAACCATATATGATATACATATATTTCTTCATATATTTCATATGTGATACACATATATTATGCAGAGTTGAGGAGCTCGACTCAAACTTAAAAATGATCATTAATTACTAAAAATTTATAGTTATTCGATTTATTCTACTCACGTTTTACAAATCAAACTTCTCTTAACTGAAGGCCTGCAAGAGATAAGTCCATTTGTGGTTTAGAACCAAGGTTGTTCTTGTTCAACCAAGATTTAGAACCTTGAGACTTTGAAAATACAACATCGTTAAAATATTTAATAGAAGAATTTTTATCTCTTTTGTAGTCCTATACGAATCGATAATATTTTTAGTTGTCCTCCTAATTTAAGGCTTTATCTTAATTAATTTGAATCGATTTATATCGCATATCTAATTTTGATGGATAAATTTATTTGCGAGAGCAATTATTCATATTTTGAAGTTGAAAATTAAATAAAAATAAAAAATTGTTGGCTAATAGGATGAGATAAATTCTGCAACTGGTTTTCAATAATCAGTGCTAGCACCAGGCCCTAGTAGAAATGTGATAAAAATGCGGTTCTGACAAGTGGGTGGACAGCAGTGGGGTGTGAAGTTAGGTAGGTCGGATTAAGGCCACACCGATTTGGCAAATGTTACGCATGCACGTGAGGTTGGTTTGTAATATTTTCTTTACCTGACCCTCCTTCCATCATTAATCAATTAAGTGTTTTCCGTTTTAGAAAAACGTTCACCAGTATCTACACCAATCACCATTAATTTCAATATTTGTTTTTAATTTAATATATCACTTTTGCCGAATTTAAAATATATCAAAATAAAATATTATTAAACTAAACAATTTAAATAATTTTAAAGAGGTATTGATAGCATTAATGATTTAAACAATTTAAACCTTTTATTATTATTATTATTATTATTATTATTATTACACAACACCCAACGAAGTCACTGTCTTGTCCTAATCTTGTGGCGATTGGTTTATGGGATGGGACGAGTGGCGGCCTGCGGAATCCTGCAAAGCCAGTGGGCCCCACGTCCATTTTCTCTCTTTTCTATCTGTAAATGTAATGGACAAAAATAAATATTCCAAAATTCTGATATTACAAAAATGGTTATAGTGCAACTAATATAATAATAATAATAATAATAATAATAATAATATTTTTTTAACAAATTTTAAATTTAATTTTATTTAGAAGGGAGAAAAAAAAGACTCAAAAGAGTCTCCTAACAGGTCTAAAACCTATGAATATGCTTGCTTTGCTCTGCAATGAAATATATTCTAATAGTTACAAATAAAATAAATCATTATGAAATATTAGTGGAAATAATTTAATTTGAAATAATTTTGGAATAAATATACAAAGCATCTATATATATATATATAATTCACTGCCGGTCGAGAATCAAATATAGGTGTTTTTGAGAAGGCTTTATCAAATTTCAAATTCAATATTATAATATGAACAAAAAGAAAATAAAATAAATAGAATCATAATGGTCATGTTTGACTATTAGCGGATATCTGATATCTTATAGCGAATTATATTAGCTGATAGCGGATAACATTAACTGATTTGACTAGCAAATTACATTAGCTAATTGTATAAAAGTGTTTGGTAAAATTAACTAATATCTGATTGATTATTTGAACAAGCAAAATGACATATAAAGACATTATTATAATAAATACTTGTTTAAATAATTTATTAGTTAGTAACATTTTGTATCTATTAATATTAATTAAATTATAAAATTAATTTTTTATATATCATTACTGAGTATATATGAAGATGTATCTTCCCTCGTAAATGTTGATCAGGAGGCCAAGAGGTTCCTACATGACATCTAAAGAAGCTCGGGCTAGAGCCATACCGGGAGTTTACGATGATGATTCTGCAAGATCATTTGAGCCTGATGCATTCTGCGGTGAACCTGAGCTTCCTTAGTTCAATCCTTGTGTTGCTGGTTCTACTCTGTACAGTTCATTGATTATAATTATCATACAAATATATATAGATATTTGAGAGTATATATCCCGTCTCCTTTCAGATCTTTTTTACAATAGCTTTTGTTCTTTGATTATTCAGAAAATAAATGTGACCATTAACTGGTTTCAGTCAAATTTTTTTTAATATAATTTAATAATTATTAAATTTAGACATATATACTAATTTATTATATATGAAAATATATTTTGAATATAATTTTATTAGTTATTAAATTTTTATGTATTTATTAATTTATATATTAATTTCTTATTTATGAAATTGTTTTTTAATTTTATTAGTTAATCAAATTTATGTTATTTATAGAATTTTTTATAATTATCAAGGATAAAATAGTCATTACAAGTATTTTATCCAAACCTCTAACTCAAAAAGTTACTAAGAGGAGCTTTTCAAAATAAGAGGTTTCACCTTAATCCGCCATTACAATCATTTATTTACCAAACATTTAAATTAGCAGATTTGACTGATCAAATATCTAAAAATACTTCAAACTTCTAATTTTAACTCAAAAAACTGTTTACCAAACAAGCTCAATATATATTTTGGGGACTTCTAGGGGAGAACATTAAAATAAGGTTAAAAAGGCTGGTCACGTTATTTTAAATGTTAAAAAGAGTATTTAAAATGTTATAAAATTTTATTCAAAAAAATGTTATAAAATTACAGGAGGCATTGCCTCTTTAATCTAAACAAGAAAGAAAGGTTGAAAAAACCCTAGCGCCGAAACCAATTTTATTTCTATTGAGAACCAAAGTTTTTTCTTGTTCAATTTTGTTTTGTTGGTGGTGACACCAGTTTTGATGTTGGTCGTTAATCGTTGATTTTTTTCTTTTTATAAGAATAACTCTAATTTTATAGCACATTTTTATTTGTCTTTGTGACACGTTTATCTATGTCTTTTGATACGTTTTTCGTTTTTTTTCTCGGTCATTCTTTCATTTTTCTTATTTTATATTTTCTCATGGTTGAATTTGACGACATCACGACTGATCAAGATAGCGCTTATTGTAATCTAGTTGATCTTCCCTGCTCTGGACCTTCAGATTGAATTTGGATACGCGATTTGCGTTCGTGGATAGTTTCTCACGATGCTCGGTTTTGATTTGCAGTTCTCGGTGGCCTTTCAATAGCTTAATCCTCTTCTGTGGTTTGTTTCTCGGTGCATTCAAATTTGTTCGTATCTATTTTTAGTTTCGAGTCTTTTGGTTGGATTTTTAACCTTTTTCATGTATGGTCATTGTATGATCCAAAGTGGCTAGTTTCTTGTGTCAATGCTATAGGAAAATGTCCAAATTATGTATTTAGTTGACAAAGATAGTTGTAAACCCTTATTATGATTTTAAATATTTTTTATTTTTAGTAAAACTAGCGACTTCTATTAAAAAATTTACACGAGGCATTAGGTCTATCCCAGCTCTCTCTTTTCCTTTAGCAGTGTTCTATTTCTTTTTTTCATCATTCTTAACTGGTCGATGGTGGTGTCAGGCTTAGTGTTGTTCGTCATCGTTGATATTTATTTTATCTTGTTTTATATTTAGTTTTTTTTTCTTATGTTTAGGTTTTTTTTGTTAATTTTATCTGCCTTTAGTGTATATTTTTCTCTATCATGTGGCACATTTTTTTATCTGTCTTGTGACATGCTTCTGTCTTATGATACATTTTCGTCTACCTTTGTAGTAGATTTGCATCGTGAATAGTTTTTCCACGACGTTCAGCTCTAATTTTGCTGTTTTTGGTGGTCTTTTAGTTGTTTGATTCCCTTTTATGGTTTGTTTGTCGAAGTAGTCAGATCTATTTTGCGAAGCAATCTGTAAAATTGTTGGTTTTGCTCATTACTCATTTTTCAATCCTTAAGCGTGTAGGTGGATAGAGACAATAAGTTTTGTTTCCTGCTTAATTTCTCAAGTGTTTCATCTCATCTCTGTCGTTGTAGCTAGGGGTATAAACGAGCTAAGTCGAGCTCGGGTAATGCTGAGTTCTACTTAGCTCGTTAAGAATTCGAGTCGATTTTGAGCTTGAATAGTTTTTAACGAGCCTGAATAATCTGAGCTCAGCTCAGCTTGTTACGAACTCAAGTAGAGTTCAATCGAGTCGAGTGTTGACCAAGCATTGACCGAGTCGGACTCGAGTAGCTTGCGATATATCTTGTCTCATTTAAAGCCCTATCAGGAAAAAAAAACTTTGATGCACAAGTTGAGTTTATACAAGCTTGTTAATTTTAGAGTTTAGGGTGTTAGTTTAGGGTTTTGAGATTTAGGTTATCGGGTTTAGAATTTAGGGTTTAGGACTTATATTTAAGGTTTATGTTTTAGGATTTTAGGTTTAGAAATTTAGATTTCAAATTTAAAAATTAAAAAAATAGCATATTATATTTTTGAGTAGCTCGCAAGCTTTTCGAGTCGGGTATCGGGTAGCTCGACTCGCTCGTTAAGAACTCGAGCCAAGTTCGAGCTTGAGTCGAGTGTTGACAATCTTTGACCAAGTCGAGCTCGAGTAGCTCGCGATCTGTCTCGTCTCATTTACAACCCTAGTTGTAGCTCACTTGATGTGTGTTTTGTTGATCTAATGTTTTGTTTTCTAAGTTTTTTTTTCAATTTAATTTTACTTTGTTTTGTTATTTTCTACTACAGTTTCATTTTTTTTGAATGTTTTCTATTTTATTTTTAATAAATTCAGTCGGCATATTGTTCAAAAATGTTACAAAATCACTAGTTTTTCTTAAGATATAAAACATTTTGAGTAATTCCTCAAAAAGTTATGAAAACTATACATTTTGTTAAAAATGTTATAACTTTTTGAATAATTACGCGTAGAAAAATTTTCCAATACTAAAAATTGATTTTTTTTGTAACTTTTTGAGTAATTACTCAAAAAGTTACAAATTTACTCTTTTTCCCTTACAAGCATGTACTATTTTGAGTAATTATTTGAAAACGTTTTGAAAATTACATATCTATTTAAGAATATTATAACCTTTTGAGTAATTAATCATGATGATAAAAAAATATCACAGATATCTAAACTTATTTTTTTTGTAACTTTGTGAGTAATTACTCAAAAGTTTATAGTAATATCTATGCAAATATATAGTTAGTGTAAATTTTAAATAATTTTTCAGAATATTACATATTCATAAGAAAAATAAATAATTTTATAAAAATTTCCAGACACTAATTTTAGAAGTATGCTTTCAATGCCTGTTTCGGATGATGAGGTGAAAAGTGCGCTTTTTCAAAAGCCTTCAAAGGCTCCGGGAGTTGATGGTTTTCATGCCTATTTCTACCAGCGTAATTGGAGTGTCGTTGGTGATGCAGTTTGTCATATTGTTAAAGGTATGTTTAGTAGTGGGACCGTAATGTCAGATCTGAATAAAACTTTGCTTGTTCTTATTCCTAAGATGGAATCACCAGAATCTATGGCACAGTTTCGACCAATAAGTTTATGTACAGTGGTGTATAAAATCCTTAGCAAAGTTTTGGTTAATCGCCTTAAGCCTCACATGGAATATTGGGTTTTGGAGAGCCAAACCAGTTTTGTCCATGGTCGATCAATCACAGACAACATCGTTCTTGTCCAAGAAATTTTACATTCGATGTGTGTTCAGAAAGAAAAGAGAGGGTGGATGGCCATCAAAGTTGATATGGAAAAGGCTTATGATCGATTGGAATGGTCATTTATAGATGATACTTTATCCGAATTGGGTATACCAAGTAATTTTCGGGCAGTTGTTATGAGTGGGGTATCGTCTGTTTCTACACAAATCCTATGGAATAGTACTCGGACATCGAGCTTTCGGCCTACAAGAGGTGTTCGGCAAGGTGATCCCATTTCGCCTTATTTGTTTGTGCTATGCATGGAGCGTTTAGTGCATGCGATTGAGCGAAAGGTAGAGGCAGAGACTTGGAAGCCATTTCAATTTTCTCGTAGAAGATCGAATGTGTCGTATCTTTTCTTTGCAGATGATTTGATACTTTTCGCTGAGGCTTCTAATGAACAATTTGATACAATTCAGCGGGTGCTCAACGACTTTTGTAACAACTCGGGTCAAAAAATTAGTATCTCTAAAACAAATATATTTTTCTCAGGTAATGTTCTGCAGTATCTACAAGATGATATAAGTGGCCTTTTTGGTTATCAGTGTGTTAGTAACCTGGGGAAATACTTGGGTGTTCCTCTACTGCATGGTCGTGTGACTAGCGCAACTTATCAGTATCTTTTGCAGAAGACATCTAACAGGCTTTCGGGTTGGGCAGTGAATTCCTTATCTTTTGCTGGTCGTATTGTCTTAGCTAAGTCTGTGTTGGCTGCTATACCGATGTACACTATGCAATCAACTGTTATTCCCAAGAATGTTTGCGACGGGTTAGAACGAATGATTCATAGCTTTATTTGGGGTCATACGAGTGATAAACGTGAACTATATTTGGTTAATTGGGAAAATGTTTGCACGCCGATGGTTAATGGTTGGCTGGGGTTCCGCAGGCTCAATCTCCAAAATGATGCTTTCCTGATGAAGCTAGTATACAGTTTTGAATCTTGTCCGAATAAGCTCTGGGCTCAAGCTTTGCGGGCGAAGTATAAGGTTAATGACACTGTGCCATATAGGTTGTCGATCGGTAGGTGTTCTTGGCTCTGAAGAGGGTTACACTTAGTTTGGGAGAATGTGTGTAGTAATATTGTGTGGAGTGTAGGTAACGGGACTACTATTGATTTTTGGAGGGATGCCTGGGTAGGAGATGTTGGTCCATTACGACATTACATGATATATGGTAATATTGATAATACAGTGAGTGTTTCGGTTCAGTCTATGGTGCACTAGGATGGCGATTGGAATTGGGAAGCTTTTTTGATTTGATTCCACACGAGATAGCTTTGAGTATTGCGTCAATTAAACCTCTTATTCTTGGAAGTTTGCGTATCTGCCAGGGTGGGCCGGGGAAAATTCAAGGAAGTTTAAGATACGATCCGCGTATCAAGTGTGTGCAAATCCGATTGCTCCACTGCAGGATCGAGTTTGGCATCTGATTTCAAAGTATAAGGGATTACCGCGAATTAGGTTCTTTCTGTGGACTGTTTGCAAAAACAGAATCATGACAAAAGCGAAACGTGTTCGTCGGCACATCGCGGATGATCAGAGTTGTGGGGTGTGCGATGGACTACTGGAGGATGTCTCTCATGTGCTTAGGGAATGTGTTGAGATTTAGACGATTTGGAATCAGCTCTTGAAGTCGGATAAAGTGAATGAATTTTTCGATCTCGACGTGTGTAATTGGATTGGTAAGAATCTCCGTGAGCCGGGTTATTTTCCAGTTGATAAAGATGATTGAGATTTGTTGTTTGGTTGTTTGCTATGGAACACATAGATACGACGAAATCAGCGTATTTTCCAACCAGATGAATACATGCTTGAAAGCCTGCTGCATCAAAGCTTGCAAATGCGGGATGGGTGTAAACGAGCGTTGGCTATGCAACCATCTATGAGGGCTGGTGCTTGTAATGTGATTACTGTGCAACGTTAGAATCAACCCCCCACTGGGTGGATCAAAGTAAATACTAGTGGGGCTAGGAATGTTAACAATGGGTTTGCATCTCGTGGGGGATTTGGAAGAGATGAGCATATGCGATGGCGTTTTGGTTTCGCAAAGAAGATTGGTATCTGCTCTGCTTTTGATGTGGAGCTCTAGGGTGTTTATGAGGGTCTGGCGACTGTATGGTCTCTGGATTTTAGACGTATTATCATAAAAACGGATAGTAAAGAGGTGTTTGAATGTCTGACCGATAGGAAGCTGGATCAAATACATTCTTCTCTAAGAGCACATATTGTTTCGCTGCTTAATAGGGATTGAGAGGTACGGTTTATGTGGGTGAGCCGGGATTGTAATCTGGTTGCGGATAAATTAGCCAAACCGGCTAAGGATCTTCCGATGAATTACCATAGGTTCTTGGATCCTCCGTTGTCTATTCTAGATGTGCTTAATGATGACGTGAATGTTGGCTCCTCAAGGGACTCTGGTTAGGTTGTCGGGTGTGTGTTAGTGTCAACCGAGTTTTGGCTGCGGCTTTGTTATTTTGTTTGTTTTATTCTTATGTCTTGCTTGATTATTGTTAATACCATCATGGACACTCTTTTCCCCCATTCTAGGTTTATAGGGGTTTTTTTTTATCGAAGTTCATGATGGTATCCCCTCATTATTCAAAAAAAAAAAATTAAATGCCATTTACAACCGAGAATTTAAAACAGTGCGTTTCGTTTGGTTTGTCATATCTGTGCCAAAAGTTGTTTCATCATTAAATGGCATTTTACAGTGTTTGCTGTCATGACTCACTCACGAGTCACGACTCAATTTGTTTAATTACCTTTAACGACAACAAAAACAACAAAACTGCTTAATTAATTAAATCTGAATCATGACAAAATCGCAAAATAATTGGAAGAAGAAATAGTTAAATAATTGCACATGACAAGGTAGTTCTTAAATAAAATAATAGCTATATGATTTTTTATATGCTTAAAAATTAAATCATTTAAATGATCTTATTAAGTACTATCTTATTTTATTGTTTTTATATTTTTAATATAGTTTTTAAAAAAGTAAAAAATAGGTAAATAGCTAAGATAATTTAATTTAAATAAAAATCCAATTATTAATCTGATCTTATATTCTTTTGAATTATATACACTTTATTTTATATACTTTGATTTTCATAATTTCTTATTTTAGTTTTGGTATATTTTTCTTTAAAAAATCTTTATGATAATTAGAAATGACACGTTAATTTGTCTAACGGTTTGAAGTATTAGTCCTTTAAATAATATTCGGAATTTAAATCATGATGTTTTGAATAAAGTAAATTAAGTTGAAAGAGTTGTCCCTATATTGACCACCACAATATTCGATTTAAATTAACCAATCAATGAATTATATATAATTATATAAAAAATTAAGAAAAAATATACCTTCAAAACATATCAATTATACATAAATTGAAATTATTGATTGTGATGAGATATTTCAATTTTAAAATAATAAAAAATACTGGATTTTATCATACTCGCGATGCGAGTGAGAAAAAATATTTTGTAAAATTCTATCAATAATGATTATTGGTGGAGAAATGTGGGATTTATATATAAAATTTTATTAAACACGAGTTAAAACTTAGAAGTGTGATTTTTAGCTGTAAGTTTAAAGATTATATAAAAGTATACAAAAACAAAAATATCATTATAATAATATTAATTATAATTATAGGTAGAGATAATTTTGTAATTTCAACTAAACTAATGTTCAGTTAACTCGTAATACTAAACTCAATTAGAATTTAATTATTAGAACAAATAGATATATATTTATATATCTTTAAGCATATATTTTTATTTTAAGATGTAAGTGTTGCCATTTTATTAACTGAATTGAAGGGGTGAGATACTTCTTTTACTTTTTAACGTATTTACTGGAGCAATTTAAGTGACTAACCATTTTATTCCTGTTTTGTTGACTTATATAGAAACAAACATTTACTACAAATTTTAAAATTGTTCTATGCCCAAGACGAGAGTATAACCCTCAATTATTAATTAAGGTAGAAGAGACTCTTACCGTAGATGGTTAGATAATTTAAATTAGTATAGGCTACTAGAATTTACGGGTAACACATAACACTACTTAAAATATATATTAAAAATTTTAAAGAAATAATTCTAAAAATTGAATAGTTGTTTTTAGTTGAGTAAATATTATCTACCTAATTGTCTTATACTATTTCATTTTTGTAATACAACTTTTTAACTCACGACACAAAGTTTAAAAATAATTATTATATTAACAAATACAATACATATGAAACACTATTAAAAAATAAATAATAATTGTTATAAAATAAATATATTTTTAAAGAAAGTAATATATATAGGTAAAAATTTGATATACAGGCTGTGTAAAACACAAGTGTATTTACACTATAAAAACTCAAATCCTAAATTACTAACTCTAACCCTAAAAACTAAACCCTTAACCTTAAATTCATATGCTAAATTCTAAACATTAACCTTGAATTCTAAACCCTATAACGTAAACCCCTAAACCTTAAATCCTAAACTAAAACCCTAATCCCTAAAACTAAAAGTACATATAAACTAAAATTTATACGGTTTTTTTGTTTTTTCTTATATATATATATATATATATATAATAAAAGTATAGATATGTTAACTGTTAAAAGTACAGCGCAAGATTACGTGTAAATCGAAGCAAGACGGCGTTCTCGGTCTCCTCCTCCGACACCCCTTTTTTCTCCATCTTTTAATTCCCTGTTTCTTGGGAGCTGAAACTTTGGGTTGCTTCTCGTT
The DNA here is from genome assembly GCA_019671005.1 of Hibiscus mutabilis. NCBI lineage: Eukaryota > Viridiplantae > Streptophyta > Magnoliopsida > Malvales > Malvaceae > Hibiscus > Hibiscus mutabilis. The sequence continues at coordinate 3,004,919 of CM033753.1, forward strand.
TTCACCACCAAAACTCCAAACACAATAGATTGAATTCTCTGCTAATAACTTATTTCCTTCTCGTTTTTCTTTTGGGGATTTCATATTTTTATAGATCCTACAATCTAGCAGAGGCTATCCGGGTGAGTGGTTTTGTTCTGTTTTCTAATTTGAACTGCGAAATATACAGAATCTGTTTCTGCTCATGATTTTGTTTTCTGAACTTGAAAATTGAAGCATTAGGATCAAACGCGGTTTAGATTTCAATGTAAAAGAAAGAAGCTTGACTGTTTATGCACATCCTTTCTTTTTAATTTTATTTTTCAGAATTTTTTAATTCTTGCCAGCCTAACAATTATTCATTGATTAGATATATTTCCTGTTTAATCACGCTGATTTTCACAATATATCCGTATTATTTCCTTTTCTTAAAAAAAGTTTATTGATAATGACAGGTTTACGCTGGGTATGATTAGTGTTTTTTTTATAAAATAAATAGTTTAATTCCTGAATTAATTCCGTTTCAAATATTTGCAGACCTTTAACCAATTTTTTTTCTTCAGGAAACTGTATAGTTGAGGGGCTTGAAGCTCTTATTTACTTGGAGAATAGATTTGTTATCGGAATTGTCTTTTTGATTGAAAATGAGAGCGATTATTCGATCGATTCGAAACATAAGATCAGCTTGTCCACAGAGGATGAACAATTATTCAAGTGCTGTTGTAAGGAGACGAAGCCATTTGATTCAAATCAATTCTACTTCTGTTTATAGGCTGCCTGATCATGCCGAAACCCATAGATTTTTATTCCCTGCAATATTTACATCAAGACCTTTCTCTACCGGTGCTACAAGTAAAGTTGATGCTGCAGGTTCTATTCTGTTTCTGTTCGTTTCGGTTCGGTTATGTAAATTATCTTAGGAAATAGACCTGATGTGAAGTTGTCATTTAAGGGTTATTGTTATTAATATTATTATGCAGAAGTGAACAGAGGAGGGCCTCTCGTGGAGTATGAGCGAAGAATTTCAGCTGGTGAGCTCTTTGATGGTGATGCCTGCCAGGTATGGTTTTCTCATTAGGCTTAAATTTATTTTGTTGGAGAAGATACATTTCTGAATAAATCAAATTATAAGGGGATGCCATTCAACATGTTTGTGTGAGCCAATCATTCATCAGTTAAAAGAAATGCACTGCATTGAATCCGGATTCACATTCAGGGAACTTCGTGCACCTGCGAAATGATTAATAAGAATTTCATGTGATTGGTTTGTAATGATGGAAAACATGCGTTCTGCTGCTATTTGTGTTAGGCAGTTTTGAGGTGTGGTCATCTGGTGGCATTGTGAAATTATTCTAACAGAGATTTTTGCAGGTAGGCACTTTAAGAGAACTTCAAAGGCTTTATGATGAGATTGTTGAGTCAGCTGCTGCCTGTCGGTTGGATCGCTATGAAGTTCCGGAGAGAAATGTTAGGTAAAGGTTCTGTTTTGTTGCTCCCATGTTAGACCCCTGTTTTCAAATTTTGTTTATTTATTGACTGTATTTTCACGCTTTTCATATTAAATAAAATTTAGTTTTATCACATTCTTCCTGTTCTATTTTATTCATCAATGGTTGATCAGAATTTAGTTATTCTTCAGGAATCGGTGGTTTTGGTCTCGGTTAATTCCACAGTCTCCACAGTCTTCATACTCCCCTGTCAAGGGATTATATCTTTTCGGAGGAGTAGGCACCGGGAAAACTATGTTGATGGACCTCTTCTTCGATCAATTGTAAGTTCCATTAGCATATTTAATTTTGTATTTTATTACATATATATCGTGCTGTTAGTTAGAATAATGGATAATCTTTTTGTTGGACTTAAAATATGGGTATATGTCCACATAATATATGGCATCTGATTTCTCACTCTTTATTGCCCACCATGCCAACTGCTCATACTTGCTGATTTCTATCCTATATTCTATTTCCACTGTGTCAGGCCCTGCAATTGGAGGAAGAAAAGGATCCATTTTCACGACTTTATGTTAGATGTCCACAGTCGCTTGCAGGTGAGAATACGTATGCTAACATTTCTCATAGTTGAAGTCAGTGAATGAGTAAGAAAACATCTCACATTACAGACAAGATGTAAAAATGAATATAGTAATTGAGCTGTTTCAATACTACTTGGTTTTGCCTGGTATTCTTATCTTTCATACTATGAATGAGAATCTGTATGATACTTCAACCTTGGAGTTATTGAGTGTCAGTGGATTAACCTGGATGAGCATTTTTTTATCAGGTCACAACCTGTTTATATATATTTATGCATTCATGTGCTGATGTGTATGTATCATGTAATTTATTAGACATTAGATTCTCTTATTTTCATAATTTCACTAGTAGTTAGAAATTTTTGAAAAAATCTCATTCTAATCTTGCAATGCTTATGTGATTTTATAACACTGATCAACTCTTGCAGAGGCACAAGGGTGTGGCAGATCCACTTGAAGTTGTGGCGGGAGAGATATCTGATGATGCGATTTTATTGTGTCTAGATGAATTTATGGTACAACATTTGTATTACCTTTAATTTTCCTCAAAAAAGTGGAAAAAGAATTATTGAAATGTCATTTATTGTTCTGATTAACATTCGAATCAATTTCTTTGCATCTCTGAAGCCAAATTTTATTTTCAACATTTGTGGTCTTTTGCAGGTGACTGATGTTGCTGATGCATTAATATTGAACCGTCTTTTCAGACATTTATTTAGTAATGGCGTTGTAAGTAAATGTATCACATAATAAGTGTAGTTGTTTTGTGTTGGAACACATTTTCTGTTGAAAATTAGCATTAAACTTCTTTGCTTGAACTCTGATGGGAGGAAAGTGTAGATACTTGTTGCAACTTCAAATCGTGCTCCGGACAATCTCTATGAAGGTGGACTGCAGAGGGATCTTTTTCTACCCTTCATTGCCACTTTGAAGGTTTGGATGGAGACTTATTGTAATTAATTTGGGGTTTGGATCATTTGGTGGTGGAAAGTTCAGTGACCTATTCAGAAGTTATTATAATCTTGGAGCTTATGTTTCTGTAGGAAAGATGTGTTGTTCATGAAATTGGTTCTGCAGTAGATTACCGGAAACTCACCTCGGTACGATCAAATCATTGTGTAGATTCACTGAAATTTCATTTCCACAATTCTAGCCTGATTATCATTTTCTAATTCCAATGCTCAGGCTGAAGAAGGTTTCTACTTCATTGGCAAAGATTTGTCCACCCTCCTAAAACAGAACTTTCAGCAACTGATTGGTGAACATGTTGCCAGTCCACAAGTGGTTGAAGTAGTTATGGGTAGGACGTTGCAGGTATGTGCTAGAGTATTAATCCTATTGTTATGTAGGGTACATATCTTGATCGATTTGATAAGGCTTTCGTATATTTCCTTGTGACCAGGTTCCCCTTGGTGCTAATGGATGTGCTTATTTCTCGTTTGAGGAACTTTGTGACAGACCTCTTGGAGCTGCAGACTACTTTGGATTGTTCAGTAAGTGATACTCGAGCAATGTTGATGTCTAAACTGCTTTTCTCGTTCTGAGTCTCAACTAATTGGGACAAGGATATCTTGAATGAGTTAGGTGGTACTTTGGAAATATAACTTACAGTTATTTCTACGGTATACGAGCATTCATTACAATAACTGGGCATGAAAAAGTGTAATTTATTACTCTATCTGTGTTTCTCATACTATCTTCTTGCAGAGAATTTCCATACCCTAGCTCTTGAAGGTATTCCAAAATTTGGGCTCCACAACAGGACGGCAGCATATCGGTTTGTCACTTTAGTTGATGTATGCTCCATTTCTTCTTATAGCATTGACTGTTTTCAGAGCAGTATTTTGAGTTTGGGAATGGTTCTGTATACGGCGAATGAATTGCTATAGCAGTCATATTCAGATGAATGAAATATATCATAGATCCGTTGTCCTTAATCTTTATTATTCAATGCTATAAAGAATTTTTCTTCTTTGGGTGATGAGAAACTATATCTGTTTCCCTTGCATTTTTATTTTCATTGTTGCAGGTAATGTATGAAAACAAGGCCAGACTGTTGTGTACAGCTGAGGGCAGCCCACTAGAACTCTTTGAAAATATCGTGACCGTTGCAGATGCCAAACATATGGCCCCTCGAACCTCCTCCCGGTCAAGGAGAAATGATGATTCGAACCTTTGTGTGGATAACGAGCTGGGATTTGCGAAGGATCGCACCATTAGTAGGTACAAATGCTAACCTTCATATCAACTCTTTCTTTGACCCAGTTTCATTAGTATTCATAATCAAACACCAGTTAATGCTCTTTCTTTTGGTTTGCATGTTAGTCTTACCTGTCTGTCTGTCTGTTTGTACTCAGTGTCTGTTAGTCAAATTCTTTATTATCGGAAGGATTCGAGAGTGACTATCAGATATAAGTACGTATCTGATATAGATATGGTTGACTTTGTTATATATTTAGCGGATTATATCCGCATACCTATATCAACACATAATTAACCATATATTCAGGACGTCATTGATTTCTTTTCCGAAACACTAACTCCGAACAACTAAATGATGCAGATTGACGGAAATGAACAGCAAAGAATACCTCGAGCAACACGCCGAGGAGAGGCAGCTTTCTCAACAATTTGCCAAGGCAAATGCCGCTCAAGTATAAAGCATGAAAGCATACATCGGAGACTAATAATAATGTTCGAAACCCAGTAGCAAAGCCATACTTCATTCAACAAATGGTTCAGCTGACCCTTGGTGGGTTTGGTCAAAAATCTGATCAGAATACTTCTTTGCATACCATTTTTGTATCATGTTTGAATAAGAAAAAATATATGTAATTTGTGAAGTTCCATGTTAATACACATGTTCATGGATTGGGTTTCGGTTGGATCCATGTATGGTAATATCATCTTTCATGTATAATTGTGTGAGTTAGGGTTAAAATATATCTTTGAATTTTTGCCTATATTTACCCAATGGTTTTGGAAAAACAATGTTATTTTATTCATTGTTTTTAAGTACATTTATTAGGTGTTCGAACTCCTGACACACTAGACCAACTATCGATCAGGCAAAAAGGGGAAAATGTAGTTCGGACAGTAGATTTATACTCATCAAGACATGCGAGAGGAACATTTAGACCAACCCCTTAATGCAATATATATATATATTTGCCATCGTCTGTTTTTTCACTGCATTCGCCAACAAAGAAAATATATTGAGTCTATACGATTATCAACGCTGAAATGATATCGAATACGAGCCAGTATTTGGATCTTTGACAGCTTTGAAGTTGTCGACACTCATCCCAAATCGACCCAGAACAGAGTTGCCCAATTCTTTCAGCTTTCCTGCTCAGGGAATGCATATTTACATATGGTTAGTGATGTACAAGTAGATGAGAGTAAAATAATAAGTGTTCTCCATTAGGTTAACAACAATTATACCACTGGGATCTAAATTGCCAGTTCAAGGTGCATTTACTAACATGAAAATACAGCAACATCGAATAAATTATCAAGAACATGTTTTAAAGAACATATCAAAGTTCCCTTCAGCAAGAAACAATGCTCAGAGAAGTTATCAGTGCCTAGAATCAAATGCCATACTGCTCGCCTTTTGCATTAGGTTTCAAAGCCTACGATGAAATGCAAAATCCGATAAGTATTTCATGTCTGGTATTAATCATATAAAGATTGCACATGGCTATAGTCAATCATTTAACACTTACAATTCGCATCCACCTATTCAATTAGAGACGGAAACTAACACCACAGTTAATACCTATGGATTTGACAGAATATTCTTACAGACCTTTATGTACATTAACTCAATGAATGAATCCAAATAAAACCATAAAGTTCATAATTTTAACACAACCTTGAACAATGTAAAGATAAGAGGGATTTAGTATAATACTAGTTTCCTTCCCTCTTCTCTTCATAATATGTTTCTAGGATATTATAATCTAGAGCAGTAAAGCACCGATAAAAGAGTCTAGGCAAAATGAAGAGTATGATCTCATAAGGTACATATCAAGAAAATTGATTTACCTTCTTCAAGAATGCAATTCACGGGATCCAATATTTTCGTTCAAAACCAAAAACACATAAATAAAGGGAGATCAAAGGCAAACAAAATGCCGATTTCAAGCTTACCGATCATCTCCTCTTTCATCTTTTCTCTTTTTTCGGCAGCCAGTGGTTCCAAGCGATAAATCGTCTTCCTAGCCAGGTGGTTTGAAGGATCCAATTCCAGTATCTTCTTCATATCTGTAAATTAACAATAATTTCAGCAATATACATACTTAATGCTTACACAAAAATCCAATCATTAAGATAGAGTCATGGATAATTCTCCCCCTCCCCAACACACAAACACTATGAAATAAACATATATTTCAAACCTTTTTGGATTATATATAAAATAAAATAAAACTCACCAGAAATAGCCTCTTCAAAGTGTTCAAGCTTTTCATGTGCTTCTCCTCGTCTAACAAGAGCTTTTATATATGAAGGATTAAGTTCCAACGCTTTCGTACATTCCTTTATAGTTTCATCATATCTCCCCTAACATTGTGCATTTTTTAACATTGAAAAAATGTTTAAATAACTGTTATTCAACTTAAGAAGTGGTACTAAAAATAATTTAAAAAGATGATTTACCAGCTTTAGATAACAAACAGCTCGATTCGAATGACAAATAGAACGAATTTCAACGGCAGTACGAATGTCAGCCGTAACTTGCAAAGCAATCTCGTACTGTAGCAATGCTTCCTCGTATTGCCCGTTCCCAAACAACTTATTTCCTTCCATTTTCGCATCATTTGCTTGTGCCAAAGCTTTCTGGAAACATAATTTTTTAAAGTTTAGATTATGAAAGAACAATAAAAGAAGGCCCGGGAAGAAGAGAGTGTAAGAGAACAAATTAAAGAAGAAGAATTAAAAATGAGAGAGAAGATAGAAGAGCAGAGGGAGACGTCAAAAAGAATTCTCAAAGAGAGAAAACCATATTTATTTTCATTCATTCATTCATTCGATGAACGACTCAGATGGCTACTCAGCCCTTTTACCCTAGAGAGGATGAGAACGACACCGTTCTATATTCTAATTACATACTCCAAAACGTATCGTTTCATTAAACAGAAAAATAAACTGAAATTAAAGCATAATTGACTCTTGTGAAACCACGTAGTTTCACTTCTTTCCTTTTGGCTCTTTACAGAGAGAACCTCTTTCAATTCGTCGTCGTTTAAGGCATCCTGATAAGAATCGGGAGCTTTCTGATGATCGAGGGGGAGATCGTCTTCTTCGTTGTCGCTGATGCCGCGTTCGCTCGCTGTCTCGAATCCATCGGAGGCGGCATCTCCACCGTTCACATTAGATGATGATGCAGCGGCGGCGGAGGTAGAACACGACGTCGTCTCAGTTGACGATGTATCATCAGATTGGTGGGGTTCAATCAGCACCATTTTTTGGGGTATAGGATCAACGAATCTAAAACAGCCTTACTCCTTCAAGTAACCAAACTGATGATTTTATATTATAAAAGCTCCTCAACGACATCGTTTAAAGGTATTGGGCCTTGCAATGGAAATTGATTGGGCTTTGTAACCTGTAGAGTAACTCTAAATATTTTAGAGGATAAATGTTATTGGGCTTGACTTTAGATATTTAGTTGGACCTAAATTTTTTGGATTCATTTAAAGTCTAATATTTTGGTCCCTAAAATTGCTTCAATTCGAGCCCGTATGATCACTCAACTTTGTCCATGTTTTTATTTTGGTCATTCAACTTATAAAACTTTCAATTTCATCACTCGGCTTTCAAACTTGTTTTTAGTCGCCCGGGCGTTCAGTAAAAACAACATGATGACATAGATTATCTTATGTCGGCCTGGACTGTGTTTTACGAACATAGATTATCAAGAGACCCATTGGGAATATGCCGCTCCAAGAAGCAGAAAGTCCTCTGTCTTTGGTTCAAGAAGAAGTTCAACAGCTCTATGAACATGATGCTACTGCTGAAAATAGTGAAACTGGTCATGTAGCAGAGGTCACTGGTGAGAATGATGAGAACGTGTCGGTCCCTGCCAATGATCAGCTGTTGAATGTGCACCTCATGACCACGAAAAGTAAACGGGGTATTTTTAAACCCACAGTCTACACTGCTTCAATTGAAGAAGAGGTTCACACCAGTATACAACAAGCCTTGGCCTCTCCTAAGTGGAAAGAAGCGGTTCTTGCAGAGTATAATGCTTTGGTCAACAAAAATACATGGAAGTTAGTTGTCTTGCCGTTGGGCCGAAGCACGGTTGGTTTAAGTGGCTGTTCCGTATCAAGCATAATTCAGATGGTTCGGTCTCACGCTACAAGGCACTTTTGGTCACAAAAGGATTCTCTCAAATACCGGGGCAAGAATTCAAAGATATATTTAGTCCGGTTGTCCGTTTTTCAACATTGAATATTATTCTAGCTCTAGCTGTTACGAACAATTAGAGTTTGAGGCAAATTGACGTTAACAACGCTTTTTTGGTGTTTATGCAACAACCACCGGGGTTTGAACAAGCTAGGGGTGATGGTTCGAAACTAGTTTGCTGCCTTACTAAAGCTTTATATGGACTGCGACAGGCTCCCCGAAACTGGTATAATATGCTTCGTGTGTATTTGCTTGAGATCGGCTTCCGAGAATCAAAAGCAGACGAGTCTCCAGTTTTGTGTGATAAGGAAGATATCGTGACATACTTGATAGTGTATGTTGACGATGTCTGTTCAACACATTGAAGGTGTCATCACCAAATTGAGTAACAAGTTTGCTCTTAAGGATCTTGGTGATCAAACTTTCTTCCTTGGGATTGAAGCTGTTCGAGTTGGTGTCTCCATCATCTTAAGTCAAAAAGAAGTTCATTATAGAGCTCCTTTAAAAATCTAAGATGGATCAAGCTAAAGCAACCCCTACACCGATGTTATCTTCAACCAAATTGGTACAGGATGGTGGCAGCCCGTTGCAAGATGCTCAAGACTATCGAAGCATTGTTGGGGCCTTGTTGTACGTCTGTCATACTCGCCCGGATATTGCTTTCAGTGTCAACAAGGCGGCACAGTTCATGCATAAACCTTGCGAGATGCATCTAGACGCTGTCAAACATATGCTATGATACCTTGCTGGCACTCTTGACCTTGGACTAGCCTTTACACCATCGGATAAGGGTGTAACAAATATTGTGGCATATTCCGATGCAGATTGGGAGAGTAGCCTCGACGATCGGAGGTCAACGACGGGTTACTGCGTCTATGTTAATAATTGTTTGGTTGCTTGGTCATCTAAAAAGCAAAAATCAGTTTCTCGATATATGACCGAAGCAGAATATAGAAGCATAGCGGATGCTGTTTCTGAAATTACTTGGATTAATGCTGTGCTACATGACTTGAGGATACATGTGACTTCAACACTGTTGTAACTCATTTTGGTCTGGGTTAGACTCAAAATAAGTCTAATATTCTTACCTATTATGCCCAATTAAAAAAGCACTTTATCCAGTTCAAGATGTTGTATTTGGAGACTCAAAAAGCAGGAAAGAAGACGTTATCACCCGAAAATTTTTTATCTGTAAAATCAATGTATTCATTTTTTTAAGGTATTTAATACCCTAATTTTTTTGTATAAAAAAACTCATATCGAATGAAATTTTTAAAAAAAGTAAAAAGCAGTAAAAAAAAGAAAGCAAAATTTACGTGGCTCACAATGAGACACGTCTCTCCTATTTTGGCTATAATTAGCCACGTACAAAAGGAAATTGAAAAAGGCAACAATTTGGCAATTGTAATGCCAATTGAAATTGGCCATAAATTGAAGTGGCCGAAGCAAGCTTTGCTTGCATGAGAGCAGTGCCCTGTCGGGGATTTAATTCCGCGGTGGTTCGGTCAACCACCCGATCAGAGGTGAGTGGTCTGATTAAGTTATTTTAGGGCTATAATAAGATAGCGTCGAAATTTTAGTAGGGGTCGATCAAAATTTTTCATTCGAGCTCATAGTGGGGTAAAATTCAGTCCTTATCTTTGTATTTATTTATATATAATAATATATAGTTCTGTTGATTATGTTTTCATATTGATATATTTTTTATATATGTTTTATATATTATTTTTGTATCGTTTTTATTTTTTTTAATTTCAGTTCTTTTTCGTATTCGATGCATTTTATTTTATTTGTGTATTTTTTTATATATGGTATTATTATGTATATTATATGTAATGTGTAATATATATTATATTTATAATATGAATATAGTATAATATTTACTTTATATAGTATTTGTATAATATGTATATTTATATATAAGATATGTATAAAATATTATTTATGTATTTATGTTTACGTGTATATTAAGATATGTTGTATATTATATAATATTTTATTTGTTTTTATTTTATTACTTTAACTTTATGTTATTTATAATTCTACATAAATATCGTATATAGTATTTTGCCTCATTATTCTGATATTTCTATTGGGAGTGTCATCATGGTTATCCGGGTGTCATCTCCTTTGAATGTCGTGAATATCAAGGCTGATTTAAACTGTTGTGCATGCATATATCTTGGAAATTAATTATTAAATTAAATCAAATTTTTTATTTTCCTTAATAAATATAATGCGAACCTTAGGTACCGATTTTGGGCGTAGTGGGGGTGCTAATCCTTCCCCACTCGTAACTAACTCCCAAACCCATCTCTGGTTGACTTTTCGGTGTCCGGTCTACCTTATCCAAGTGACCGGTGGTGACTCCATTTTTTACCATATTTTTTATTTAAAACACAAAACCCCTTTTCGAGAACGGGCTTCCAAGGAAAGGCTCGGACGAAAAAGATCGCTACAGCATAGCGACTCTGCTGGGGAAAATATTTTTGTTTTCAAAAAACAAAAACGATGAGTTAGGCCTTAGTCATGGTTCGCATTATAATTATTAAGGAAAATTTAAATTCAATTTAATTTTTAATTTCTAATTTTTTGTTTGATATAAACTGTCATAATATATTAGCTTTAGAACCCTTAAGTGGGAGGGAGTACTTCACTCCGTGAGGTTTTCACCCCCGTATAGTGTTGTATCTCGTTTTCGGAGTACTGGTCCTTATATTTCGTGGGGTTTTCACCCCCGTATGGTATAAGGGTCATATTCCCCCGAATCGATGTCTTCGCGACAGTTCGGGTACCCTTACTCTAGAACCAAACCGCATATAATAAGCCGTAGTATCCACCCTTTGATCACGCCGATACTCTGCCCATTTAGGAATGACCCTTTTTTTTAGGTTTTGCTTTGTTATTTATATTCCCTGTATATTTTAATTGCTTACCTCTTTTCAGCATTTCATTCATTTCATTTATTCGATTATTCTATTACACTAACTCATTTTCTATGTTGTTTTTTTCTTCTTTTTTTTTTGCATGCGCATTGCACATCATATCAAACCATAAGTGTTGATTTGAGAATAATCCAAATTAGAGGGTGTACCCAGATAGGAGAGAAGTCAGTGATACAAGAGGGATAATGCAAACAGTATCGGGTTAAAGTGAATAAAGACCAACGAAAAAGATGACTCGACTGTGAGATACGAAGCAAACAAGAGGCAATGTAGCTTAGGCACATTATTCGAAACCCGACTCATTGGCATCCAGGTCTACCAAAGAAGAGACCTTTGCCTACATTCTCCATGCATAGGCTAGCCATCTGTAAAAAAAAACTGGAGTGTGTAGATTACGCTGCCATAAGACTTTTGAACAGTGGAAGAAGAAAATGATGAGACTGTCTCGCAAACCGAGGACGATGCTAAGATGTAGAGTGCGAATCGTACTTTACAAAATCAAGATATCAAGACAAGAAACTACCCATTATCTGTAGTTCATTTCAGCTTCTTGACAGACATATTCTCCTAGCGGAAGCCTTTCTAAGGATTATTTGCGAATCAATACTGCATTTGCATTCATTTTTGCATTACATACCTGCAAACACATTTCTTGGGACCCAATGGAGTAATCCGGGAATTAGCCAAAGTTTTGTCATAGATAAAGAATAAAAATCAAAGGTCGAGACCCGAGCAAGTATTACAACAGTTGAAGTATTGAAAGGATAACAGTATATGAATTACTGCTCAGGACAGACTGAAGTTCTGCTTTTTGTCTTATCCATGTTTTGACCACGGCTTGAAGTAATGCATCGAATCAACTTTGCTATCCCTGGCCCGAGTGTAGCAAAGATCTTTTTGTAAAGGGCATATGTCATGTTTGGTGATTTTCATTCCAACAAAGAATGTATTTTGCTTAACATACAATGGCCTTGAAAACATGTATATGTATATCTCTTCTTGCCTTTGTAGGTCCCTAGATATCAATTGTAAAATGCGACATTGAGATCAATTGAATATTGTGATAACGATAAGGTTTAATTTCCCCCTAATAGACTCTGGTCGGCAAAGCAAGATTACTACTCCTTTGATAAAGTTCGATGATGAAAAAGCTCCAAAGTTAACCATGCAGAGTTGTTTGAAATTGAAATTCTAAGTGTAGTCTTCTATGCAATAATGGATCAAAATATAAGGAAAAAGTAAAATATTAAAAGAAAAAATCACTCATTTGCTTGAAAGCCTGGTAATAGGCATGATTAAAGCCTGGTAATAGGCATAATTAAAAGCCTGGTAATAGGCATGTTTAAGCCTGGTAATAGGCATGTTCAAAGCCTGGTAATAGGCGTGTTCATAAAGGAAATACAAAAAGCATGCACCTAGAATTCTATTCTTAGAATGATATTTTTGCACTCTAATGGTTAAACAAGTCCATTTTCTTGGATGGAGCAAAAGTGAGAATTGAGGAGTAGTCTTCTGTAGCAACGCGGTAATCATGGGGATGAACCGAGTCATTCAAGGGAATTTTACGACTTCGAATCGCCATAATATTCAAAGTCTTCATAGACACAAGCTATGCTTGGAATGATCACCGAAAGGTTAAATCCGGGACGCTTTTGCACTTGATATTCAGGGCTCCTGTTCTTTATATATTTTAATTTTGGTTTCAAGGTCCTGTACGCTAATCCAAAAGAACACCCTTCATTGGAATGACAATGGTAGATTTTTACTATGAATTTGATTTTGTAGCATATTTATTTTTTTTTTTAAAATTTTAATTCTAATAGTAATCTTAGCAAGAGGAGAGCGGAATGAGAGACTCTAAGGGAATGAATGGGTATTCGTAATGGGTCTAGAACTTATGACCTAAGGGAATATGAGAGAACAAAGATGAGCATCTTGGCCAACCGGCTAAATGTGATTGCTCATTTTATAGCATTTTTTTGAATAAAAATAATATAAACGTGACGTAACTGTTTCATATTCATTTTACGGTTACTATATATTTTTAATAGTAATTTTCTTTGTAAATTTGATTTTGTAGCATGTCCACTTACAAGAATTTATTAGTGAAAAGATATAGCTGAAGAATTTAGTTTTTATTTCCCTTTAAAATAAAATGTCAATATCCGCCACTTATGGCATTGCGATTTCATCCCCTACATAGTTGTAGTCAAGGCCTAAGTCATAATCGGATTCTGGTGGAAACACAAAATTCACTTCTGGTGACATTGCAAATTCATCTGCTTTGGTCTCGTAGTCCTCGTAGTCAGGGCCTAAGTCGTAATCAGAATCTGGTGGAAGTGTAGAATCAGTCACCGGTGACATTGTAAACTCATCTCCATGAAGCTTGTAGTCGAAGTCTATACCGTGATTAGGTCCACCTAAGCCCTCCACTAGTGTCACTACAGATCTTTCTCCGTGATGCTTGTAATCAAAATCTATGGCGTGGTTAGGTCCACCTAAATCCGCCACTGGTGTCACTGTAAATTCATCTCCGTGATGCTTATAGTCGAAGTCTATGGCATGGTTAGGTGCAACTAAATCCGCCGCTGGTGCCATTGCAGATCTCTCTCCGTGATGCTTGTAGTCGAAGTCTATGGCGTGGTTAGGTCCACCTAAATCTGCGACTGGTATCATTGTAGATCTGTCTTCCTCATGCTTGTACTTGGTGTCTATATCAGAATCCGTCACAGGTGGCCTAGCAAAATTCTCTCCGTGATGCTTTCAAGTGCAGATGCAACAACAATGCTGGTGGCTAAGAGAAGCAACATAGAGAAATAGAACATGTTCAACTTTGCCATGAAGAAGATTGTATGTTCTCCAGCCCCGATAACGTTGAGGTTGAATTAGGGTTTCCTTTTATAGGGGGTCCTCATTTTTTTGACAATAGGAGTTATACCTCATTTTTGAAACTCTATTTTTTTTGTTGATATATAAACTTTTAGTAATAAATGAACTTAATTGTACATTTTATTAGGTTTGATTTTTGAAACGCATGCATCTACATTATATAAAATAGTTTTATTTGAAACTTGTGTGAAAATTTATCACTTAATTAATTGTTAGTGATGTTTCATTAAGATCAAACTTTCTTATTTACCCTCTAAAGAAAACTAAACGGTTTCGATTCACAAAACATATGTTATTTTCGTTTTCTTAGAAAATAGAAAAATACGTTTGGTTAAATTTTTAAAAATGGTTTCAAGAAATAGAAATGAAAATATGTTTCTTTTACAATTCCTTTTTAGGGGAGGAGATTTTTGCTCCTTAGTGAGTATTGAACTCATAACTTAGGAGAAATGGGATGATGTCAACTGAGAGCTTTTAACCACATATTCTAGAAATAATTTTTTTTCAATTTTTTTTTTATAAATACACATCTATGATCTTGGTTCGAATGCATATAAAAAATATTTTATTTATATACTCTATTAGGAGAAAATAGGTAGCCAAATGTGTTTATGTATTTTTACCATTGAAAATAAAACTTATTTCTATTTTATAAATTATGTATCGCTTTCATGAAAATAAAAAATAGTTTTAAACGGAAATAGAAAATGTAAACGAAAATATTTTCAAAAATCATGTATTCCCATATTAAGTGAACATAGATACTTAATAAGTTTTTCTTTTGAAAGTCTGATAACAAATGTCAATAAAGAAAGGAAAAGCTACTTAAGAGCTAAAACGACATAAAAAACGCACGAGGGAAAAATCAAAAGCAAAAACGCAAACAAACTTAAAAAGAATCAGATGATCCAGTGTCGATTGGTAGTGATTTATGTCGAAGAAAATAGAGAGCTGGTACCAAAAATCGGCGAGGGGCAAAGATCTAGTTTGCCCAAAAAAACGAGACAAAAGGCGTGCTTTTAAGGAGGTTCCAGGTGACGACAATCATGGGCCGCTGTTTAGGAGGCAATGGCCGGAGCTTCTTCTACTCAAAAGCGATCTTCAGAATCGAGCCGTCTGGAGGAGGCCATTGCATGCGTTGCCGTGTTGCCTTCTTGGCCGACGAAATTAAAAAAAGATAAGTGTTGAAGCCCCTTACAATTTGTTTTGCTTCCGCAATAAATGACCTGAGAAAAGACCGATCTTCTTCATTCGAGGATAATTTCTGTATTAAGGCCCGACAGTCACCTTCTGCAATAATCCGGCAGAAACCCATATCAAGTGCAAAGGATAAACCTTGGATTGTGGACCGTGCTTCAGCTTCGAAAATCAGAGAAACACCCAGATTCAATTGGTAAGCCGAACCAAGAATATTTTCGAGATTATCTCTGATGATGTATCCTGTCCATGACTGTTTTGATTGCAGAGAGAAGCTAGCATCGAAATTTAGTTTGACCACCGATGCTGGGAGCGGTGACCATCTTGCTGTAGATTGAGTGCGGGGGTGAGCTAACTGTGTTGAAAGAATGCCCAATTCAGACAGGTAAATCCTTACAAATCGAGCCACATCTGAGAAAGATTGATTAACCCCTACATGTAAGAGCTTGTGCCCATATAGTAATTGCTATCTCACCATATCTGCTATTGTTGTAATTATCAAATATCCATGCTAACCATTCACAGAAATCCAACTGATCAATATTAGAGGGCCACTGAAAGGCTAGAGCTATCCAAACTTGCTTAGCATAGGGACATTGCCTGCTCGCATGACACACTGCCTCTAGGGCAGTATTGCATCTAAACCATAGATTATTACATGAAATTCTCTTATTAAAAATATTATGCGTAACTGGAACATAATTTAAAGCAAATTTCCAGAGATTAATCTTAACTTTAGATGGGCAGTTAATTCTCCAAATAGATTTATAGAACTGACCTTTATATCGGTTTGGAAAAAGATCATGAATTAGCAATCTATACGAGCTTCTATCAGAGAAAATCCCACTGTGCTCACCTCCCCATGCCAAAATATCTGATTGAGGGATTTTGGAAAGTCATATAGACATAATAGCTTGCATAATCACGTGTCTTAGGACATATCATTTCTGAAACTCAATTGATAGTAGCGATTTTTGGTGAAGAAATTAGCCGAGAAGGCAATACAGGAAGCCAATAATCATTCCATATGGAGACTGCATTTTCGCAACCAATCTTCCAATACAGTCCTATTTCTAGAGTTTTTCTTGAAGACCAAATACTCTTCAAGATGTAGGAGGGGCGTAAGCCAAGATTATAGTGGAGAAAATCAGTATGTAAAGATTGGAAGCATTTCTTTATTATTGAAGGAGTTAATTGCATCTTACGCCCCTAAACTATAATCTTTATTCTAAATTGGTCCCTAAACTTTAAATGTTCCAATTTCATCTCCAAATTATAGATCTCATTCCAAATTCATCCCCAAACTTTTGAATGTTCCATTTTCATCCCCAAACTATGACTCCATTCTAAATTGGTCCCCAAACATTTTGAATATTCTAATTTCATCTTCAAATTACCATTTATACCACATCATATTGTTACATAATACACATTAGTGTTTCATGATAATTAACAATTTTTGTAACGATTTTATTAACATAAGATATGATTAGCATATAGTGATAATTTGGGAGGATAAATTTAGAAGGTTCAAAAAGTTTGAGGAGCAATTTAAAATGAGAGTTTTAGTTTGAGGATGAAACTGGAATGCTCAAAAGTTTGGGGGACCAATTTAGAATGAAATTCAAAGTTTGATGATGAAATTGGAATGTTTAAAAGTTTAGGGACTAATTTAAAATGAGTGGCATAGTTTGAGGACGTGTGATGTAATTAACTCTTATTGAAGAAAAAAAGAAAAACATATTTTTACAGAAGAGAATAGCTTCTCTTTTATACAGATACAAAGGTAATTAATAACGCCTTAATGACGATGGAAGGTGCTTAGCTAACAAACTTTCCTATCTTATCTCACATAACGGCAAACTTCCCATATATACAGAACAGCCCCCCTCAAGATGAATATTGATCAGTTCCATCATGTGCACAAACGTGTTAAAAGTTGTAGCTGATTGTTGGACTGGATATGAAATAAAGAGGAAATCATCTAGTACTTTGTCTCGAATAAAATGACAGTCAACTTCTATATGCTTGGTTCACTCGTGGAATACTTGATTCGAGGCCAGATGAAGTGCAGACTGATTGTCACAATATAATAAGACAGACATGATGGAAACTTGAAAGGGGGATAGGAGGGTTGCAAACCATACAAGCTCATAGGTGGCAGAGGCCATGACACGATATTCTAATTCACAAGAGGATCGACTTACGGTGTGCTGCTTCTTTGACTTCCAGGAGATAAGACCTATGAAGCACGAGAACACCTCCTTAGAGCCGTCCCACATCACCGATACGTCCCCGGGACGGGGACCGTGCGGGGAAGGCTAGGGGACGTCCCGGGGACATCCCAACTTTGACGGGGTCAATCAAACTTTACCAGGGACGATCATCACTAATTGGAGACGTCTCCGGGGACGTCCTCAAATAAATTTACTTTAAAAAATAAAAAATAAAATTCCCATCTTCTTTACGATCAAGGATTTAAAAATAATTAGACTAATCCGAACTTACAAATTCAAGGATAATTCTAAACTTAGAAAGTTCAAATTATACCTAACTAAACTCAAAACCGCACAAGTAAAAAACTACTAAATTGAACACTCAACCTAAAAAAATATAAACTTAATTACGTGTGGCAAATGGCCCACGTAAACTTAATCTCAATCAAAAGGCCAAGACTAAATTGCTTCATTGTTCCAGTGGTTAAGCATCTATTTATAGGTTGCTTTCTCTCATTGCTTTATGTATCTTAAGGATGTGAGATATTGGGTGTGTATTGTATTTGTAATTTGTTTTAACGCTTCTTCACTCAAGCTTTAATAGGGATGGGTAAATATCCATTTCATTCATATCATCTTTTAATTTTATTATTTTAGTCATTGATTTTTTTTCTTAATTTAAAATGTAAAGTTAAATTTTCGTTCAATTTAGTCATTTAATTTTAGTAATCTTCTAATCTAAGTGTTAGAAAATAATTTAAAAATTATTAGAAGTGAATTTAAATAACTACAATCATAATTATTGTTTAATACAATTATAATTTTAGTCTTTATTGTATTATGAATTTTAATGATTATATATATATATTTTATATTTGCCGTACCCGTATCTTATAATTTTGGAAATTGCCGTTTCCTGTCCCCGTATTCGTATCTGTGCAAGTTAGGTAACCATAGGGGATGAGTGCGTGGATGAGATTTTTTTTGAATGATCTAAAGGTAGTTACAAGATAATATCTGTTCATATATATTCTTAACCCTTTGACAATGCACATACACATTGTAGACAAAGCGATTTGAACCCGTGTCTCCTAGAACGAACATCATCCGCTTTTTAAGATTTTTGATACGGTACATATGAACGATTCTTCGAAGATAAAATATACTAACATGACCAGATCCTCGAATAGCTGCACATCGCTAAGAGAGATTATGGTAGAGAATGATCGGATTGTTGTGCCTCACAAGACATCAGTAAGGTTAAGTGTTATGTGTGTATATATATATAGGAAGTTTGCATGGTACCAGATGTATTCAGATTAAGCTTCTGATTCCTTTCTTTATCTTCTTGGGAATTTCTCAAGATTCTTGTTTATATTCAATTATTTGACTTATCGATCTTTGCTTCCGGTCATGGGTGATCTCAACGATCAGTTCAACAATGGTTGAAATCCCTATTATTTGCATCAATCTGAAAATCCCGAAATGGTTTTAGTTTCTCAGCCACTCGTCAATTATAACTACAATAGTTGGAAATGTTAGATGTTAATGGCATTGTCTGCAAGGATCAATGACTGTAAGTAATTACTACACTCAGCTGAAAATAATTTGGGATGAATTGATTTCTGTCAAACCTATTTGCACTTGTCTGTGTTGTAATTGTGATGGTGTCAATAAAATACTTGCTGAACAACAAAAAGAGCAGGTTATGTAGTTTCTTACGGGTCTTAATGACTCATTTGCTCATGTCAGAGGGCAAATTTTACTAATGGACCCATTACCCTATATTACAAAAATGTTCTCTCTTGTTTCACGAGAAGAAAGTTGACAAACTTCGTGAACTGTCCAAATAATTATCCTTAATTTCTAAAGAAATAATTAAATAATATAGTAAAGAGAAGAAGGGTCGATCCACATGGACTTTGGAAATTCTGATGTAGAAGGCTTTTGATCTTGATTTAGGAAAAAAAATAAATAGAGGGGGTTTATAGCAAGAGTTTAATTTAAATAAAACTAAGAAATGAAAGTTTAAATCTAAGAATGAAAGTAAATTCAGAAAATATTCAGTTTAAGTAACAGACTCAAGCTTCGCTTTGACTCATTTCCAATCGATCATCGAATAAGATTTTTTACTTCGAATAATTGCTGGCTACAGTCTACTAGGCCTAATCCTTTTAACTTGTTTTTCTCTCTAGTAAACAGATAATCCGAAATCAATTTTTGAATTTTAGTTTTCTGGATAGACTAACTACGACAATCGTCGTTAGAATAAAATAATTTTTAAATCTGAAAAAACCCGACTCGGACTATGTTGTCTCAATGAGAATCGAATCCGATCTCAATTTCCCTTAGCGAATCCGTCGCTAAGTGTGATCATAAGAAGTCGAATATGCTACAAGCCGATCCATCCTCCAAACTATAAATCGAAACAACATTCAAACCAACGAGCTCTTTTTGAAATGAAAGTGTTATGATTTTTAAAGGAAAAGACGATTGCAAATCCAAGTATGCAGAAAATTGAGAAATATATACGAAGTTATAAAGTGCTTTTGGATTCTCACGATCGGAATTGAGTTGTTGCTAAGCCCTCGGCTTGTTGGAAAATTAGCTGAGAATGATTATGGTAAAAATCATACTCGACATTTTAAAAGTAAATAAATAAAAATTTAAAAATAAGAATGTAAAGAAAAAGAAAATTTTATAGAACTTAAGAAAAGCAAGAACAAACTAAGAATGGAAGATGAGAGATGAGAGATGATTTTCTAGCTTACCCCAACGGGGTATTTATAGTATTCTAAAACCCTAAAAACAACCCTAAAATGATAAAAGATAAATCCTAAAAATATTTAAATTAAATACAAAAGATAATCCAAAGTTTAAATTTTAAATCCGTCTGTTAAGCTATCAAAATGCGGCTGATAAGCTATCACCACTTCTGACGTCATCTTTTAGAATTGCTGACTGGATGCCACGTCAGACATTTCATGCCCAGATTCATGCCCACTAGCCCGACCTCGATTCCAGAAAATAAAACCGCAAATGTTGTCTTTTTAAGTGCAATTTCCAGAATTGTGGCCCTTCATAGAAAACGCATAAAACACCAAAATCAACAACATGAACTAATCATTAAAGGCATAATTATAGATAAAACGGTATCCAAATAAACTACTTATCAAATTCCCCCTCACTTATTCAATGCTTGTCCTCAAGCATGCCTTAATCAAATTTGTCAAAATCTCAAGTGTCAATCCATAATCCCACAATATGTCAAGGAATATCAAATGAATCAATGATTACATCAATTATCGGAAACATGGTGACAATCAAGAAAATAGGCTCAACTAGTAGCAAGTTTAAGCAAAAGCCGAGACATTCCAATTATCCATTAGTTTCAACGTATCAACATTCAATACCTCACTAGAGTTCACTCATTATCGCTCAATGTATTTTGGGTAAAGGACAAGCTTAAAGCCAAGATTAAGAAAGACATTACCATAGGCTTGTACGAAAATCAAGTCGCCACTACTTAGAATGAACCAGACGTATTAATCAAAAGGTCTTTAATAAGGTTGTAACGGGGCTTAGGTTGGGGTAGGGATAAGGCCAAAAAGTGGGTTAAATGTCAAGACAAAAGATGCTAAAATAAGTTTCTAGCCACGAAACAAAGTAAACAAATGCAAAGAAGTAAACCAAAAATGTTTTTGCTTTTCTTTTTCTTTTTTTGTTGTTTTTCTGTTCGAACAAAATTCTTTTTCTCTTTTTTTCTTTTTTCCTTTTTTTTGAGCACGGTTCGAACTTATTTTTTTCTATTTGAATATTGTTCGAACCTTCTATTTTTTCCTTTTTTGAACATTTCTCCTTTGCTTTTTTTTCTTCGTGGAGCAAATCATCCTCTGTCTTGACAATGGTAACAAAAGGGGGTAAAAATAAAAATGTTCGAGTTTTACAATTGTGGTAAAGCAAAGAAAAAAGTAAAGGCAAAAAAATTGGTTCACTAATGAATATAAATGGGTAGGCAATTTGGGTAGAGAAGTGGGTTAATCCTAAGTGCCCTAATCATATTAAAACATCCAGTTCAATGTGTAGTCTTGACATGCATTTAATAACAAGTTCTAGAATACCAAAATTAATCCGGCACACTCAATCAAGAACATGAGCAAAAATAGAAATATGCTCTTTTAGGCTCAAATCTCACAAGGTGGTGTATTGTGCATTGAATCAAGAAGCATATCAACCAATGAACTCATGAAATATCAAGAGAAATTTTAACTGAAAAACACCAATCTTACCATTTTTCTATCATGCACCCTAAATCTGATTAAAATGTGATAAAAAATTCATAGGGTATTCAAAGAAACAAAGCAAGATTCAAGATTGATAACGAGAGGTTTCAACAATTCAACCAAGGCAACTTAATTTCAGACATATAAATAAAAGAAGGTAATTTGATGCAGTCGTTCTTTCCCATCACTAAAAGCATATTGTCCCAATATGTAAACCAAAATATAAGAGAGGGAAAATAGATACTCCCCGTTCTAATGATGATGGGTTGTTCGAATTGCTAACCTATGCCACTATGGTCGGTTCGGCTACTCGAAAGAGAAGCTGTCAAAGTATGGATTGACGTTGAAATTTCCAACGCATAAGAATGTGTTTCGGCAGTGGTATTGATTCAGGTTCAAGGGCATCGCGTGGCTGTTCATTGCTAGAATACAATTGCTCCATTGATGGACCCCCTATAGAAAATCCAGTATCGAAATTCTCTGTATAGCCAAATATCAGATGGTACATTAGCAAAGGTCGAATGGAAATCAGATCAGAATTTACCTCATCATCATGGCCTAGTATGGACGAGTGCATAGAATAGTAGGGAACAACATCCGACACTGAATGCGACGAAGCGGTGGTCAGCATGGAACGAAAAGAAGTCGAGGGTGGTGCCGATTATGTACGTTGCTGCCGAGAGTGTGAAGAGTGATTCTGCCGTAACTGGAAAGTATTGGAGTCACTATGGTGTTGTGACGAGCGGGAGGAATGGCCGGCAGATGGTGGTGGATTGGTCGGAGGGTCGAGTTCGGGTGGTGGGGTGGCGTTTGCTTGCTGTCATCGTCCACTACGACGAGGAGGAGGAGGTGGTAGGGTAGTCGCTTTCGGCTCAGGTTCGAACCATGTTGGCTGGAGATGTTGGCAAGGTCGAAGGAGATAGGGGCTGGAGATGTTGTTAACCGAATGTGATGGGGAAGAGGATTGGTGTGCGGCTGGGTTATTAGAGGAAATAGGGTGTGGGTTTTTAGGTTATCACGTGAGTTTTGAAAATGGAAAGATGTTGGTCAAATGGTGCGGGGGCCAAGGGATTTTAAATTTTGAATTGATAGGAATAGTTTAAAATAAGGATAAAGAAGGTTGGGATAAGGAATGAAAGTGACGGGTAAGTGTGGGTTTGGCTATTATGCACCTAAAGATGGTGGGAAGCTTTGCTAAAATGCATAGTCTTCCTCCCACTGAACCATGCGTGGAATACATCATTTGGTTGCATTATATTCGATCCAAAATATTTTAGTGTACTTGAAAATTCAAATAAAATAGAATTGAGATTAAAATAAATAAAATAAAATTGAAAATAAATAGAAATTAGGCAAAAAATAAAATAAAATGGGTTACCTCCCATTAAAGCGCTTTGTTTAACGTTGTTTAGCTCGACGACCTGAATCAGACTACAGGCAATGCAAAAAATACTACTTTCACTTCTTGCGTTTTGTCCAACTGAGAATTTCCCTATGAGAAATTTTACGATTGTATAGTTTCTTCATTTTTTCTGACAAAATATCTTTTTTACTTCTCAATTTATCTGGCTGTAATTTTAGCTCCAAATTTGGTGCGTGCAAGATGGAAGAGAAATTTTTAATTTTTGAGGGTATATGGCTTGAATTAGAATCAATTGAATTTTTTTTCTCAAACTTCCTGATCTCTTCTTCAAAGTCCTCCAATTCTCTGCATAGATCATCAACAAGGTTAGATTCTATAGATTCTTCAACAACAAGTTCAATAATATCAATAAAATTAATACTAGCAACATTATATGGATGCCGTATTGCTTTGTAAACGTCAAACTTAACAACCTCACCGCCGAACTCCATTGTAAGAATTCCGCTTCTTACATTAATTTTTGTATTTGTCGTGCTAAGGAAGGGATGACCGAGAAGGGTTTCTGAAGAAGTGTTTGATCGATCGTTTTCCATGTCGATGGCATAAAAATCTGCCGAAAAAATAAGTTTATTAACCTTTACTAAGACGTTCTCGAGGAGTCCTTCTGGGTATATTATGGACCGATCAACTAGCTGTATTGTCACTTTCGTTTCCTTCAAAGGCTCAACAGAAAGTAAGTTGTACAAGGTAAGAGGCATAACATTTATAGAAGCGCCTAAATCACACATGACACGTTTAATACCAATCTTACCAATTTTACAAGGAATAGCGAACATACCTTGGTCCTTTAACTTTGGTGGAAGCTTTCGTTGGAAAACGGCTGAGACATGCTCCCCCAAATTCACCTTCTCAATTCTGGTAAGTTTCCTTTTATTTGTGCATAAATCTTTTAGGAATTTGGCGTATCTTGGCACTTTAAGGATTACTTCAAGAAGTGGGATATTAATTTCCACTTTTCAGAACATATCCAAGATTTTCTTTTTCTTCAGCTTGCTTATCTCGTTTTATCAACCTCGACGGAAAAAGGGGTGGAACGGCGTAAGGAGAAGGAGTGAGAGGCGAGTCAGACGTACCTTGTATGGTAGGCGATGGTGCTTTCTCTTCATTTTTCTTTTGGGTGTTTCCCTTTACAGCTTCTGGTGTGACAACGGTACCACTTCGGAGAGTGATGACGCTAACATTTTCTCTCAAATTTGACTCTGTTTGAGAAGGTAATTTTTCTTGAGACTCGAGTCGACCTACTGTTTGAGCGAGTTGGCTCATTTGCTTATCTAACTCTTGTAGATGGGCTTCGGTCTTTAGTTGAAACTTCTTATGGGATATCGCCAAACGCTCGACAATTGACTCCAATGACGGTTTTTGTGGTTGATATTGTTGTGGTGCAGGTGGTTGATAAGCTTGATTCAGCATGGGATTTGGTCCATAGTTGAAGTTTGGATGGTCCCTCCACCCCGGATTATAGGAGTTGGCGTTAGGATTGTAAGGTCTCTGGGGAGGTCCCAAAAAATTTCCCACTGCATTTACTTGTGCAACAACATCTTATTGTAACATTAGACAGCAATCCATAGGGTGGTCCGGCTTTGTGCATATTCTGCAAACTCTAGTTTATCTATTTTGCCTACAACAAAGGATTGAACTATATCAGCTAACTTATCAATTTTATTTTCTAAAGAAACTGTACTTACCTCGTGAACTCGTCGAGAGGGTTCACTAGAAGGGCGAAACTGTTGAGAGTCAGCGGCCATAGTAGAAATTAGATTTCGTCGGAGTCATGTTCACAAGTGCCCCTCCACTTGTTGCCTCGACCATCTTCATCTCCATAGGTAATAAGCATTTATAGAAGTATTGAAGAAGTGTTTGTTCCGACAGTCCATGTTGTGGACAATTTGCGTATAATTTCTTGAATCTCTCCCAATACTCATATAATGTCTCGGTATCTCTTTTTCGAATTCCTAATATGCTCCACCTTAGTTCGCTCGCCTTGGCTGCAGGGAAAAACCTGTCAAGAAAAAGTTGAGCCATATCAGCCCATGTAGTAACCGAGTTAGATGGTAAATCAAATAACCAATCCTTAGCCAAATCGGCTAAGGAAAAAGGGAAAGCGCGGAGTTTAATTTGGTCTTTGGATACTCCTTGTGGTTTCGTTCTTAAGCAAACCAATCTTACCAATTTTACAAGGACATACCTTGGTCCTTTAACTTTGGTGGAAGCTTTCGTTGGAAAACGGCTGAGACATACTCCCCCAAATTCACTTTCTCAATTCTGGTAAGTTTCCTTTTATTTGTGCATAAATCTTTTAGGAATTTGGCGTATCTTGGCACTTTAAGGATTACTTCAAGAAGTGGGATATTAATTTCCACTTTTCAGAATATATCCAAGATTTTCTTTTTCTTCAGCTTGCTTATCTCGTTTTATCAACCTCGACGGAAAAAGGGGTGGAACGGCGTAAGGAGAAAGAGTGAGAGGCGAGTCAGACGTACCTTGTATGGTAGGCGATGGTGCTTTCTCTTCATTTTTCTTTTGGGTGTTTCCCTTTACAGCTTCTGGTGTGACAACGGTACCACTTCGGAGAGTGATGACGCTAACATTTTCTCTCAAATTTGACTCTGTTTGAGAAGGTAATTTTTCTTGAGACTTGAGTCGACCTACTGTTTGAGCGAGTTGGCTCATTTGCTTATCTAACTCTTGTAGATGGGCTTCAGTCTTTAGTTGAAACTTCTTATGGGATATCGCCAAACGCTCGACAATTGACTCCAATGACGGTTTTTGTGGTTGATATTGTTGTGGTGCAGGTGGTTGATAAGCTTGATTCAGCATGGGATTTGGTCCATAGTTGAAGTTTGGATGGTCCCTCCACCCCGGATTATAGGAGTTGGCGTTAGGATTGTAAGGTCTCTGGGGAGGTCCCAAAAAATTTCCCACTGCATTTACTTGTGCAGCAACATCTTATAGTAACATTAGACAGCAATCCATAGGGTGGTCCGGCTTTGTGCATATTCCGCAAACTCTAGTTGTACCTATTTTGCCTACAATAAGGGATTGAACTATATCAGCTAACTTATCAATTTTATTTTCTAAAGAAACTGTACTTACCTCGTGAACTCGTCGAGAGGGTTCACTAGAAGGGCGAAACTGTTGAGAGTCAGCGGCCATAGTAGAAATTAGATTTCTAACCGCGGTCGGAGTCATGTTCACAAGTGCCCCTCCACTTGTTGCCTCGACCATCTTCATCTCCATAGGTAATAAGCATTTATAGAAGTATTCAAGAAGTGTTTGTTCCGACAGTCCATGTTGTGGACAATTTGCGTATAATTTCTTGAATCTCTCCCAATACTCATATAATGTCTATGTATCTCTTTTTCGAATTCCTAATATGCTCCGCCTTAGTTCGCTCGCCTTGGCTGCAGGGAAAAACCTGTCAAGAAAAAGTTGAGCCATATCAGCCCATGTAGTAACCGAGTTAGATGGTAAATCAAATAACCAATCCTTAGCCAAATCGGCTAAGGAAAAAGGAAAAGCGCGGAGTTTAATTTGGTCTTTGGATACTCCCTGTGGTTTCGTTCTTAAGCAAACCATATGAAATTCCTTGAGATGCTGGTGCAGATTTTCATTGGGCAGACCATGGAAGGTCGGCAGAAGATGAATTAAACATGTATTTAATGCAAATGGTGTTTCTCCATTCGGGAACGTGATGAACAAAGGTTGTTGCTCATGAGGTGCCGCAGTAAGTTCTCTAATAGTTTGGTTGTCTGCCATTAGAATCAGTGCTTCGTTGTTGTGTATGAGTTGGGATTTTGCGTCAGATGTTGCTTCGGGATTTAGATCTGGTTCAGATTGTTGTTGTTAATGTTCTTGTTGTTGTTGTCTTCATTCCCGAAGCGTTTGCGCGTGTCGTCTTCAGGCTAATGCTTCAATCTCCGGTTCAAAATCATTAGTTCTCCCGAATTCTTTCTGGTCATAAATCAAAATAAACTATATCAGTAACTTTGCCGAAGTCCTCGGCAACGGCGCCAATTTGACAAGCGTCATGAACTGTCAAAATAATTATCCTTAATCTATAAAGAAATAATTAAATAATGTAGTAAAAAGAAGAAGGGTCGATCCACAAGGACTTTGGAAATTCTGATGTAGAAGGCTTTTGATCTTGATTTAGGAAAAAAATAAATTGGAAGGTTTATAGCAAGAGTTTAATTTAAATAAAACTAAGAAATGAAAGTTTAAATCTAAGAATGAAAGTAAATTCAGAAAATATTCAGTTTAAGTAACAGCCTCAAGCTTCGCTTTGACTCATTTTCAATCGATCATTGAATAAGAGTTTTTACTTCGGATAATTTCCGGTTACAGTCTACAAGGCCCAACCCTTGTAACTTGTTTTTCTCACTGGTAAACCGATAATCCAAAATCAATTTTTGAATTTTAGTTTTCTGGCTAGACTAACCACGACTATCGTCGTTGGAATAAAACATTTTTTAAATTTGAAAAAAACCTGACTCAGACTATGTTGTCTCAATGAGATCGAATCCAATCTCAATTTCCCTTAGCGAATCCGTCACTAAGTGTGTTCATAGGAAGTCGAATATGCTACAAGCCGATCCATCCTCCCAACTATAATCGAAACAACATTCAAACCAACGAGCTCTTTTTGAAATGAAGGTGTTAAGATTTTTAAAGGAAAAGCCGATTGCAAATCCAAGTATACAAAAAATTGAGAAATATATACAAAGTTATAAAGTGCTTTTCGATTCTCATGATCGCAATTGAGTTGTTGTTAAGCCCTCGGCTTGTTGGAAAATTAGCCGAGCATGATTATGGTAAAAATCATACTCGACATTTTAAAAGGAAATAAATAAAAATTTAAAAATAAGAATGTAAAGAAAAAGAGAATTTTATAGAACTTAAGAAAAACAAGAACAAACTAAAAATGGAAGATGAGAGATGATTTTCTAGCTTACCCCAACGGGTATTTATAGTATTCTAAAACCCTAAAAATAACCCTAAAATAATAAAAGATAAATCCTAAAAATATTTAAATTAAATACAAAAGATAATCCAAAGTTTAAATTTTAAATCCGTCTGTTAAGCTATCAAAATGCAGCTGATAAGCTATCATCACTTCTAACTTCATCTTCTAGAATTGCTGACTAGATGCCACGTCAGACATTTCATGCCCAGATTCATGCCCACTAGCCCAGCCTCGATTCCAAAAAATAAAACCGCAAATGTTGTCTTTTGAAGTGCAATTTCCAAAATTGTGGTCCTGCATAGAAAACACATAAAAACACCAAAATCAGCAACATGAACTAATCATTAAAAGCATAATTAGAGATAAAACGGTAGCCAAATAAACTACTTATCAAAAGTCAAAGAATAATTAGAATGAATAATCCTATCACTGAGACTACATTTGCTGTTAAATCGTCTGTCAATACTAGAAAATCTCGGCCTCAATTCAGTTATTGTGGCTTGCTTGGTCATATTAAAGATAAATCCACTATTTCAGTAAAGTTTGTTGGAAATGTTAGAATTTCATCCTCTTTAATCCTTAATAATGTTTTATATGTGCCTCATTTCAGTTTTAAATTGATTGCTGTTAGTTGTCTTCTTCAAAAGATTGACAGAAGTGTTTTTTTTTTCCTCAGCATATGAATTTTAATAATAAAGGTTCAAAAGAACCAACCCTTAGTTGTGTGCCTCATTAAAAAGCTCACTAAATTTAGGTTGAAGAAAAGAGTACAACACAACTAGGATATATACCGATAAAAAACCACCTAGAGAAAGACTAACCAAGATACACACCAAACCAATTATTCCAGATAACCAAAACGCCAAACACTAACAATCGATCAACACACAATCAATGAGTCAACTTAGTCTAGAGGCCAAAGAAACACCAAGCATACAAAACCCACATAACCTTCCAAGAAGTCTCAAAACTCGACTAGTAGCACCTCAAATAGACAACAAGATTAATCCTAACTGCCACTTCCAATAGAAACCGAAAAAAGCCTTCAACAAAGAAAAACAACACATCACATGCAATAATTCTGGACCTGCTCGCAACTAAAAAAATAGCACTCCAACCAGACATAAAAAACGCAGCTCCAAAGTAACCAAATCCCTGATTCATGGAATTGTCAGATCCTCCAAGCAAAGAATATAAAACATCGGACATCCAACTCCATTATCAATCATGAAAAAAGCAGCACCACTAAGGGACAAACTCCTTCATCTATAATTCAGCAATATCCCAAATTACCTCATCAACCAGGGCAATAAATTGAACCCCTAACTTAGATCCCATCTCAACAACCTTCTCGGCTTCTTTGGTTGCATTATCCAATCTCGCTTGTAAATTAGAGTTCGAAAGAGACCTACCTTCCAGTTCTGAACATTCCCCCATCAAGTCTCGCTTTTTCTCCTTCTTAAGGACTCGATCTCTCTTTTTTCTTTCTTCTTTGGAAAAAGCTTTCTCTTGAAAATCTGCTAACGACCCAAACCTTCTCTGTTTCCCTGAAAGAAAATTTTGTAATTCAGGCAAATTAAAAACAAAATTGCCTTGAGAAGACAACACTAAAGGGGGATTGAGAACACTAGCATCAACTCTAAATTCATCAGAAGTTGATTTCGATTTATTATTTAATGAATCCTCTTTCGAATCTGGGCCTAACGAAGCACCATGGGATAATTCAATGCTTTTAAAACCTATGCAATGCATGTCTGCAACGGCCGAAACACACTCGATTAGTGTTGACCAAAATGCCCAAGCACCCCCAGATCCAGAACCATCATTTCCTTCAAAATCCTGAATAGACCCGACATTAGCCAATGGGGAAACCGGAACCAAACCAACATCCGCTTTTGAATTCATTAAGGTTTCAGACTGCAAACCAATAAAACCAGCCGTGGGAGTTGAAACCAACTTGCCATCATTCCTTGGAAGCCCGCACCGCATCAGATAAGGTTCTCCAATTTGTCTAAAACCATCCTCTTGAGTAAAAGATACGCCATCATATATGTCCTTCCCCAAGTAAACCAAAGTAATCGCCTCGTCTTCCACCACTCTTTCCTTTACTGCTCTGTCTGACTAGTCACTTCGCCGGAAAGAGTTCGATGAGAACTCAGAAGAACACGGAAGGACCCTTTGCAATCATGGTCTTTGGGCTACAAGCATGGTCAACTAATCCCAGGTCTTCCACCTGGATCAAGAACTCATCATTTCCCACCACAAGAATAACATTTTCATTGATTTTCTCCATCTGATTAGTAGAGATCGGAATAGAAACATCAAATGCATTCTTCTATTGGAAGGCATTCTCACCCAGAGAGATTAGCTTACCTAAACACCTAAAATTCTGGTGAACTTTACTTGGTCCCAATAATGAAGTGGAATCCCTGACAAACGTAGCCAAGTTAC
The DNA here is from genome assembly GCA_019671005.1 of Hibiscus mutabilis. Lineage (NCBI taxonomy): Eukaryota > Viridiplantae > Streptophyta > Magnoliopsida > Malvales > Malvaceae > Hibiscus > Hibiscus mutabilis. The sequence continues at coordinate 3,035,714 of CM033753.1, forward strand.
TCTTTCCAGCACATGAAACACAACCGACCAAGGCTTTATTTCAGAAAAGATTTCTTTAAGATAAGACCAATCAAGATCTTCCAAAAGCTTATAAAGATCTTGGTCCATAATCTCTAATAAAAACCAACTCCCACCCATACTTTTGATCCCAATATCACCAAGACCCCAGGATGACAGTTTTTCTTCAATCCTAGTAATGCTGCAAACAGTCTCCATTGAAGCTATCAAACATCTGTTTAGTTTCCTTAACGTTTCTTCCTCAACGAAACCCTGAACCCTTTTCAAACACGCCTCACCTTTGTTTAATACTACATCACTATATGAATGTTTATCGCCCTGTCTCCCTAAAAGCTCCATACCTTCCCTCAGTTTTCCTTTATCACCTAAGTGTATTTGAGAATTCTGATTTCTGAATTTCACATTCTGATTAAACTTAAAAAATCCTTACACCACGCCAAATGAGCTCCACCGTAGTTTGCTTCTGAAACTGCCAATCGAAAATCAAATAATTGGTAACCATTTAAATTTTTTATTGCTCTTTCAGCATCACTCCTGACATTAAACCTGACAAATCAAAATCTTTTCCCCGATCTATCCAATTTCCCAGCAATGAACGAGTTGACCATATCACCATGTCTACCAAAAACTTGCTGCAGCCCACTCCAGCGAAGGGACGGTGGGATATTCTGAACAAAAAAAGAGATAACTCAGCCATAACTAAAAGGATGCCCCATTTTTTCCATTCCCTGCTTTTCCTTAATGAACCTCTCAATTTCATCAAAAAGGAGACATAAGTGTTTTGTTTTCCAATGGTCATTGTCTTATACAAGATCTTTCACAAGTGATTGGGAAGGGTGAACTTCACCAAGGGTTATATCTACTTTGAATGCCTTCTAAAGCTTCCAAGACTCATGTATTTACTGTCAATAAGACTGATTTTGTTTCTGATTCATGGCACACTAGTCTTTTTCATACAAGTTTCAATGTTTTACAGTCTTTACGAGATGTTCTTTCTATTTCTATTAGTGATAAGAGTTGTTTTTTTTCTTCATGTGTGTCCTCTTGCTAAGCAAAAATGTGTTCATTTTCCTTTGTCTAATTCTTGTTCTTAATTTCCTTTTTAGCTCGTGCATTGTGATATTTAGGGACCTTTTAAAACTCCTACTTATAGCAATGGACATTATTTGTTGACCCTTGTAGATGACTTGAGTAGGACAACTTGGACCTATTTATTGCATCATAATTCTGATGTTACTTTTATCATTCCTAATTTCATTGCTATGGCTAAACGAAAATTTGGTTTTGAATTGAAAATGTTCAGGTCTAACTATGCTCCTGAGCTAAAATTGTAACCCCTTGACCGACCTAATCGTTAGACCCAAACCAAGAAGATCACATTAGGTTTGCTGAAGTAAACCCAAACTATCTTACTCGAATTACGGTCCATTTTTTTCTTTTTACATATCTTGATGCATTATTAAGACCTATGGTGTTCATACAAGCAACGTTTCAATTTTCATTCGATACGAACATCGATAAGGCACTCAATTGAAAATACAATAATTCTAGGGACCAAAATGCAAATATGAATAATTATAAGGAATTATACAAGTTTCATGTTACCAATACTTATTTAATCACATTTCATGCTAGCTTGTCAAATTTTAGCTTAAACGGATAACAATTAAGCATCCAATTTAGTGAAATACGAAACTAAGGGCTAAATCATAAAACTACCAAAATACAGGGACTAACATGTTTATAAAAGTATCTTACTGCAATTAGCTACACTATGAGCATGTTTGCAAAATCTTAGGACAAACGAACATCATTTACTTATTCAATTGATGCATGAACATATAGGGACCAACATGTAAATAACTTAAACTTGGTAAAACCCTTTAACCGAATTAACTACCAGCTGTACCGATACATGAGATACCATACCGGTATAGGCAAACATCGAAGCAAATATATAGAGCGTATCAATACTCGACTACACGTACCGAAACCCGGTCTTGCGTACTGGTACCCACATTCATTATTGAACACTAGAATGACCCCGTTTACCGGTACTAAACATTAAGCGTACCGATACATGCTACTCCAAAATTCATCTTAGGGGATTCGAATCCCAAATCGAACATATCCAAATTACATACAAACAACCTTGTCTAGCTCTTAAATTATACCATCAGTAAACAAATAAGCTCAATTAATTACATGTCAATTAATCAACACAATTCATACACGTAATCTAGAGGCATGCTTCCTAACAATATAAAGCATTATCCAATAAGCACCAAATGATCAAGACCTCAAACATAAACTAAAGATCAACTAAGAAATATAATCACATGACCATGTGTACACTTAGCACACAAGCAATCAATTCAATCATTATTTAAACTATTTTAAATCATTAGATCATATCCATCAAATGTTCTTGGCATCAAATAAAACCAACATCGTACACATTAAATAATGTCATCATCCAACATAATATAAACTCTAACCATATAATCAAGCCATATACAAAATAACATTCCAACGATTAACCCACATTGCCTTATTACAAATAATGATAACACCATAAAACATACTCTTTAGTACGCTTGTCTTGGGATCTCTCCTACAACCCTGCACTTGATTAATTCACTACATTGACGGGAGGAAAGAGAGTGCAAGCATATAATGCTTATTGAATGCCCTCAAAAGGATAAAACATCAATGCATTTCAAAAATCAAAACCGATATTAGAAAGCCCATATTGAAGCAAGTCAAACTCTCCATTTCCAAAGCATTTAAAAAAACATGCTTATTTGAAACATATACTTCATGCTTTCATAGCAATCTTTTCATTCTCAAGACATTAAAATAAAACATGCTTGATCAAATCATAAGCATCGTATCTTCCGACATAAACCATGCATTCATGTAAAATAAGATATAAGTGTAAAGCTAACGCAATTTGCTTACTTCTTTTGAAAACATAATGTGCATAACAACCATATGCAGGTAGCTTTCCACTTTGATTCACATATATTGACAATTAGTGTAACTCTCAATAAATTATTGTTCCTTTATAAAACCACATCAGATACACGGATTTTCTGGTAGACTCACCTCTACCAAACCATACATTAACCCAGAGAGTCTCACCTCAATCCTACTCAAGGTACAACATCAACTTGGTAGCCTACTGCATACCACAAGCGACAATCCACCAGCCCGAGTAGCCTACTGCATACACTAGGGGTCGCGAGGCGATCGACTTATATTATAGTGCACTTTAAATCTTATGGCATGCTAACTATATCCGATACTTTTCTTTGCTTGTCACAAATAGCCAATATACACTTTTAAACACATTTACTTGTTGTTTTCCATATGCATTTAACAAACATTTCCATATGCAAAATCACATTGCCCAAGGCAACACCCACATTCCATTTAGGAACCTTTTCTCAATCCACATACTTGATAAATCATTGCATGTCATTTAAAAGATGCATAAAACAGTAAGTAAAACAATCTATGCTTTTAACCGAAACATGTAAATCAAGTCTCATATCATACCGATATTCAAAAGGCGAAATAAGGAAAACTTACTTCCGAGTTTAGCTAAGCTTGCTAGGCTTTAACTAAACTCCCAAAGCCATAATTTAAATTTCTTTAAAGTACCAAAACACATTTTCACTCACCAACTCGTTACCGTCTCGATGCCAATGCCTCTACTCCATCATTTCGACGCCTAACCGAAAATCGTTCAAACAATTATCACCCTCTATAAGAAAATGCAAGGATCAATATTAGTTGGACCACACAAAGATAACCACTTTATTAAAACATCTCATTACTCAATTCGCAAACGAATAATCATTTCCCACACACAACTCACATACCAACAATTTCCCCCTTTTTATTATCCACGTCAAATTAATTCCCCTGCTTCCTTTTATAGCTTTTCCTATATTTTTTTTATTTACTACCAAACAAGCCACACAAATGGAATGCTGCTCCATTCGGCCACTCAAAACCTCCCTTTTATTTACTCCATGCGGCACCCATACCGCCCAGCATCGTACCGTTCGAAGGGCAGGGCCGCACGCCACTGATTCGAACACGTGCATTTTTTTCAACTTTATAATTTCTTACAATCATTCCCTCGAACATATATGATGCATTTAACATGTGACCAAATAATTCAATCCATCGTTCTACCAAACACCCTATTCAAGGACTCAAATCTACACTTAACCAATTAGATTAATTTCGGAATCAATTTTATAAAATTGATATTAGATTTTATTTTACCCATAAAACTAACTATCAATCTAATTAAAACATCTTGATTTTATCTATCAAATCATAATCACCGTTTGTCATCCATGAAACCAAATAAATCAAATTAAATTCATTTTAATTCATAAAAAATGATAGATAATCAATAAAAAATAATTGGAAAATCTTTAAAAATCAAAAGCTTACCCAATTGATAGGAAAAATGGAAGTTGAAAACATCATCATCCATGAAGACTACTAGCTCTTGCTAGATTATTGATTAGAAATCATTTAGGATATAAAAGAAATGAAAGCCAAAAAGAAAAATCAATTTTCTTTAAAGTGCTTTTGGCAAATTCTTGAGAGAAAATGAGAGAAAAGCTTAGATGTGTTTTTCTCATCTTTGGGAAAATAATAACCGTCATCTTCTTTGGTTAAAAATGAGAGGAAAAGATATATTAATAATTGATTCAATAACCCCAATAAAATATCACCATAATTCCTTTTTACAATATTGTCATCACTAATATTTTACAACTATTGCAAAATAGTCACTTTTTAATTTAATATTAAATCGACCCATTTAAGAATTACTCAAAACTAAGTTTCATCCCTTAATAAACTCATTAAATATATTTTCAAAAATATTTGCCATGATAAATCTATTGGAAACCAATTTAATCAACCCAAATTATTTTCCGGAATTAATTAATTAGCTAATGTGTAACAAAAAATTTCAATCCGATTTCGATATATCACCCGAATCTTCTAACTCATTTTTCTAGGATGTTACAAAAATTTACTGATTTATTTGCTAAGTTAGGCACCAAACATCAATTTTCACGTGAAGACTCCCCAACAAAATGTTGTCGTAGAAAGAAAACATCAACATCTCTTAACAATTGCTCGAGCACTTTTTTTCAATATAACATTCCTATTCGATTTTGGGGAGAATGCATTCTGATAGCTACTTATCTCATTAATCGTTTGCCTTCACCAAATTTAGAGAATTAATCTCCATATCAGTTGTTGTTTAAAGAATTTACTGATTATATGCATCTCAAATCTTTTGGTTGCTTATGCTTTGTCTCTACTCTTCGAGTCAACAAACATAAATTTTTTGAAAGGGCTCTTCCAGGGGTGTTTATGGGTTACTCTCCTGGTGTAAAAGGTTACAAAATTTATGTTTTAAAATCTCATACTTTTTTTATTTTCAGGGATGTTGTCTTTCATGAATACATTTTTCCATTTCTTAAAATTTCTTCACATGATTCGATCGTTGATATATTTCTTTTCCTCTCATTGCCAAAAGTTTCTACTGACATTGCACATTCCCAGTTTTCTTCTTCCACAAGGTGATCAAATTTTCCATGCAAGTGATGATCATGGAGTGCATGCAAATGATGATCGTGAAGTTGGTGGCCATGCAAATGATGTTCATACAGCTAAGCATGAAGATGGTCACACAAATAATGGTCACAATTGATGAGTGTATAAAAAATCTATATTTTAGACCCTTTTACTTAGCATATTGCATGTGTTTGAAAGCTTATTGTTGCATTTAGGAGTAGTTTGTGTATAGTTATGGAGTTATGGTGCTTGAGCTTAATGTTTATATATATTGGTGCTATTAATGGGGAAAGTAGTGCTTTTTTAGTGATGCTTGTGCAGGAAGTAACGGAGCAATGGAGCACTGGAATATTGAAGCATAATTCTCTCGTGATGGAATGGATGCTACAACATTCGCCGTGACGCTGAAGATGAATCTTTGACCTTTTTGATGGTTAAATTAACGTGTGGACTCCTCTCCTTTATGAGCCATTAATGACATGGAAAGCAAATATCCTCTTTGCTGGATCACGTGATACTTTATTAAAAGTATGTGACAAGATATTCTTTTATTGAGCAATTAATGAAGCAGAAAAGTAAGATCCTCATTAAAAGATTAATTGCACTTTAGGATCTTTAAAACCCTAGGAGAGCCACCTCTATATAAAGACATCAAGGGCGACAATTAAAAAGAATGCTACACTTAACGCACAAATACCCAGAGAAGCTTTTATTCAAGGAAGAACAACCCTTTGTCTTCTTCATCGGAGAACCACCATTGTCGAAGGTTAAGAGGAGTCTCCAAGCGGCGAAAAGCTATCGAGAGAGGCTTTAAGAGTTTGGATCGTTGCAACAACAATTCGAGGGCACGAAGAAGAAATCTTAGGACGTTTTGATTCTCTTTCTCTCTTGATTTATCGACTGCTATGTTTTTAATTGTTTTTATTATGGTTGTTATTTGCTCATACATGAGTTAAATACTTCTTGTTGGGTTTTATTGTTTTAGGATTCTATGTTTTAATTACTTGTTCAATGTTATAGCCTTTTCCTTTATCTATCCTGATCATTGTTCTTCATGCATAATTATTGTAAGAGCTATCGAGAGAGGCCTTTTAATTATTGATTTGTGACTTAATATCGAGAGAGTTAAGTTATACAAACGTGAACAATGGAACTTAAGATTTTAAATTAGGTTCTAATCAGGCTTAGACATAAGTTTAGGATTTCAACAACTAATAAGGGGAACTTAAATAAACAATAAGTTGTTAGGGTTCAAGCAGGCATGTATTGACATAGCTTCTTGTCGCTACTTCTAGGTATCGAGAGAGTCTAGGAGTTGCTAGAAAACCCTGTCGGATAGATGAAGATCTAACTGGTTAATGCAGACATGTATTGCAAACTATTATAGCATTCGAATGGTAATTAGGATAGTTCCTAAGCAATAAACTCAGCATCCATAATTATCTGAATCTTTGCTACAACATATGTTTGTCTTTTGATCATTGCTTCATCTTTACTTTTTATTGCATTTAGTTTATAATTCCATTCACCACATATTATTTCACTAACTCTTAAGTGTGATTGCTTTTGAGTTTATCATTCCAATCCAGTAGGCTCGACAATCGATACTTATCACTTCATTACTTGTGTGACGAGTATACTTGCTCTAATTGCGCATACTATATTTCATGCATCAATAACGACATTGGTCTTGAAGCTAAATCTCATGCACATTTTGATCGTGTGCCTCATGTGGGAATTCCTCATTAACATAATGACCTGATTCCCTGCCAAACTCCTGAAGTAACTTCATCTAAAGAAACAATTCCATATCAAGCTATTGAAGTTGTTCCACTCAAGCTTCTCCAGTAATCCCATCCCAAGTTGTTCCATTACAACCAAGGCGTTCCACTCGTGCTATTCAAAGACCCTCATACCTTTCAACAAAATTACTGTAACAATACAGTTTCAAGTCAGCCTTACCCAATTGAGAATTACTTATCATCTTCCAAATTATCTTTTTCTTACAGTGCATTCATAGCAAATGTTTCATCTGCTTATGAACCAACTTACTACTATTAGGTTATACGATTTCCAGAGTGGAGAAAAGCAATGGATGAAGAACTCCAAGCCATGGAAAATAACAAGACTTGGTCGATTGTACCTTTTCCTGAAGGGAAGAAAGCCATTGATTGCAAATGGGTTTACAGAATTAAGCATAAAGCTGATGGAACTGTGGATAGATACAAGGCTCGTCTTGTTGCCAAAGGATTTACTCGAATCGAAGGAATTGACTATACAGATACCTTCTTACATGTTGCCAAATTAACCTCCTTCAAGGTACTGCTTGCTCTTGCTGCTTCACAAAATTGGCATTTGTTGCAATTGGATGTCAACAATGTCTTCCTTAATGGAAGCCTCGATGAAGAAGTTTATATGGAGATCCCTCTTGGTTATTCTTCTGATTATCAAGGATCAATTTTGGCTTGCCGTTTACATAAATCAATTTATGGCCTTAACCATGCCTCAAGGCAGTGGTTTCATGCCTTCTCACAAGTTGTTCTAAAGTTTGGTTTTACTCAGTCACCTTTTGATCACTCTTTATTCACTAACAAAAGATGATCTAGTGATACTTTTAGTCTATGTTGATGACATAGTACTTGCTGGCAAACATATTGATTTCAAATTAAAAGACCTTGGAATATTGCGTTATTTTCTTGGTTTTGAGATAGCCAGAAATCCAACAGGGATCTCCTTATCTCAAAGACATTATGCTCTTCAACTGTTAGAAGATATATGATCCTTGGCAAATAAACCAGTTGCTACTCCTACGATCTTTCCTCAAAAATTGAGTATGAATGAAGGAGAGTTACTACAAAATCCTGGTTTATATCAAAGATTAGCTGGGAGATTGCTTTACCTCACTCATACAAGGCCTGACATCATGTATGCAATACACATATTAAGCCAATTTGTGTCTGCTCCTCGACAACCTCACCTTCTAGCAGTTTATCACCTTCTGGCATACATTAAAAAATCGTCTGGTTTGGGTCCATCCTTGTACATCTAACTAACACCCCATTGGATTTGTTGATTCGGATTATGGTGCCTGTCTTGATACTCGAAGATCGATTACTGGGTTTTGTATGTACATTGGTGATAGTCTTATCCTAAGTTGCACAGATACGGATACGGGGACAGAAACGGCAATTTCCAAAATTATAGGGTACAAGTACAATAAGGGTACGGTAAATATAAAATATATATAATCATTAAAATTCATAATACAATAAGGACTAAAATTATAATTGTATTAAACAATAATTATGATTGTAGTTATTTAAATTCACTTCTAAAGATTTTTAAATTATTTTCTAACACTTAGATTAGAAGATTACTAAAATTAAATGACTAAATTGAACGAAAATTTAACTTTATATTCTAAATTAAGAAAAAAATCAATGACTAAAATGATAAAATTAAAATATGACATGGCTGAAATGGATATTTACCCATCCCTATTTAAAGCTTGAGTGAAGAAGCGTTAAAATAAGTTGAAACAGATTACCAATACAATACACACCCAGTATCCCACATTCTTAAGATACATAAAGCAATGAGAACAAGCAACCTATAAATAGGTGTTTAGCCACTAGAATAATGAAGCAATTTAGTCTTGGCCTTTTGGTTGAGATTAAGTTTATATTTTTTTAGGTTGAGTGTTCAAAGTTGGGATGTCCCAGGGACGTCTCCCAGCCGTCCCCGCCCTAGGGACGTATTGGGGACGTGGGATGGCCCTAAAGAGGTGTTCCCGTGCTTCATAGGTCTTGTCTCCTGGAAGTCAAAGAAGCGGCACACTGTAAGTCGATCCTCTTGGGAATTACAATATCGTGTCATGGCCTCTGCCACCTATGAGCTTGTATGGTTTGCATCCCTCCTATCCCCCTTTCAAGTTTCCATCATGTCTGTCTTATTATATTGTGACAATCAGTCTGCACTTCATCTGGCCTCGAATCAAGTATTCCACGAGTGAACCAAGCATATAGAAGTTGACTGTCATTTTATTCGAGACAAAGTACTAGATGATTTCCTCTTTATTTCATATCCAGTCCAACAATCAGCTACAACTTTTAACACGTTTGTGCACATGATGGAACTGATCAATATTCATCTTGAGGGGGGCTGTTCTGTATATATGGGAAGTTTGCCGTTATGTGAGATAAGATAGGAAAGTTTGTTAGCTAAGCACCTTCCATCGTCATTAAGACGTTATTAATTACCTTTGTATCTGTATAAAAGAAAAGCTATTCTCTTCTGTAAAAATATGTTTTTCTTCTTTTCTTCAATAAGAGTTAATTGCATCACACGTCCTCAAACTATGTCACTCATTTTAAATTAGTCCCTAAACTTTTAAACATTCCAATTTCATCATCAAACTTTGAGTTTCATTCTAAATTGGTCCCCAAACTTTTGAGCATTCCAGTTTCTTCCTCAAACTAAAACTCTCATTTTAAATTGGTCCTCAAACTTTTTTAACCTTCTAAATTTATCCTCCCAAATTATCACTATATGCTAATCATATCTTATGTTAATAAAATCGTTACAAAAATTGTTAATTGTCATGAAACACTAATGTGTATTATGTAACAATATGATGTGGTATAAACGGTAATTTGAAGATGAAATTGGAATATTCAAAATGTTTGGGGACCAATTTAGAATGGAGTCATAGTTTGGGGATGAAAATGGAACATTCAAAAGTTTGGGGATGAATTTAGAATGAGATCTATAGTTTGGGGATGAAATTGGAATATTTAAAAGTTCAGGGACCAATTTAGAATAAAGGTGTAGCTTAGGGGCGTATGATGCAATTAACTCCTTCAATAATAATACTTCCAATCTTTACATTAAGATCAGTCATAGAAAAAATGTGGATAATTTAGTGAAAAATGTAACCAAGTAATTTATTATTGATTAATCACATGTGATTGAAATATATGGTTGCTTTTTTTCTTTTATAAATATAATTTTGTAGCATGGTTTGAATGTAAATAACATACACTAAACTGACGTAATTGCTTTAAGCAATCATTTTTCTCTACCAAATATATTAAATATTGATTTTATTTGTTTTTAGTTTTGGATGAATAATAAATACTAATATTTTTCTTCCATGAGAGGAAGTTTGATAGAAAAGAATTGTTCAAGTCGTGAAAGGATTAAAGATCGCATATATAATATTATATATTGGAAGATATGTTGGCACGTGAATATATAATAAAACATGTCAACTTACAAGAATTTATTAGTAAAAAAGATATAGCTTTAGAATTTAGTTTTTTTATTGCCCTTAAAAATCAAATGTCAATATCCACCAATTATGGCATTGCAAATTCATCTCCTAAATAGGTGTAGTCAGGGCCTAAATCGTAATTCGATTCGGGTGGAAGTGCGAAATCCACCTCTGGTGGCATTGCAAATTCATTACCTTCGTGCTCGTAGTCCTCGTAGTCTGGGTCTAAGTCGAAATCAGATTCTGGTGGAAGTGTAGAATCCGCCACCCGTGACACTACGAATTCATTTCCGTGATGCTTGTAGTCGAAGTCTATGGCGTGATTAGGTCCACCTAAATCAGCCACCGGTATCACTTCTTCATGCTTGTACTTGGTGTCAATATCAGAATCCATCACAGGTGTCCTTGCGAAATTCTCTCCGTGATGCTTGTAGTCGAAGTCTATGGCGTGGTTAGGTCCACCTAAATCCGCCACTGGTATCATTGTATATCTCTCTTCGTCATGCTTGTAGTTGGTGTCTATATCAGAATCCGTCAAAGGTGTCCTTGCGAAATTCTATCCGTGATGCTTGTAGTCGGCGTCTATTCCGTCGAGATGGAAGTCTAAAATCCTCTGTTGCTGGGGATATATTTGGTTCAAGTGCAGATACAACAACAATGGTGGTGGTTAAGAGAAGCAACATGGAGAAATAGAACATGTTCAACTTTACCATGAAGAAGATTGTATGTTCTCCTGTCCTGATAATTTCAAGACTGAACTAGGGTTTCTTTTTATACGGGGCAGTCATACCTCATTTTTAGAACGTTTTTTTTTGTTGATATATAAACTTATAACAATAAATAAACTTAATTGTACATTTTAATAGGACTGATTTGAGAAACGCATTCACCTACATCATGAGAAATAACCCACGATCCTGTATGCTAGAGTACAAATCAATGTAAAAACAAAATATTTTATCAACAATTTTTATAAATATTAACCCACGATCCTGGTTCGAATCCATATAAACGTAAAAAATATTTTATTTATAATATCTCTATTATGAGAAAATAGGTAACCAATTGTGTTTATGTATTTTAACCAATGAAAATAAAATTTATTTCTTTTTATTTGATTAGCAAGGCATTTGTTCAAGGAAAACAACCTTATAAATATACCCGCGTGTCTCATTAAAAATTTTCCTAAATTAAAATCAAAGAAAAGAATTCAAGCACAGTTATATAAATACAAACGAAACGAACACCAAAAAAAAATCATGTGAGACAACACCCAACAACCAAACAAACCAAATCAATGGATAACTTGCAACTACGATGCATGCCCCACGCCTCCCTTAACAAGAGCATAATTATGTTTCTGGTTTCAAGAAAATAAAAAATGTAAAATGTTTTTTTTAATAAGAATAGAAAACGTAAACATAAGATATTTTCGAAAAGCAAATGGAGGCTTACACCATTAAATCATATTTGTCTCTATCGGTATATACAATGTATTCCCATATGAAGCGAAAACAGACACTTAAGAAGTTTTAAAAATATATATTGTAATTAACATATAATGATATTTTAGGTGGTTTGAGTCTTTCATTTTTTTATGTTATAGGCATCTTTTAACTTTATATTGTCAAATTTATTTGGTTATTTTTTTCATTAAAATATCCATGAATTTTTTGGTGATTAATCTCAACCACATCGATGTTCTGTTTTTAATTACCTAATTTTATTCGACCCTCGTTTTATTTTTATTATTTTCATGTATTATTATTATTAAGCCCAAAAAAATAATTATTCATTAAAAAAGTCCATATACATAAATAAAGGTTGATTCAACCCATCTTGTTTTTTTGTATATATTTTATTTTATTTTATTTTTAATTATATTATTATTAATATATTTCTTGCAGATCACACAAGATCGTAATTATGACAGATATGAGAAGATTGCAAGAGATTATGTCCAACAAATATGGAAAGTCAAGTGATGTGCAAGGAATTCTAACTGTGGACTCATGGCGAACTTTCGTTAGGTTCCTAGCATATTTGGAGCAGGATGTCTTCTTAAGAACGAATCGTCTTTCAGTTACCTTTCAGACACATCTTGAAACGCCTCAATCGGATGTCGGGAGCTCAAAATATGCTCATTTTACTGAAGACAACGCATGCAGAAAATTGGATACATGTTCAATACGAGAATTTAATTTTATTACAAAATTTTAATTATTTTATTAAATATTTATAATTAAATTTAAGCTTAGACATTTCCCTATTTATTTTAATTCATTTTAAACGTAAGGAAAGTAGTTTGATACCCAAGTAAAGGCATTATTCTCTTTCCAAATGTATTTAGCATAAATAGGGAATATGCTTTTAGGGTTTTGACTTTAGGGTTTCTTAAAGCCTATAAGTATGCTCTATTCCATTGTAATTCAGATCACACAAACCTATAGAAGAGGAATAAAAGCTATAGTTGATTTTTGGAGATATTCTTACCCAAACGTTGTTCCTTTATATTTTTATTTTTTCTTTGTTACTTAGTTTCGAATAAGGAGGAAAAGGGGTGCGAGTTCTCATTAAATCAAGCTCGAGGAGTATTCATTACCACCGAGGGACGAAACCAACACCACCATCAGAACCGGGAGCAGGAGCAACAGTGGTATGCCGTTGGTGAGCAGCGTTCGACGTCTAGGCGCGACAACAGCAGCGGCGGTGCAGTGTAGTTCGTGGTTCGCCCTGTACCCACCTTTGACGAATTTGCGCTTCGGCCCCATTGTTTGCAATTTCTTCACTCTAGTCCCTATTTATTTTTAATTTAATTTTTTAATTATTGTTTCATGCAATCTAACCTTTTTGTTGGCTTCGTTCATGTTCATTGTGTTGTTTATTATTCTTTTCTATGCAATTTGACGTATTAAAACTTTAGGGTAAATATACTCTATAACAATTAATAATGCGATTTTCTTGTAATAAAAAAAATGTGTACAATAATTTAAAATAAACACTTTTAGGTAAGTTTTCCTAATAGATGACTTAAATATTTTTGTCTTGTAGGATTAGTTCAGCAACAATAAAATTTAATTATAAATGCCTAGAATTTAGATTCCTAAAATAGTCTGTCTTTTAATTACTAACTTGGTAAATAATCTCAAGTAAGATAATGCATTCCCTTAATTGTGAGTAATTAAATAAAATCATTTAGGTAATTTTTTAGAAAGATAAATAATTTATTTCCCGTAACTGTAAATAATGGTAAATAAAATTAACTTGGTAATTCTTTTTAAATAATCATTTCCCCTTAATCGTAAATAAAGCTCTTTTAGGTAATTTCTAAAAAGTGAATAAATAATTTTCTTAATTGTAAGCAATTAATTGAAGTCTTTAGGATTAGGTACCCTAAATATATATAATTGATATTTAACTTTTAACATTAAATCGCCCATAAAAATTAGAAAGAACATAACATGTCATTTAAAAAAAGAATTTTCTTTGTATCATGAAAACAAAATATTTTCTCAATTAGGGTTAATTTGGTCTTCCCCTAGCAGTTGTAGAACGGTTGAAACTTCTATGCGAGACTATATTTCAAATTTTAGAGATTAATGCCTTAATCTCTTAGCGTCTAAATTGACCGGGGTTTACTCAGTCGTGAGCGAATTCGGGTTATTTTTAGAACTCTGTGAATTTTTCATTAATCATTGAAAGCATTCATCCAGATTACAAGGAAAATATTAGTGATCAAGTATGTGCCGTTTTTACGAGCGTTGTAGTTGTGTTAATCCTTTCCCACACATAATTGTGCCCTCGAACCCTTGAAATTTCGTAATCTTTAATTTATTTTTTAGATTTTTGGTCCGCCTAATATAATAAAAGATACCGATGATGACTTCGTTATCACACCGTTAGCACGACAATATGAGGATCTCTACCAGCAATGTGAAGTAAACCTAGGGGATGAGTGCGCCGATGAGATTTTTGATATGATACTTTGGAGATAACATGTACTAACGCGAACAGATCCTTGAATTACCGCACATCACTAATAGAAATCCTGAGAAAGATCTTTAGATTGTTGTGTCTCACCCGACATCGGTAAGGCTAAGATTAGTCATAGAAAAAATGTGAAAAAAATATAACCTAAGTAATTCATTAATATATTAATCACATGTGATTGTAATACAGGGTTGATTTTTATTTCTCTTATAAATCTAATTTTGTAGCATGGTTTGAATGGAAATAACTTGTATTAAAGTGACACAATTATTTTAAGCAATCATTTTTGCTACCAAATATATTTAACAGTGATTTTATTTGTTTTTAGTTTTAATAAATAATCTTTTCTTCCATGATAAAAACATATGTACATGCTTACTCCGGAAAAAATAAAATCGATAAATCCAGTAGAGGAGGTTTGATAGAAAAAAAAAGTTCAACTCGTGAAATGAATAAAGGTAACATATATAATATTATATATTGGCAGGTATCTTGCCACGTGAATATATAATAAAATATGTAACTTCCAAGAATTTATTAGTTAAAAAGGTGTAACTGGAGAATTTAGTTTTTTTTTATTGCTCTTAAAAATTAAATGTCAATATCCACAAATTATGGCATTGCGATTTCATCCCCTACATAGTTGTAGTCAAGGCCTAAGTCATAATCAGATTCTGGTGGAAACACAAAATTCACTTCTGGTGACATTGCAAATTCATCTCCTTTGGTCTCGTAAGTCAGTCCTAAGTCGTAATCAGAATCTGGTGAAAGTGTAGAATCCGTCACCGGTGGTACTGTAAACTCATCTCCATGATGCTTGTAGTCGAAGTCTATACCGTGATTAGGTCCACCTAAGCCCTCCACTAGTGTCACTACAGATCTCTCTCCGTGATGCTTGTAATCAAAGTCTATGGCGTGGTTAGGTCCACCTAAATCTGCCACTGGTGTCACCGCAAATTTATCTCCATGAGGCTTATAGTCGATGTCTATGGCGTGGTTAGGTGCAACTAAATCCGCCACTGGTGCCATTGCAGATCTCTCTCCGTCATGCTTGTAGTCGAAGTCTATGGCGTGGTTAGGTCCACCTAAATCCGCCACTGGTATCATTGTATATCTCTCTTCGTCATGCTTGTAGTTGGTGTGTATATCAGAATCCGTCACAGGTGGCCTTTCAAAATTCTCTCTGTGATGCTTGTAGTCGGCGTCTATTCCGTGATCGGGTCGAGATGAAAGTGCAAAATCCTCTGTTGCTGGGGATATATTTGGCTCAAGTGCAGATGCAACAACAATGGTGGTGGTTAAGAGAAGCAACATGGAGAAATAGAACATGTTCAACTTTGCCATGAAGAAGATTGAATGTTCTCCTGCCCCGATAAGCTTGAGGTTGAATTAGTAAGTTGATTTTACATTTTCTTTTGAATGTGTATATTGTTTGTTTATTTGTATTTTAGAATGTTGTTTAGGGGAAAATTCGTAGCGTTATATTACTACATTATGATAGTTTTGATTTCTATATTTTGATTCGAAAATGTAATTGTTTTTGAACGCGCAGAGACAACGAGCAATTTTTTTATGGCCGTTATCCATTATGATGGAGAAATTGTGAAAACTAATATCAGTGTCGTATTTGATTCGAAAAACACTAAAAAGATGAGGTTTTCAAAAGACATTTTCCTTCGAGAGCTAAAGCATGACATAGAAAAAAATAGGAGCTGAGATTGTTCGTTTGCGGTATTGGTGGAAGACATGTGATGATCCGGTCAGATATTATGCAATAGCACTTAAAGATGACAGTGATGTTGGAATCATGATTGCAGAGCATGATTCAACATGTATTCGAAGTGTTGCATTACATGTTGAGTTGCGTGGGAGATATGATGTTCCGGGCTCATCTAGAAATGTATATGGAAGTTCTTCTCAAATAGGTTTCGGCAGTGCGGTTGACGACCAGCCTTATAGGTTTAGAGACAGCTTTGTTGCGCCGTTGGAAAGTGGGACATCGAGTGCATTTCATCCATATGCTTGGCCTTCGACGTTCCTGGCTGTTGAGCCGACTGTTGAGACGACGGTTGGTCCGAGTGTTGGCATTGACGTTGAAAATCTCCAAGGCCGATGGGGAGAAACGCTTGCTGATTCTAGTGAAGATGAAGATGAAGAAACCGCAAATTCGAATTTGAGTGGTGATGACCTTGGTGATAAGCCTGTTTTTGGTGGTGGTGAGTTCGTTTCGGGCGGGGATGACATTACATGGTATGAACCTCCTACTCACATGAACTTAATAGATTACGATATGATGAAGGCACCTGAATACCCGGTCATGCCACAAATATGTTCGGGTTCCTCTGAAGAATTATCAGTTGGGATACAATTTGCAGACAGGGAAGAAGCTACATTAGCAATTAAAGAGTATTCCATCAGAAAGCATGTAGACTTCATTGTTAAAGAATCTAGTCCGAGAACTCCGTTTGCAAAATGTGTTAAATATGGAGAAGATTGTACTTGGAAGATCCGAGTGTCTAAACTTCAGAGGAAAAGTTGTTGGGAGATTACAAAGTACAATGGTCGCCACACTTGTTTACGAAATTCCATCAACCAAGACCACCGTAAATTAGACTCGGATGTAATAAGTAGACACATGAAGATGTTGGTTGAAGCAAATTCAAGGGTTATTGTTTCAACGATTATGGCATCTATTAAGCAACAATTTGAGTATCAAATAGAATATGGTAAGGGTTGGTATGCAAAAGAGAAGGCGTTGAAAAAGGTGTACGGTAATTACGAGAAGTCGTACAATGAGCTACCGACTTTATCGAACGCAACGGTATTATTCGTTTCGGGGACCATAGTTAGGTATAAAACATTGGATGCATGCAACTGAGAAGGTGAACTTCAAAGGAAGAAAATATTCGACAAATTATTTTAAGCGTTCAAGCCATGTATTGACGGCTTTCCATATTGCAAACGTATGGTCCAAGTCGATGGCACATGGTTGTACGAAAGATACAAACATGTATTGTTGATTGTCGTTACACAAGATAGTGATGGAAATATCTTTCTGATTACCTTCGCAATTGTTGATAAAGAGTCGGCGAAGTCTTGGAAATTCTTTTTGAGTAATTTACATAAGCATGTCATCCGAGAAGATGGAGTTTGCTTGATTTCTAATAGAGCAGCGGGCATTTTAGCAACAATTGATCAACAGAACAATGGATGGACACCTCCGCACGCTTATCCCGCGTACTTTGTACGCCATATTGGCAAGAACGCTTTTGAAAAATGGAAAAAACCCCACCTTAACAGCGCAATTTTAGGCATGGGTATGTAATTTTCGTTTTCTCAAACTTGATTATTTATTTGTTATGATTTTTGACGATGCTAACAATATATATTACAAAACAGGATACGAACTACTACGACCAAATTTTGAGAGAAAGTTGGCAAATTTAGGCATGGAGTACGGCGAAGAAGTTTGGGCGTGGGCAAACAGTATAGAGCGAGAAAGATGAACCCAATCGTATGATGAAGGTCGACAATATGAGCAAATGACAACTAACCTTGTGGAGTGTATAAATGGTGTATTAAAAGGAACACGCCACCTCCCAATAGCAAGCTTGGTAAGAGAGACGTACTATAGGTTGGCTAAGGTTTGGTCCGATAAAGGGTCTGAAATCCAAGCTATGATAAATAGGGAACAAGTTTGGTCTCCCGATCTTGTAAGAAAATGGAAAAGAATGTGGAACGGGCAAGATCGATGGTTGTTCACGGGTTCGTCCTAAATGGACAAATTTTTAATGTTGTTGATTCCGTGCGCAACAACGAAGGAAGACACCGCCAAACATTTTGAGTCGATTTTAGGCAAAGATGGTGTGACTATGGTGAGTTTCAAGTATGGCGGTTTCCATGTAGGCATGCAACCGCAGTGCGTATGTCTAAAGGGGTTGACCCGTACAACTTTGCGGTTGAATGCTTTAACTTGCACAGGAGAATAAATATTTACAGATGTGAGTTCCCACCGATCACGAATTCATAATATTGGCCGCCACTGGAGCATGACGAATGGTTACCAAATCCAGCACTCTGAAGAGAACCAAACGGCTAACCTCAATCGACTCGCATCCATACCAGTATGGATTTTCATTATAGGGAGGCAGGAGAACCAAAGAGATGTACGAAATGTAGGGGTACAGGACATTCCAAAAACAAATGTCCAAATCGACCGAATTACATGGCCATGCCTCGGTGATTTCATTAACTATTTGTGCTAGAAGTAGTTTCATTTCTTTATATTTATATTCGAATAAACATTTTCTATTTAATTATGAGTAAGTTTTCTTATTATGAGTAAGCATATATAATACACATATATATTGTTTATATCATCTGAAATTATATAATATATTTATAATATTTTTTAAAGATATAATATGCAAAATGTATAATCTGGTAAATTAAAATTGAATAACAATTAAAGTAAGGAAATAAATTTAAATATAAAATAAAATTTATTGTCAAAAGAGACATTTAAGTTACACGTGTATTATACGGTGGCAGGGAAATATGTGATCAAAGTTTAGTAAAAAAGACTTGAAATGTAGGAAGAGTTGTAGAAACAATGAAATTACTTAGCTAAAGATAGAGTAATTTTAATAGTCAATTTTTGGTTATTTCTTCGAAAGTTCAAATTTGACCCGAACTCAAGATCTGAACCACTAATTGGAGTTGACTTAAATAATTTAATGTTAAAAAATATTTTTTTCAAATCGAATCGAATTTTATAACCTACTTGAAGTTGATAACTTTTTCTAATTTGATTATGAGTAAGTTTATTTTGGTAATGAATTACATATATCACATAATTTCGATAATGAAAATTCAAATAACTAATAATAATAGCACCGCATATCGAAAACAATAATATTCAAATTCAAATATTTGTATTACATAGAAGAAGAGTCACATGAAATCATTTTCTATGTAATTTTTGTCCATATCGGGGTGTGGTCGAATGGTAACGTTGCGGTGGTCGTCGATCCCGTTGCGGTGTTTGGGGTGCATCATCATCATCATCACCATGATCATCATCTTCATCATTATCCTCTTCAGCATCATCTTCATCATCATCAATCACCAGAGGCATATGAGGCAACGTTGTAAACACATAGTCACTACTATGTGGTGAAAACGTGGGACTGTTAATCGATGTATACGCCATAAAATCTGTGACCCCTTGATAATCTATGTTTCCACCAAAGCTCAGGCATATGGGTGACTGTGAATGATAAAATTTCTATACGTATGCTTCAGAATCATTCACAATCGAGCTCTCTCCCATTGCTGGATGATAAATTGGTGGTTGTGGATGATAAGATCTATCATCCACTGGATTTTCAAACGAGATCCCGCCCACAGTTGGATGGTACATTGGTGGCTGCGGATGATAAAATCTGTCATCCATTGGATTTGCAACCAAGCTCCCGCCTACAGCTGTATGATAAATGGGTGGCTGAGGATGATAAAATCTGTCATCCACTGGATTTGCAAAGAAGCTCCCGCCTACAGCTGGATGGTAAATGGGTGGCTGTGGATGATAAAATTTGTCGTCCACTGGATTTGCTACCGAGCTCCCGGTCATTGCTGGATGTTCATATGTGTTTGGAGAAGTATCACCATACATATCCGGTGTACCAGATTCACTTTGGAATTCATCCGCTTAACTCCGGCCTACTGCACTCTTAGATGATTTACCACGACCACCATATTTTTTTA
Source organism: Hibiscus mutabilis (assembly GCA_019671005.1). NCBI lineage: Eukaryota > Viridiplantae > Streptophyta > Magnoliopsida > Malvales > Malvaceae > Hibiscus > Hibiscus mutabilis. The sequence goes on from CM033753.1 coordinate 3,056,376, forward strand.
GAAATACTCGGCATTGTTCTCGTTCTTCCACAATAGTCAAGTACGGTCTTCCATTATTGCGATAAAAGAACATGTACTCTGAATTATCTGACTCCAAATCATTGGCTTGAATTGAGTGCGAGGTGGTAACAGTTCACGTCTGTTGTTCTACATATCAACGTACTTGACATGCTTTATTTCCCAAGCATGATGCCCCTTGCCACGAAAGTCCACACGGTGTAGGGTGTCATGATTCAGTGGATTTCTCGAAATGGGCTGGTGGAAGCCAAACTGCCTTAGGACCCTATCTCTGAACTGGTACTCCATAAAAGTAAAGTGGATCATCTGTGTAACCGCACACCAGAGATAGAAATCAATCATCAATATTTCTGGTACATTTACGCATCCACCGGTGTATGACTCCAAATAAACTATAAAAATTATATAAATTTAATGTAAAATATAAATTAATTACATAAAAAATAACATGTAAAATTAACTTAATTCCGATACCCCATTTTTGCAAGATAAATCAATAGAAGCTCTAAACACTTTCAAATTATTGTGAGCTAACCCTGTGTGAGCTTTTTTCGCATTTCATCTGCATAGACATCCAAACAATAGTCGTTTGATTATTTTTTAGATAAAATATAAATATTTTATAACTGAGTAAACTTAAACTTCCAAGTAAAAAAATTACCTACTAACAAGAGGAAATTTTTTCGAACTTCAAGTAGCCGGTCTAAAAAATGGAAGTCGTTCCCATGCCCAAGCTTGCAATAGCAACAAACATCCACCAACACCCTTTGCCTTCACATCATTACTATCTAATAGAGCAGCCTTACACAACTCACGGTACAAGAATGCTAATATTGTTGATCCCCAACTATACTTACCAGCTTCTAAAGACGATGACAGGTATGGTAGATACCATGTGTGAACAAGATTGCCATATTTTTCCGGCATCAGTATCCCCCCAATAAGCTGTAAAATATAAGCTCAACTAATATCTTGCGGTGTGCTATTGCGCCTGAGCTTGAATTCTCTCTGCAACCAGCTCAATTTAATACGAGATCCTCTCACATCGGTTCCAGTTGGAACCTTTTTGAGGTAATCATAGCAAAGCTTTGCAGCTGAATCCTCTGTCTCCTTAACCAATAGACTATCATTTACCGGCATCCCGATTAGCATCACCACGTCTTCGAGCGTAATGGTACATTCTCCACAGGGCATGTGAAACGTATGAGTCTCCGGTCTCCAGCGCTCAATTAGTGGGGTAATTAAACCGGGAATCAGCTTGTAGCCACGAATAAATGTGGCATGATAGAATCTCGCATCTTGCAACCATTCAACCATATCGGGGTGTGGGTCATTACTCCCCATGCTTAGATGATGTTTGAAGGTTTCCTCGGTTGCCTGCATTAAATTAAAAAATTTCTTAATAATAATAAATAAGAGAATAAAATATTACTTATCTCAAATTCATTTCTTTAAAAAAATTTACCATATCATCAACCGCAACACTAGAGACGTGTTGATTTTGTAATCTCAACATAGGATTCGAATCGGTCATCCTTCTAACAAAGCTACATAGAAGACAAGTAAAAAAATATTAGTAAATATAATTACCACTAAATCTAATCTAATCGTGTAGCTCTTTATATAGATGCACTTAAAAGGATTGATTGTAGAAGAAGATATATAAGAACACGCGCATCCAACGTCATCATGGCCATGGATGGACCGAGGGGGTCAGAGGGGCGACCGTCTTCCAGAAAATTTAAAATTTGTATATGATTTAATTTTTTTAAAAAAAAATTTATATATTTCTATTAAAAAACTATTTTCGTCTCCTAAAATTATATAAGTTCACCCCTAAAATTTTATAAATTTATCTTTAGCATTAAGTCATACATTCGTCCCTACGATGACAACCGAGAACTTAGTAGCTTACGTGAGAGATATCATATCAAGGATTCCATGCCGGATAACAACCTCACATAACCAATTTGGATTTGGATACTCTAAAGACACATATATCTGTCTACTTTCGGACGTGAACCATCATATATGATAAATAATAGACTACAATTCGCTAGAGGTCATTTAGATATAGGTTTAGTAATTGGAAAAAACTTTGATATACAAGCCGTGTAAACTTTAGTTTATACGTGCTTTTTAGTTTTAGGGGTTAGGGTTTTAGTTTAGGGTTTAAGGTTTAGGGGTTTAGGTTGTAGTGTTTAGAATTTAAGGTTAGGGTTTAGAATTTAGGGTTTAGAGTGTGGGGTTTAGTTTTTTAGGGTTAGGATTATGAATTTAGGATTTGGGTTTTTATAGTGTAAATACACAGGCTTGTGTAAAATTAATTTTACACAGCCTGTGTATCAAAGTTTTACCCTTAGTAATTTATTTAAAATATATATAGGTTTAATAATAAATGTCATTTTTTAAGTGTAACAATTGTATCACTCAATTAAAGGTTTAGGGACAAATACACCGCACTTCTTCTAAAAAATAACAATTCAGTTACTCAAGTATAGGTTTAGAACAAATATGCCACTCAATTAAAATTTTGTGACAAGAAAGTGACTCTATCATTACAACTGAAGTAAGGGCTTGGTACAATAAAAAAATTAGTCTTGAAACTTATGCATTCTATTAAATTGGTCATAATTCAAAATAATTCAATAAACTTAATCCTTCGTATTTGAAATTTTCATTAGCGAAGTGATTGTGTCTACTAGCATGTGAAGTTAAGGCCATAGTGTGCCTATTCTATTAGTTTATCAACTATCCTTTAGTGATGTAATTATGTCTATCGAGCTATCACATATGTTGATTATTGGACTGATGGACAATAGCATGAAGTGTGGTAAGTGGTCGAATGGTGTGCCAGAATGGTGCATTGCCAAAATTTTAAAATATAAAGGGTTAAGTTTATTGAATTATGACCAAATGAATAGAATATATAAGTTTGGACAGTAAAATTGTTATTATACCATACCCTTGTTTCAGTTTTAATGACAAATGACTTGTTTGTTACAAAATTTTAATTGAATGACATGTTTGTTCCTAAACCTATAATTAAGTGACTAGAATGTTACTTTTAAAAGAAGAGTAACTTGTTTTAGAAGAAGTGTGACTTGTTTGTTCATAAACATATGATTGAGTAACCCAAATGTTACTTTTAGAAGAAGAGTGATATGTTTGTTACTAAACCTATAACTAGGTGAGATCTAGTGTATTTTACCCTAAACAATATTGTATGTAATCATATATACATACACGTCATACATGCATGTATTCATAGATGGACCTCGAGGGGTTGGAGGGGCCAGTCTCCCTCCTAACAATTTGAAATTCATATATGATTTAAAAAAAATTATAAATTTTCTACATATTTTTTATTAAAAATCTATTTTCGCTCCTCCTAAAATTTTATAAGTTTATCTCTTAAAATTTTATAAGTTCGCCACCCCTAATATAAAATTAAGGGTTCGTCCCTGCATGTATTCATTCAGAAAGTTAATCTGTATGTTTCTAATAAGAAGGGATTTCCTTTGTTGAAACTATTCTATTCTTTCTATATACCAGCTTACCTTAAGATCTTTGTTTCTGCTCTTATTGTTTTACCACGTCAGTCAGAGCAAATAATGCTATTTTATTGATGTAAATATATGAAGTTACATCGATAATTTTGACTCTTTAATTAAAGTAAAACTGCAAAAACATAATAATAACATAACATAGTAATCAGTTCTATGTTTAATCATCTGATTTCCCGCATATAATTTTCTAGTTGCCACCGCCAGCAGAGGAACCAGCAGATGAACCAGCTTCAGAACCTGCACCAGAGCCGTCTCGAGACCCAGCATAGGAACCAGCAGATGAACCAGCTCGAGAGCCTGCACCACCGGACCCACCAGAAGAACTGGATGAAGAGGATGAACTTGATGAAGAGCTTGAACTTGAACCCCCGGAACCAGCCCCAGACCCAGCCCCGGCTCCTGATCCTGAACCGCCACCACCTCCCAAGCCAACGCCTATCCCAGATCCAACCCCAAGTCCTATGCCTCCAAGGTCCAGTCCAAGGTCTTTTCTCGCAACCCGGCTTTCAGATACAACCGCTGACATGGTAACAAGTAGAGCAATCATAAGAGCTGTGTACCTGAAACATGACATCTTCAACAATGTACGACAAGGAACAAACAAGACACAAACCGAAGAAGCTTTGGGATGACTAGGGCAGATTATGGGACTTCACAGAGACAGAGTTAAGCTATTTATAGAAGTTGTCAGTTGAGCACTAAAATACTAGGGTGAATATGGAAGATGTTGAAGTGCTGCATATAATTAAAGTAGGATTTTATTTGTTTAAAGAATTGGAAGTGGAAATCATGATGCGGCTTTCTCCGAAGCAACCTTGTGGCTAAGAAAGCTGCCAGATTCCATGGGACATTAAGTTCTTAAAGTGGGAGCACGACAACTGTCTAAACGTTGCCGACCCATTACCTATAGTGGATCCAGCGTCCATCAGTGCGGTTTTTGTTTATTGGTTATACTGACGAGGGTATTTGAAGGTGAACATATCAACATGCATTCTTCTTTTGGATTCAATAGCTCAATAATCAACTTCATGTTGTTTTCTTCTGTATGCTAGTGTTATTGGCAGGTACGTATCTTGACAAAAACAAGTTGAGAGGATATGTTTGAAATTTTTAAAAATTTTAGAAGTGTAAATTAAAATTTTAAAATTTTTGAAAGATTTAATTTAAAATTTTGGAGGTCTAACTGTTTTTTTTTTAAATTGACAATAAGAATTTTTTTTAAAATTAAAAGGCACTTAACTAACAATACTTAGAAAAAAATTAAGATTCAAAAAAAAATTTAAAAATTTTGAAGGGGCCAAATTATTTAATATTAAAGGGCCAGATGAGAATTACCCAAAAATTTGAGGGGTCTGGTCCTCACAAGCTCCCAGATTACTAGGTTATGCTAATTAATATATACAAATTATTTAACAAAAATTATATCTTTTTTGGTGATTTTATATAAAATAAATATTCTCTGTTTTTTTAGTATCTTTTTATGCTCCACACTAAAAAAATAAATTTAAGGTATGGTGTATTTTTTAGGGATTAAGGTTTATGGTTTATCATTTCAAATTTTGACGCTACGAACGGAGCAAATTTGACATTATCCGATCTTCTATAGCCTGGGCTGCTTCATACAGTGCAGCGAATGGTGTGCTTAACCAATCTGCCATGATACCAAGGTAGGGTCACGCATGGAGGGCTCTTCCTATGGGAGAAGTAAAACTAAATACTGATGGTGCAGCAGCTCTTAACACATGTTTAGCTTCTGCAGGTGGTGTTGCACGTGATGAGTCCGACGCAGGGCTGTTTGGATACTCTCGAAACATTGGTTCTTGTTCAAGTTTGAACGCGTGAGTTGTGGGCTATCTTAGATGGTCTCCAAATGTTATGGAACCGAGGTGTTTGCTATAGTGTTATTGAGACAGATTGCTTTATTAATAAGGATAAAAACTTATTTAAATTCAAAATGATATTATAAAATATTATATTAAAATTTTAAGTTTTTCGTTATGGTGTTATTATATCATCATTCTTTTGAATATCGTAAGTGACGAAAAATATTAGAGAAATATGATTCATTCAGCCCCGTTAATACATTCTCATTTTAGTTCATCTAGACATGTATTTTTATATATTTCTTTTGACCAGATTAAAAAATAATTTGGACCTTTGGACCTTTGGAGCACAATAAAAATATAACCTAATAACCCATTACAAATATACCTACCAGACCCAAAAATCAAATCTGGCCCAAACTTAAAACTAATGCAAGAATATCCTAGCCACCTAACCTTAACCCTAGCCGTCATTTTCCCTTGCAGCAGCAGCTCGTTCAAGACCCCACCGCCATCGACCTTGTTAGCTTCGGCCGCCACCACCGAAATTTCAAATAATCCTAACCAAACTCTAACCGAAACCCCAAATAGCTACAAAATAAACCATAATCTAAAAATCAACCCTAAATATTTGCCACCACCGCCCTTAACCCCTCTGTCATCTGACCTCAGTCAAATCCACCGCCCACTCTTTTTAAGCCCTTATCCTTATCCCTCTGCTACCACTGTATACATCGTCACCATCTACGTGATCGGCCGAGAGTCACTCTCTTCTTCTATAAACGAGCACCTACAACATTAAAGGACAAAGATTTTCAGTCAAAAAACGAAGAAGAGATCAAGAGCAAAATAATACATAAAAAAGAGATGATCGAAACAAAAAGGGCAAAAAAACATATTATAAAAGGGAAAAAGGTAATATATATATATATATATAATCCCTCGGTTTTTGTAGATCTATGAAAAAAAGAGAGACTTTTAGGAAAAAAATGTGTTTAGGGGAAAAATCGAGCCTTTCGACTCTTTTTGCATGAGCTCCGAACGTTAGAGGCGGCGATTCGCCCTCGCCGATAAACGGCGGCCTGCAATGATCCGCGACGGTTCACGAGTGGCTACTGAGCTAGAGCAGAGGGGATAGACAGAGAGCAGTTGAGAGAATTTGAAAGTTATTTTTTAATTATGACCCAAATGATTTTTTTTTGTCAAAATAGGCTATTTATGCCCAACATAAAATGACGTCGTTTTAGCGCTTATGTAACCCGAGCGATGACCCTACCCGAAAATAAAGATCTGGCGTGTTTCTGATGAATGAGAAATTGCACCTTTGGTCTTTTCGTTTCTGTATCTTTTTCAGTTCTTGTTTTATTTCATATTAGTCACTATTTTTTAAGCTTTTATTATTATTAATAATTATTATTATAAATATGTTATTATTATTATTATACTGATATTATTATGATATTTATATATTACCATACTATTATTATTCCTATTATTATACTATTATTGTTAATAATTATTATTTATAAGTATAATGTTATTATTATTATTATTATTACCACTAATATTATTATTTATAGTCTAATATATGTATTAACAATATAAGTATTATTATATATATACACGTACATATATATTTTGCATTCATTCGTTTTAATCAAATTTTAAATTAAAGCAACTTTTTTTATTAGGGAGTCTCGTGAAAATCGTACTTCAAATTTAAAGGGGTGCCGCTTTCTCGTTAGTCTCTAATATAAAAACTTTTTTTTAGTCCTAAATTATAATATTTAAAATAGTTTTCCTTTATCCCGAGTCTTGCAAAATTATGTCTCGAACTTAAAGGGGCATAGTTCCTCGTTAGTCCCATATAAAGGATTATTCTTTTATATATATTTTACGATAAAATTCATGCATTCAGGGATCACAATTTTCAAATTAAATTCGAAATTGTAATTTCCATCATTAAGACACTACGTAATTCACTGGGTACCAATTTTTGGACGTTGTGGGGTACTCACTATTTACCACACGTAACAGACTCCCAAACTTATTTTTCTGATTTCGCAGACCAAAACTCGGTGTTTTAATAAAAATAATAAAAACAATTTTTTTTAAAATAACAGAGTTATCAGGTGATCTAATTTCAACTAAATTAAAAGATTGGTGGCAACTCCTACCAAAACTAATATTTTTATAAACAAAATACATCTAGCTCGAGGGCCCGTTATTACAATAATAATCTTGTAACATTGTGACATTGATATAATACTTCTGAACCAACTAAGGCGTTGTGATTTTTTTACTCTTTGTTCGAAGACAAATTATATTTATCCACATCCGGTACTCTTACCATCATTGGGAAATTGGGATACTCCAAGACATCTTTAAGATCCTTTTTCTTGTATGTGTTCATTTATGGACAAAATATTTTATATTTTAAGTGCTTGACCAAACTTAATTCAATAGTACCTTATCTCAAAATTTAATCGCTATTAATTAATTACTTTGTCTACAATATATATGTATTTTGTCAAATGATTAAAATATATATAAATCCAAATAATATTCTGAATTTTTAAAGATTTTTTTCCTTACAAAACATGTGTGTGCCGAATGGTACAAATAAATTGGAAAAAATATTACAATTAGCGAACAATGATCACATGACTTAATTAAATAGTTCAATTTAATGCACGAAGGCAGGAGCTTAATTAATTTTTATGGAAATTTCTCAGTTTCGAGCAAAATTTGCAGTCTCTAATATACATATATGTTTTACCAGGAGAATTGTTCTATCTTTGAAAATCAAAGTACACACATTCTTACACGTAATATGTATATATAAATGGTAAAAATTCAAGGAAAACAGATTCTTTAACTTTTCCCTAATATCTCTCCAACTATTTCCGTGCGATAAGTGGCTTAAAGATAAAGACTTGGTAAAAACATGAGAGTATATATCCCCTACAAACTGTCACTGTATTACAAAACCATAGCACTCTAGTTGTCTTGTCTGTCTTCATGCTAATATATAGTTTTTTGACATGCAATAAAAAAGTATTAGTGTGAATTATTTTATCAAATTTCTGTTATAGTGTTCTTGGTTCATACTATGGCAGAAGATAAAGCTGAAGGAAATCCACCAGAAGAAGTAGAAGTGCCAATAATTGAAGAGAGCTCGGCTGATGTGGTTACCAGGAACGAACCTACTAGACCGGCTGAACGCCCCAAGAAAACTATTACTCCTGGAAAATTCTTTCAAGTGAAACGAGTTTCGGGTTTATTATCGGTTGTTTCGTTTGTTTTCTCGCTTCCGGTCCTTTCGTCCGTCATCTGGCTGCTATACATGAAGAGCTACGATTGCGAATCGCTGTTCAAGTTGCCTAAGTTGCAGATTGGGATCAGCATCGGCTTGATCTGTGTCTTCTTCGTCTGCAATGCCGCTCTCTTCTTGAGAGCTCGGTTACAGATGGTGGGGATCGTATTGGTTATGATACCGTTGACGGTGATGTTCACGATCGGCCTTGCATTCCTTGGGGCTAACAGCATGGAGAACAGAAGGATTCCCGCGACACCGTTGTGGTTCGAGATGAAAATTCACGACGACGACCTTTGGAGCAACATCAAAGGATGCATTTACGACGCCGGTATTTGCCGTGATTTAGCCATGACATCTACGAAGCTCAAATCATATGATTTCAGTATGAAGAAATTGTCATCAGTAGAGGTATATATCATCATGTTAGTTGACATATCTCTGTTCTGTTGATAAATCCTAATCCTGTTTATACTTGATTTGTGCCATTTTAGTCCGGATGTTGCAGACCGCCCGCAGAGTGCCCGTTGCAGTACGTGAACGCTACCTATTGGGAAAAGAGAGATAGAACGGAAGCCGGATACAATTTATATAATCCCGATTGCGATGTATGGAAGAACGATAGGAACGGCTTATGCTACGATTGCTTAACCTGTCAACAAGGTTATATGAAAGCTTTGCAGGGAAAATGGTTGAAACTTGGGGTGTTTCTGGTTTGCATGGCTTTGTTACTCATCGGTTCTCATTTGTCTCTATTTCTGGTGACAATGTGGGAGCTGCACATATCTTAGAGCAAAGCTGAAGGGCTGATACATTTTCCATTTTTTATTACCTTTGTCTTGATTTGGTCGAAATTTGTCTTGATTGCTAGCTGCCTAGACTCCTAATAATGTTATGTTGTAGACATCGTTTTCTTGTACAAAACTCCACCTTTTTTTTTCTATGTAACAAGAAAAATTAATCAAGCAATTGGATCAACTATAACAAGATTGTTCCAGCTTAACTAAGGTCTCATATGTGATAACGATAAATACCCGGTGGGTGAGCTTTGCCATCCTTGTGCTTATACACGGCTCGGTAAAATGGTTTCGACACATAAAACGAAACACATGACCAGCAAAAGTTCACTTCCAATTAGATGCAACAGGAGATGGTAAGATTTCCTAGCAAGATCAAGTTTGCAATATAAGTGATAAACACGCATGTTTACAAATTCACTGATGAGTATATTGTAAAAGTAGGGAAATCAAAGAAATGAATTACTTCATTTTCATTGTAAAAACCAGCTTTGTACATCGAGAATTATTGTTTTCTTATTTATCTCAGCTAACATTTACAAATTACTAAAAACCAGTAAACGGCAAACAACCTTTTTAATGTTACTTAGTCCTTGTTCGATTGTTTTGTCTATTACCAACACACAGCATATTGGTAACTCATAGCATACTGCTAACATTCTCCTTCTTGTTTCACTTTTTGACTAGTTGAAAAAAAATTGCAGCTCCTTCGGTTGAAGAACATACTCGTAATTGTTGTCGAAATTAAACGATTGGTCCATTGGGAAGGGCCTTCATTAGAGTGTCGGTGAACTGTTTTTCTAGTGGTATATAGTTGACTTGCAATTGATGATTTAGTACCGTCTCAGATGAAATGAAGGTCGAGTTCCACATGTTTGGTTTTTGAATGAAGAATTGGATTTGCTGCCAATGACACTGTACTTGTGTTGTCACACCACATCTTGAATATCTAATCAAGTGCGACACCTAGGTCATCCATTATTGATTTAAGCCACATAAGTTTAAAAGATGCATCTGCTAGATATTTTGCTTCTGTTGTAGAACGTGATACAACTCGTTGCTTCTTTGAGTTTCAAGATATAATATTTGATCCAAAAAATGCACAATAACCGAAGACTGAGCTTCTATCATCTTGATCACTTTCCCATCCAACATCATAAAAAGATAAGAGCACCATAGACAAATTTGGAACAAAGAAAATCCCATAATCTCTTCGAGATATCGTAAGATATATTTAACTGCCATCTAATGATTGTCGCGGTGCATGCATATATTGGACTACTTTGCCAACACTAAAGGCAATGTTTGAGTATAAGTAAGATATTGTAATGATCTCACAATGCTCCTAAAATAATGAGCATCTGATAATAATTCTCTTCTTTCATCTTTCGATAATCAAGGTGTGACACTTTGCTTCCAACATGTTCGTCTTTCGAAGTAGTTCATAAGCAAATTTTCGTTGACTTAAGTGAAGGCCATCCCCAATCCTTTGAGTTTCTACGCCCAAGAAATAATGAAACCATTGTTAACTGCGAGTGAGAGAAGAAGATTAATTGTAGGTAGTTTTACAACTGGATTATATGTCTCCAGAAAATCTTGCCCTGGTACTTTTAGCATATCCTATGGCTACTAACCGTACTTTGTACTCCTCAATTGTTTCATCAGGCTATCTTTTATTTTAAACAACCATTTGCATCCAACATGTTTATGATGTGAGGTAGTTTGACTAATGACCCAGTGTCAGTATCCATTAAGGCATTGTATTCTGTAAAAACTGTATTGGACTAACATTTTGATTGCAAGTCTATTTTATTACTTTAGTTATTTACGCTAACGATTTTTCAAATCTACTAAATTTGCAAACCTTTAAGAAACGGTATAATTTTACAACTCTGTCAAGGTTTATATTCAAAATCTTGAGTTACACTCCCCAAAGAGAATTACAAATTTAGCAAACAAGAAAAAACTCACAAGGTAAATGTGTTTGCACAATTAAACTCTCACCCCAAAGAACACTTCAACAAAATTAACAATAAAAATTCACAAGTATTTTACAATAAATGAATACAACAATTTTACTCTAGAAAAACTATTTGATGTTGGTATATTCTTTCAATAATGTTTCTTGATGTTATTGAGCTACTTTGACTTTGATTTTATATCCTTTCTATGAATACTAATTGTTTGGAGTCGCTGAGGATACAATAAAATTGTTACCTATCAAGAAAAATAATATTTATAGCATGCGAGATCGATCCTTTTATACAAGGGATCAATCCTTTGTCATAAATATGCTGTTACAAAGTGAAAGGATCGATTCTTTTACTTAAGGGATCAATCTTTTGGTGAAGGAATTGATTCCTTACACCAGTAGATCGATCATTTTGCACTTGATAATTGAGAGAAAAACATTTAAAACAAATTTTCTACAACGGGGTCGTTCCCTTTCTCCAAAGGATTTGTCATTTTTCCTAAAAGTCTGGAAAACAGCTTTTTAAACTGCAAAAATGAATTATACTTGTTCCGAAAAAGTTTGGCTAGTTGGAAAATATTTAAAATAAATTTTTTAAGTTTGTTTGGACTTTGAATTATTTTGGAGGTATTTAATCAATTCGATTAAGTTCAAAATTATTTTTCTCTTAATTTGTTATATCCAAATATTAGTGCAACACATAATCAATCAATTAAATGATTGTAACAATTAGATTATTGTATCGTTAAATCAAAAACATCATTCTAACAAGGAATATTTTAATAATGAAAATTCATGTATTTCAAAAAAATATGATCGAGTCACTCAAGTAATTAATTGTAATAATCATACCATGTGCAATATAAAATCTAACCCTCTATGGTGGTTAATAAATCTCAAATTTCATCATAAGATTTAGCTTGATCTCTTCATTAGATTCATTTGCTTCGATTCTCAAGAACCTCTTACAAAATCCACGAAATCACCCAAAAAGTTTTAAACCTCTTGAATCTCGATCTATGACGTCCACCTTTAGACTACCTTTGTCTCGGTATATTCTATCACCAAAGGCAGCCCCTTCACCATTTGGATCGTCGAATGGAGCCCCTAATCTTTGAGAAGCTCAATTCATCCATTTGTAACAAAATTATTTAAGTGACTTGATTGTAACTTTTTGAAATATGATGACCATACAATGTAATTTACTCTAAATAAAACAATGCAATAGTGATATTATATCAGTTTTTTCTCAAAAATATGTATAAAATAATAAAACCAATAATTGTATGGGAAAACTACCTATTTAGTGCCTCACATATCACGTGTTACTGTTTTGGTACCCCCAACTAATTTTTTTGGCAAAATTATATCTAACGTTACGTTTCGTTTCTAAATTGGTACATTGGTCATTAAAACATTAATGACATGTTGACTAATAGAGAGAAAATCACATATGGTAGCCTACCACGCCATTTTCTCTCTCCTAGTCAGAATGCCACATTGGATAAAATCATAAAAAAACACATAACATGCTGATTATGAGAGAGAAAATGGCATAACAGCCTGTCACATATGATTTTCTCTCTCCTAATTAGCATGTCATATGTGCTTTCCTCTCTCCTAGTTACCATGTCGTTGATGTTTTAACGGCAAGCAGGGTACCAAAATAGAAACAAAACATAACGTTAAGTACTATTTTACCAAAAAATAGTTGAGATACCGAAACAGTAACACATGCATAGGTGGGTACTAAATAGTAATTTTCCATAATAATAATAGTTACAACGTTTCTTGACCGTTAATTCAATTTACTTCTTTACTGTATCAAAATTTGAAACTTGAAATTGGGTTAAGTTATCTATTCCCTCAAATTATCTTTGAACACCAATAAACAAAGGCCGCACTAATCGATGGTGGATCCACTATGGTAATGGCCTATGGGTCGGCAGCTTTTAGACAGTTGTCATAAAACCAGTTTAGGAGCTAAAGATCCCATGGAATTTGGCAGCTTTCTTAGCCACAAGGTTGCTTGGAGAAACCACATCATCATTTCCACTTCTACTTCCTTCAACAAATAAATTCATCAATTCGTATTAACACCCTTAATTGGAACCAATATTTTAATGCCCAACCTCTATAAATAGCTTCAACATTTTCTCTCCCGCACACAACCCTTATAAATAGCTTCACTTTGTGTCTTGTTCCTTGTTAAAGATGTCTTCATTCAGGTTTACACTTACAGCTCTTATGATTGCTCTACTTGTTACCATGTCAGCGGTTGTGTCTGAAGGCTGAGTTGCGAGAAAAGACCTTGGACTGAACCTTGGAGGCATAGGACTTGGGGTTGGAGCAGGGATTGGTCTTGGCTTGGGAGGTGGTGGTGGTTCAAGATCAGGAGCTGGGGCTGGTTCCGGTTCGGGATCTGGGGGTTCAAGTTCAAGCTCTTCATCAAGTTCAGCCTCTTCATCCAGTTCATCTGGTGGATCCGATGCAGGTTCTGAAGCTGGTTCATATGCCGGGTCCCATGCTGGGTCTCGAGCCGGCTCTGGTGCAGGTTCTGAAGCTGGTTCGTCTGCGGGTTCCTATGCTGGCTCTCGAGCTGGGTCGGGACGAGGCCGTGTGAGAGGCAATGGCAACTAATTACGAATTACTAGCTGAAATAATGAATGCGGGGAATCAAATAATAAAGTATGAAACTCATCAGCACCTATTTTTATAAAAAGCGAAATGTCTGCTAGCGAAATCCCTGTAAACCCCGACTTGACTGCTTTAGATAAAAATAGTGGCCGACCGCCGGACATAGATCGTATCCATGAGATCTCGATCTCTTTGGAGAGACCTGGATCTCCGATGGCTTTATCTGATCAGAGGATTGCTAAGAAAGGACGTAATCAGGAGAATCTTAGGATCGATGAACCATCGGGAGATCCTTGTGGCAACGTTGCTTCTAATGCGGATATGGAAGAAAGTGGATTGCTAAGAAAGCTCTTCACCAAGGAAGGCCTGCTCAGGGATGCTGCCAAGAGTGGCCGACCGAATGAGGAGCATGGAGCTGTGCCGCCTAATGGAGCGAAACTATCCTTTCGAGATATCATGGTTGGGAAATCCTTGAATAACAACAAGCGATCGATCATCGATGATCTGGATGTTGAGGTCCTGGAGGAGGATGTGAGAATCGTAACAGATGGATCTCTGCCTGAAATCCATTTCTCTGAAAAGGTACACTGTTCTATTGATCACAAACTAACGAACTCATCATTTCATGCCTCAACATTAAAAAACATAATGGAGAGAAGAAAGACGAATTTTCCGGCAAATAGAGGGAGGAGACATGCGGCGGACAGACAGGTAATCACACTGTTTGTAGACAACTTATCGGAAAATTTACACTGGCAAGGACTGTGGCATGCATTCGGAAGACACGGAGATGTAGTAGACGCTTTTATTGCTGCCAAGCGGAACAAAAGTGGAAGGAGATTTGGTTTTGGCAGGTTTTTGAAGTAGGTTGACGCTAATAGAGCAATTGAAAGACTGAATGGTTTTAATCTTTATGGGAGTAAAATAATAGTATCTTTGGCAAAGTACAAAACTAGAGAGGCGTATTGGAAGAGAGTTCGGTCAAGGGCGGAAAAGGGTGTAGCTGATACACGTAATACATTTAAAGGAGAAGGGGATCCTAGAAGCAACGTTATGGATAAAGGTGAATCCAGCCACAAGAACTTTCCAGTAAATAAAAGAGTGGTTGGACATATAGAAGTTGAGGAGCTATGGAAGTGCAAAAGATACCTGGTACGGGAGATGGCATCCGTGTGTAGTGTGAGGAGCATTGAAAATAGACTGTATGAATGGGGACTGGGTGAAATTAAAGTTCAAAGACTAGGGGGAAATCCTACATGTTATCCTTTGAGGATGAAGAGCTTTTTATGATGCTGGAAGATTTAAACTGGTCATACCTTAAGGAAATATTTCTGTCTGTGCAAATGTGGTATGAAAACATGATTCAGAGGGAGAGAACAACATGGGTAGAGGTGGTAGGAGTGCCAATTCATTGTTGGAATCATGTCACGTTGAGAAGGATTGCGGAACTTTGGGGAAACGTTGAAGCTTTCGGAGATAATGTAAACCACAACTGTGAAAAAACGAGCATTCTAATTACAACTAAACAGTTTAGGAAGATTGATGAAGTTGTAGAGTTGGAAGCTGGTAATGTCATCCACCAGATTCGTGTAATTGAGTTGGGTTTCTTGGATTCTCATGAAGCATCACATAAGGGCAATAGTGAAAAAGATAGGGGTGCAAAGGAGAAAGCCCAGTGTACAAGCCACTCGGATTCTTCGGCGGAGGATGACCGGATTCTTTCACCGGACGTAGAGTTGGACAGTAAGCCACAAGGGAATGAAGAAGCATTGAATGCAGTTTTCATTGGGAAGACAAGCAATGATGTTGGCGGCTCTTTAGAAATGGATTCTAAAAGACACCTAGGAGAAAAGGAACCGATAAAGAGTGATAATTCCAACGCTGACAAATGCGAGCAATTAGAAAGAACCAGGGCTGAGGTGGAAGTAAGTGGGACCGAAATGACCGTTTGGTCAGAGGATGGGATGGATAGGTTTGTTGGACCTAAAGATATAGATTTGAAGGAAGCTGGGCTGGGAGTAGAGTCGGATGAGTCTATTAAGGAAGCGGAGGAGACAAACACTGAGGTCTTGCCTGCTCGGGCAGTTGAAGACATTATGGGGATGGGCTTTAAAATTAATGACGGTAATTGCATAAGCCCAGGAATTGGGGAGTTCACCAAGTCTGTTTGGGAGGCTAGTGTAGATAACCAAAACAAAACAACTGTCGAGGAAAAGGCGTTCCTTGCAGAATTGAAATCAAAAAAGCAAATTGGAAAGAGGTACAGGTCCTTGGCGGATTATCAGGACAAAGCGCTATCGGTGTTAGAAAAAAAGAAGCGGGATCAAGCATTAAGAAGGGTCAAGAAAAAATCGAAAGGAAATAAAGTCTCGGAGTTGTCTGGTCATTCTCTAACGGATTCAGATATGGCCTATAGGTGGGATATGTTAACCAAAGAAGTGAAAGGCTTTGAAGTTAGGGAAGAGACTCGGAGTTCAAATTGTAGGAGATGAGAGCGAGGCTGTGAAAGATTTAGCGTTACTGGAAGAAAAATCAAGAGCAACATAAATCTGTTATGCAAAGGAAGATGAGAATGTTAACCTGAAATGTGAGAGGGTTAGGCTCTGAGGGGAAAGGTGCAGCGGTTGCGTGAGCCTGTTGGAAGGTGCTGTGCAGTTTAACCAGTTTATAGATAGCTGTGGTTTAATTGTTCTGCCGTTACAAGGGAGGAAATTCACATGGTGTGGCCCGAAGGGAAAGAGAAGCAGGGTTGGATAGATGTTTAACCGTTGATAACTGCAGGATGATGATTAAGGGCGTGACACTAACAGGTGTATCCTGTGCAATCTCGGACTACATCCCTGTTCTGCTTTTGGATTGGGGTCCGAGACCCTTCAAGGTTTATGTACGCCTGGATACAAAAAGATGGGTGCAGAAAAATTGTGAAAGTGATTTTTGACAGGAAGAATTTGAATAAACCAGATGTTGCAGTCATTTGGAGGAAAGTAATTATGGTGACACACCAAACTGAGAGCGTGATAAAGATTTGAGGGATTGTAGACTGGAATTATGAGAAACGTCGAGGCTGCAGGTGGACTTATGGGAACAAGAATGCGGGCCTGGAATTTTCAACCTTAGTTTCTTCATACACTGTTGGAATGATGTAAAGGATGATTTGCGGAAATTGATGAAAGATTTTCACAGTGTGTGCTTAGAAAGGTGCTGGATGAGTTGATAAGTGAATTCTGGGTCAAAGCAACAAAGGAGAATCTCATCTCAGTCCTGGATGTTTGGTGGAACAATCCTAGAGGCATGTTGGATTGTTCATCAAATGTCGTTGGCGGCAATGTGTTTTGGTGACCTCCTGAAAATGGATATGTCAAATTTAACGTCGATGTGCAGGGGCGTACTACGCAAGGACGAGGTTGTGTTGAGAGCTAGTTTCTCTGGGCCAGTAGACAATCATGGGGCTGTTTATGCAAAAATGATAATTATTAAAACTGCCCTGCATGTTTTTATTGAAGCTAAATGGGAAGGAAATGAAATTTTGATTATAGAACCGGTCTCCAAGGTTGTGCTGAACTGGATCAGCGATAGCACACAAAGACCATGGCATTGGTGGGCAGATATGATGGAGATTGATGCTTTAGTTTCGACAAACTGTCAGGGTTAAGAGCTATCATGTACATAGACAACGTAATACTATGATGGTCGCATTGGCAAAAGATGGCATGTATCGTGGAAACCTTTTCATAGCTTTGTGGTATATAATCGTGTTTACTTAGGCAACCAGGATGCGTGTTTGGATGGCTGTGGCTTTATTGAATGAACATGTCTCTATAGAATGCTTCTCTTGGTATGTTGGGATAGCTGCGACTATTTTCATTTGCTGGTGTTGGTCGTTACTGCCCTAGTACTTAGGGGTACTTAGTCTAGTTGGATTTGGTCTAATGTAGTTTTGTATTCCAGGGGTTGAAGGAACTTTTTGTTTCCTCGGTGATTTTTGTATGCTCGTATGTGGTGTACTCTTTTCCTCTATGTAAGTTTAGGGAAGTTTTTAATGAGGCATGCGTACGGATTAAAGCGTTTTATAATACATTAACAAAATCGTATCTTGCCGAGCAAAAAAAAACCTAACAAACTCAGTCATTGTCCACCTCTTGGGCAAGTCTATCGGATATAGAGCTTTGTTAAATAGGATTGAGTTGTTGTGGAAACCAGTGGGGGAAATGAGACTGATTGATCTCGACAATGACTATTACCTGGTCCGGTTTGCAATGGCTGAGGATTGTGAGAGGGTTTTGACAGGAGGACCATGGGTGATATATGGTTCATATTTGACAGTGCAACCTTGGAGCCAAAACTTCTCGACTTCAACGGATCATCCTTCCAAAATAATGGTCTGGGTTCGACTTCCACGGCTACCATATAGGTACTACACTGAGAGTCTATTCCGGTATATTGCGGTTGTCCTTGGAACAGTGGTTTGTATTGACTATAATACTGATGAGGCGAATAGGGGACGTTTTGCTCGACTAGCTGTCATTGTCAATCTTGACAAACCTCTAACCTCTGGAATCATTATCGATGGCCAACGACAACCAGTTGAGTATGAGGGTCTTCCGATTATCTGCTATGAGTGTGGAAAATATGGACATTTAAAGGACGTATGTGGACGATGGGTTCAATCGGATACTGTAGAACCGACTTCGGGAAGGGATGGTGCAGCCAATGATGATCTATATGGTCCGTGGATGCTAGCTGCTAGCCGCCGGAGGAAACCGCAGACTCGCACGGGCTCAGGTGCTACCGCAGGGGAATCAGGTGCTAATGTCCGTCCTAGAGGGTCGAGATTCTCAGCCCTTTCATCTCTGCCAGATGATGATGTAGATGATAATGGGAAGGGGAAAAATGTCGAAACTAACAAAGTTTCCAAGACTGTCCAAAAACCTGTCCTGGCTCAAAAGGTTGTGTGCAATTCGGCAGCTGAAACAAGTGAGCAGGGTGCGAGGCAAGGGATCCAGAGTGTGCTTGGGAAATCCAGCGTGGTAGGAAACATGGATACTAACGTGTCTAGTTTGATTCAGAAGGAGAATGTTGTGGCTCATAAGGGAAGTAATTTGTCGATTACATCCACTGATCATGTAGTTTGCAGAAACGTCTTTAAATAAGGAGAATCATACGGCAGTTCGAGTGGTTGCATCTGCGACTAGACCGGTGCTTCATGAACGGAATGGTAGGATTTTACCCCCATCTATATCTGGTGTTGTGCTCAAGGGAACTAGCAAAAACCAATCTCTTGGGACGGGGCATTAAAACGAAAAAGGACCACAAGAGTAAAAAACAACTTCTGCTAGCAGGTTTGGTTGAAAATCTTACCTCTAAACTTGACATAGAAAAATCGGCAATGTTACAGCAGGACAATACTTTGCCGACTGCAATAGTTGATGGTGTTGGTGCCGTGCAATGGCTGGAGAATACAGCTTTCGACTCGACGAATTTAGTTGATATGCAGGATTGAGGTTTACGCTTTTGCCTAAACTTATTTTTTATGGTTAAAATTATTACTTGGAATTCACAGGGAGCTCTAGTCCCTGCCTTCAATCGTTATTTTCATTTGTATGTGAATCTTCACCAGCCTGATATTTTTGTTGTGATGGAGCCACGAATTAGTGGTGTTAAAGCAGATTCCTTTATTCGCCGTTCTCGTTTTGATTCATCTTATAGGGTGGAAGCTACGGGTTTTTCCGGTGGAATATGGGTGATGTGGACAAATTCTATTACTATTGATATCTTGGCGGTCTCTAGTCAATTTGTTCATGGCTTAATAACTGTGTTGTCAGAGAGGCGCATATTTTTCTTTACTTTTGTGTATGCCAGTCCTAATGTAACTCAGCGAAGAATATTATGAAATCAATTGTGTGCCTTAGACCCGGGAAATGGTTGGCCGTGGGCTATGGGAGGAGATTTTAATGTCATTGGTAGTGTGGATGAGCGTGATGGAGGTTCTCAACGGAGACAAGGGATTTGTTCAAGATTCAGGGAATTTATGTTCAACTCGGGTCTTGTTGACATGGGATACAATGGCTCTATTTTCACATGGAAGCGAGGAGACTTATCACAAAGACTGGACAGGGGGCTATGCAACAGTGAATGGTATGGTTTGTTTCCGAACTCTGAGGTATTCCATTTGCAAAAGCTAGGATCGGATCATTGCCCGATCATGTTCGATACAAGGGGTCGTCTGATGAATAAAAATTCCAGGCCGTATCGATTCTTATCTGCTTGGAATGATCATCCTGAGTTCCATACCATGCTTGAAAACTCGTGGAATGATCAACGGCCATTGAGGGAAAACATTTCACATTTTCAGCATGTTAGCAAGGAGTGGAATCAGACTGTCTTTGGGCATATCAGAAGGAGGAAAACATTACTACTAGCTCGAATTAAGGGCATTGAGAAGGCATTAGAGCATTCAAATTCTATGGCACTTTTGAACCTTGAAGCAGAATTGAAGAGTGATTTGAATATGGTGCTTGATCAGGAGGAGGACTTGTGGCACCAAAAGTCTCATTCTAATTGGATTGCCAAAGGCGATCGAAATACGGCCTATTTCCATGCTAGTACAATCGTTAGGCGCAGGCGAAATAAGATACATATGCTGAAAATGGATAACGGCTCTTGGTGCGATGAACCTGGCTTGCTAAAGGAACATGCTTGCGAGTATTTCCAAAAGTTATTCACTAGTGAGCAATTCCAAATGCAAAACCGTGAAGAGTCGGGTGTCTTTCCTTTGTTTAGTCCGAATGAGATGCAACAATTGGTTCGAAATTTAACATTTGATGAGGTCCAAAAGGTGATTTTCAGCATGGCTCCGATGAAGGCTCCTGGACCGGATGGTCTTCCAGTGATATTTTTCAGAAAAACTGGTCTGTTGTGAGTCCTTCTGTCTTTCGGTTGGTTAGAGATTTCTTTGAAGAGGATAAGCTGGAAGATTGGGTGAACAAGACTCTCTTGGCCCTCATTCCCAAAGTAGAGAATCCATCGAGTATTGCGCAATTCAGGCCGATAAGCCTGCGTAATGTTGTGTATAAAATAATTACAAGAGTTATTGTGGACCTCATGAAACCATTTTTGCCACAATGGATCTCCCCGTCACAGGCTAGTTTTGTACCTGGCAGACAGATCACGGAAAACATCATTTTGGCACAAGAGGTTATGCACTCAATGAACTGTAAATCGGGCAGAAAGGGGTGGACGGCCATCAAGGTGGACCTTGAGAAAGCCTACGATAGGCTAGAGTGGAACTATATTGAAGAAACCTTGATTCTGACAGGTATGCCGATTAAACTGGTGTACTCAATCATGCATTGTGTTCGGTCAGTTTCAACTCAAATTCTATGGAACGGGGAGCTAACTAAGGAGTTCAAACCTACTAGAGGTATAAGACAGGGTGATCCCTTATCACCGTACATTTTTGTCTTATGCATGGAAAGGCTTTCACATGCAATCACTCGGGAGGTAGATATGGGTAATTGGAAACAGATTCATTTATCAAGGGATGGTCCAGGTATTTCTCACCTTTTTTCGCTGACGATCTTGTTCTCTTTATGGAAGCTGACCTGGCACAAATGGTTATCCTTAAAAAGGTGTTTGATGACTTTTGTAATGCATCTGGCCATAAGGTTAGTGTGGCGAAGACTCAAGTCTTCTTTTCCAATAATGTTTCATCTCTTGATCGGCAGGATATCATTGAGTGTGTTGGATTTGTGGAGGTCTGAAATCTTGGGAAGTATCTTGGAGTTCCATTATTGCACTCAAGAGTTACCAAGGCGACATACGCGTATCTTCTCGAATCTATGCGAAATAAGCTTTCAGGTTGGGTGGCAAAATCCTTGTCTCTGGTAGGAAGAATTACACTTGCCAAAGCTGTGTTGCAAGCCATACCGATATATGCTATGCAGTCAACTTGGATTCCAAAAGGAATTTGTGAGGACATGGAGAGACTGATCCGGAGATTTGTGTTGTGTTCGATGGCAAAAAATGGAATTTCGCTTGTTAAGTGGAGTTCGGTTCAAAAAGATGTGAAGGATGGGTGCCTTGGTTTGAAGGATTTGCATCAACAAAACAAGGCATTCATCATGAAGATTGGTTTCCAACTGGCGACTAATGAAAATAAATTATGGGTTCGTGTGTTGAAGCATAAGTACAGATGGAGAACAATGCTTCCCTTGTCACTAAGTAGTGGTAACTGCTCGAGGCTTTAGAGGGGATTGATAAATATTTGGCCGGATCTCCGAAATAGCTTCTGTTGGAATGTGCATAATGGCTTAATCACTGATTTTTGGTATGATAACTGGCTCAACTTAGACCAGCCGCTAGCGCAACAGTGTTCCTATGATTCTCCACCGTCTCCTCGTAATATTGTTTCATTTGTGACCGACTCAGGGAATTGGGATTGGGCGAAATTGGAGAGCATTGTCCCGCAGCATATACTAGTGAAAATTGCAGCAATTCCTCCCCCGACTGCATTCTGGGAGATGACTCCTTGGGATGAAGATGGGAAGAGAATAGGCACTTCACAACGCGATCGACTTATTTTGTGTTGCAACTGAGAATTATGGAGGGAGGCCAGGGTCATTGGAAAGCTATTTGGGCGCTAAAGGTACCTCAACGGATCCGGGTTTTCATGTGGTTGTTATGCGAGAGGGTTTGCTCACCAATGCCGAGCGTGCACGCCGCCATATGACAAAATCCAGCTTGTGTCAATTATGCAATAGAGAGGAGGAGGATGTGTTACATGCCATCCGGGGATGCACAAGAGCTTGCTCTGTCTGGACGAAGTTGATCCAACCAAACAAATTTGCTGAGTTCATGGCATTACCTTTGAAAGAATGGTTATTGACCAACTTTGGTGTCGCCAACAATTTATGCAATGGTGATGCGAATTGGCCTGTGTGTTTTGTAGTGTTCTACTGGCTCCTTTGGAAGAGACGATGCAGCCTATTGCTAGATAGCATGTATGTTGAGCGAGTGGATTTCATTGAACATGGCTTACGGCTTACGAAAGAGTTTGATGAAGGGATGGTGAAAAATTCAACACCAAGGGATATGATGCCATCGAAGTTCCCACTTGGAAGTGTCCCGAATCTGGTTGGATCAAAGTTAATACAGATGGGGCTGTTGACCCTCGTAGTGGATTAGCATCTTCAGGCGGTGTGTTACGTGGGGATCAAGGAGAATGGTTATTTGGTTTTGCTAGAAGCCTGGGAATTTGTACAGTGTTGTTTGCGGAATTGTGGGCAATTCATGATGCATTACAACATGCTTGGTCCCTCGGATTTCGCCAAGTGGAACATGAAACAGATAATTTGGAGGCATCTCGAATTCTATTGGGTTCATCAACAGCCCTTGCTAATCATGCTCTTGTTCTTGCTGTCCGGAATCTTATGGATTTGGACTGGGAAATAACTGTGAGACACATTGGAAGAGCGGCTAATGGAGTTGCGGACTCACTTGCTCGGATCTGTCGTGGAGCACCGATTGGAACTGTTGTTTTTGCCGAACCACCGGTAAAAGCTACTGAGTCCCTGCTAAAGGACATGTGTTCTCAATGATAGTTTATGCCACTGTATTACCAAAAAAAAAAAACTCATCAGCACCTTGTATGCATGAATAAATGTGGTGATGATTAAGGACTAGTTTTCTGTTGATGTTATTAGCCACTTTATGTATAAGTCAAGTGGCAAACTAGGGTGGTGTCCATATAGTTATTTAAGTATTTGTTATGTTGTTCACTTGTTTTTTACCGTTTTATTTTAATCATAGTCAATATCACTTCATATGTAATACTATATTCCATATGTTTCATTAAATTTATCATTTTTATGTTTTAAAATTATTTTTAAAAAAAATTATTTTTCTCATTTCCTTTCCTTCCCTTTTTTGAACAAATTATTGTCTTCATTAAACAAAAACATTACAGAAGAGACAGGGAGGATGAATCCAAACCCATAGCAACAACAAAACAGAGGAGACTGGAAGGACTAATCCAAACCCAGAGCAACAACACACCCAACAATTGCAAGAACAAACAAAACCCACAAATAACAGGGGAACAAAAAAAAACACCAGAGACAAATAAGAAAATGAGAGCAGCACATGAACGAAGAGGAAAAAATAGGGAAGACCATAAGCTTTCAAACAAAACCCGAACAACATGGATCCAGTAACATCTTCTATGACTGCATGACAATTCGGGTGGGCATCGAAGATGACTATTAAAGGGTGAATACAGCGAAAAAGACGCCGTCGAACATCGTGTCTGAATCAAGGACGAAACTATTAAAGGATGAGGAGGGGCAATTGTCCCTAACCTCGAAATTTTTTATTTTTTTCACTTTAATTTTTTTATATAAATTATTTTAAAATTTTATTTATTTTTTGAATTTTTCCCCTTACATTCAAAAATTTATGTTTTGCCCCCCTAATCCTAAATTCTAGCTCCGTCCCCTGTCTGGATTGAAAATTCCTCGATGTCAAATGAGCGGAGATCAAGAAGGGAATCAAAGATCCTTGTCGACGCACATCCTTCAACAGAAATAACATCTCCCACCGTCAAAACAATATAGAAACCTGCACGACTTGAACCCCAAGATAAAATCACCAGAGAAACTTGTGAGGAAGAAGAAAAATGGACGGGAAGAGATGTGGCCCTCCACAAAACCACACTATGCTTCCACCCTGGCGCGAAAAGCTTGAAAACAAGGTCGGGATCGTTCGAGAGGGACTCCAATCAAGTAGGCTAATGGGTGCACCAAAACACCAACAATACGGTAAAACAGAAATCATAATCGAAAGAAGAGGGAAAAAAGAATGGGAGGTCGGCCATCGAAACCGACAGCGATTGGCCGCCCAAAGGAAGATATAAGATTTTGAAAACAAGAGGAAGAGAGTTGGTTTTTAAAAGAGAAATAGACTTAAATCCTACTCGTCTTAATTCGTGACCCCTTTTCTATAGTTTCCAAAAAGAATATAATTTAAATGATTACCAAAACAATATAAATTTAGAAACTTTAATAACTGATATTATATAGGAAAAAACTTTAATACACAGATCGTGTAAACTTTAATTTTCACGTCCCTTTTAGTTTTAGGGGTTAGAGTTTTAGTTTAGGGTTTAAGGTTTAGAGGTTTAGGTTGTAGGGTTTAGAGGTTTAGGTTGTATAGGGTTTAAGGTTTAGGGTTTAGTTTTTTAGAGTTAGGGTTAGGAATTTAGAATTTAGGTTTTTATAGTATAAATGCACAGGCTTGTGTAAAATTAATTTTACACAGCCTGTGTATCAAAGTTTTACCCTATTATATATTATAAACTTAAATTAACCCCATCAAATGCATTAAAGTTATAAATATAATTACAACCATAATTATAAATAATACAGACTAGAACAAGTTATAACAAATATCAATAATCACAAAGAACAATTGAAAATAAAACTTTAAAAAATCTATATAAAATAAAATTTAAATTAGAATAAAATATAAAGATAACCCACAAATAAGTGAGTTAAACTTGTAAGCTCAAAAATCTTAAAAGAACCTTTAGGAACTTGGCTTTTTTTCGAGTCAACTTGATAAGTTTTGTTAGGGGGAAAGACCATTAATTTAAAAAATTGGAAAATGGTTCATAATACCACAAATTATTTAGTAAGACTCATGTTCAGGTGGCGACGACTACTATGAGATGGGAAGTTGCCGACGATTTTGGGACAACTTCTTTTTATTTCAAGATTAAAATGAAAAGAATAAAATTATAGGGATGAAACTAATTCTTTTAAAAATTGAACATAAGTTCACTGTAATTGTGTAATTAAACTGCATTTAGATAACTCTATAATCTTATTGCATATTGAAATTTTTTTATTTTGGTCATTCGATAAAATTAGAAAGACCGAGTTGAAAGAAAATTAAAATTATAGGGACCAAAATAAAAAGTTTCAGAATGCAGTAAAAATACACGTATTGAATCACTGCAAGTGATGATATATATGTAAAATTGAAGTTTTAAGCCTCACAGGTTTAAAAAGATCGAAGATAAAAAGTTAAAATTTTTTATAAAGACTGGAAAATCTGAAATTGAAGGTCAAAACGTTATTTCTTGAAATGTAGATCTTAAAAAGTTACGTGAGTTTAAAAAAATAATCGCCTCAATCAAACACTCAAATACAAAGTTATGATCTCTCAAAACGTTACTTCTAAGTGGCGTCCTCCTGCCATACATGTACCACTTTCACGTGAAGTTGGTACAGGTTGGGACGTTTAATTTTTTTTATATATAATCTATCGAATGTTGTCTATATATATGATATAGTAGATAAGAAATAGTATATAGGAATTGAGGGAAAAGAACCGAGTTTGAGTTAAAGATATTAGAGAGATTAGAGATATATTCGAGAGAATTTAAAGATATATTCGAAGTTGGTAGATTTTCTTGGTTTTTTTAAAATAAGTAAGTAATTTTTTTAATTAATCTGTTGTTTATTTTAAATTAGAGGAGTTTGTACATTTTTTTTGTGATTGAAGATATATTCGAACGATAATTATTTTTTGTTGAAGGATTTGGTGTAGATTTTTTTAATTAATCTGTTGTTTATTTTTTTAAGTAAGAATTGACAGAGTTTGAGTTGAAGATATCAGAGAGTTTGGAGAAATATTCAAGAGAGTTTAAAGATATATTCGAGAGAGTTTGAAGATATATTCGAAGTTGGTAAATCTTCTCGGTTTCTCAAAAATAAGTAAGTAATTTATTTTTTTAATTAATCTGTTGTTTATTTTAAATTAGAGGAGTTTGTAAAAAAAATTGTGATTGAAGATATATTCGAACGATAATTATTTTTTATTGAAGAATTTGGTGCAGATTTTTTTAATTAATCTATTTTTTTAAGTAAGAATTGACAGAGTTTGAGTTGAAGATATCAGAGAGTTTGGAGAAATATTCGAGAGAGTTGAAAGATATATTCGAGAGAGTTTGAAGATATATTCGAAGTTGGTAGATCTTCTCGGTTTCTCAAAAATAAGTAAGTAATTTATTTTTAATTAATCTGTTGTTTATTTTAAATTAGAGAAGTTTGTAATTTTTTTGTGATTGAAGATATATTCGAACGATAATTATTTTTTGTTGAAGGATTTGGTGCAGATTTTTTTAATTAATATGTTGTTTATTTTTTAAGTAAGAATTGACAGAGTTTAAGTTGAAGATATCAGAGAGTTTGGAGAAATATTCGAGAGAGTTTAAAGATATATCCAAGAGAGTTTGAAGATATATCTTCAAAGTTGGTAGATATTCTCGGTTTCTCAAAAATAAGTAAGTAATTTATTTTTTAATTAATCTGTTGTTTATTTTAAATTAGAGGAGTTTGTAAATTTTTTTGTGATTGAAGATATATTCGAACGATAATTATTTTTTGTTGAAGGATTTGGTGCAGATTTTTTTGGGTTTCTCGTCTAATCCTGTAAGTTTTTCTCAGTTATTAAATTTTAATTAGTTAATTATTTTTTTAATAGTTAATTTTTTGTTACATATATATAGTTTTTGTATTTACAAATTTTAATAAGAAAATTTTAATATATGCTTATGACTATTTTTTTAATATGTAGTTAGAATGAGCTCATCAACATATTGTGACACTGAAATCGTAGTTGGTCGTTGGGGCGAACCGCTTGATGATTTCAGTGAGGATGAAGAAAATATTGTGCCTATTATGGAAGATGATGACGTTCATTTACTCGATGCTGATGATGTTGAGGTTGTTATGACAAATGCGATTAAGGGCAATTGTCTGGATGTTGAAGATGATGTTTGGTCCGCAGTTGTCGCTAGGCTTGGTTTGGGAAATGATCAGCTTGTTTGGAGTTATGTTGAACCGGAGCCCGAGCAACCGAAACCCATTTATCCAGTTTATGAACCTCCAGCACGCATGTATGAGGTGGACTATGTTGTCAATGCGAGATCTGGAACATGAAGCCCGCGTATTTGGTTTTTCATCATCTTCCAACTATGGGGAATTGGTACTGAAGGCTCAATTCGAAACAAAAGAAGCTGCCCAACTGGCGGTTAAAGAGTACTGCATCAAACAACATATTGGATGATGTGTTGCTAAGTCTGATAGGCATACCTATTGCGCCAGATGTATTAATTGGAAGAGCAAATGTCCTTGGAGGATAAGAATTTCATACCGGCAGAGGAGTCAGATGTGGGAGGTGACATGGTTCAATGAGCAGCACACTTGTTCAAATATATCATTATCACAGGACAACATTAATTTAGACTCCAATTTAATATGTGCCGACACAAGGTTATTAGTTGAAAATGATCCAAAGATTTCGATTGCAATGTTAGTAGCATCCATAAGAAATCAGCTTGGATATATTCCATCTTACTACAAGACATGGATGTCAAAGCAAAAGGCGATGGCACAGGTGTATAGTGATTGGCATAAATCGTATAATGATCTACCAGCTCTTTTACGAGCAATAAAAATATTTACCCCAGGAACCATGGTAGAATACGAAACAAAACCGGCGTACAACTTACAAGGCGCACTACTTCTAGGTAAAAGGATATTCAGTAAGTTATTCTGTGCGTTCAATGCATGCATTGAAGGGTTCCCATTTTGCAAACGCATGATTCAAGTGGATGGTACCTGGTTGTATGGGAAGTACGGTCATATATTACTCGTGGCTGTCGCACAAGATGGAGACAGTAATATATTCCCAATTGCCTTTGTCATAGTTGAAAAGGAAGACGCGAATGGATGAGAATTCTTTTTGAAGCATTTACGCAATCATATAGTAAAAGAAGGCGGAGTTTGTATGATTTCTGATAGAGGGACCGCGCTCTTATCAGTAATTGATAGACATGGGAGTTTATGGAAGCCGCCGTATGCATATCCAGCATATTGTGTACGGCATATTGCGGCAAATGTGAAGACGCATTTTAGAAACAATCAGATCTGAAAAAAGAGATCTTAGGCGCGGGTAAATTGTTATTCGTTGTTTATAAAAATATATTAATTTATTTTTGAGTTTATGTTTTCTTATTTGATTTAACTAACAATTTTTTTAAATAGGGTATGAACTAGTTAAACCAAAATTCGACGCGAGGATAAGAAAGTTGCAGCGACACGGTCAACTTGTATTTAAGTTTGCAAATGACATCCCCAGGGAAAGATGGTCACAAGCCTATGATGAAGGTCGACGTTATGACCATATGACAACTAACCTTGCTGAGGCTATAAACTCGGTGCTCAAAGGAACACCCCATCTCTCAATTGCAAGTATTGTGTGGTAGACTTATTTCAGATTGGGTAAAATTTGGTCCGATAAAGGGCAAGAAGTTAACGTCTGGATAAACAACGGACAAAATTAGTCCCAAACCCTAAAGGATAGAATGACCACTCTTCAAGCGAATGCAACCTCTATGCGAGTCAGAACATTTGAACCATATGGTTTGAATTTTCTGTCGAAGCTAAGGTCCGAGGTGAGCAAAGAATGTTCATCGTAAACCTTCATCGGAGATCGTGTGATTATAGTGAATTTCAAGCATTTAGATACCCTTGCTCTCACGCACACGTCGCATGTATGCATTTTCGTTTGGACCCTTACATGTTTGCGGATGAGTGTTATAACCTGCTGACTAAGGCAAATATATACAGAATTCGGTTCAACACAATCCCGAACTAAGATTATTGGCCGGTAGAGCCAATTTATGAAGAATGATTACCAAATCCAGAGCTTCGTAGAAAGTTGAAGGGTCGATCGAGTTCCACTCGCATTAATACAAATATGGATGATCCGGATGACAGAGAGGGGGGAACTCAAGTTAAGCATTGTACACTTTGCAGGGGACCAGGTCACACACGAAACAAGTGCCCGAACAAATCCAATCTTTTCAATTATCGTGCCGGACCATCAATCTAAATTTTGTGTTAATGTAAATGTATGTTTTTTTTATTTGTCAATTCTATCATATTATTTGACATTTAATCGAGTATTTAAAACTTTTACTTGGATATTGAATTACTACGATAAATTAATTAAATAAAATAAAATATATATATATATATATATAAACAAGCATGTAAAAGAACCAGTAAATAAACTTATTTGTGAATATAAATGAACCGAATATATTTATATATCTAAACTCGTCTTCATGAATATATACTACGACCTGTCTTCATAAAAAAAAAATTGAAGACAACAATGACTGAATGGAATAATTAATGGTGACCTTTAATCGAAACCTGACATCCATCACCTATCACCTTTAATTTTTTTTTCAAATCAGTTCAACCATAGCCTTTATTTTTTCAGCACTGCCATGCATGCAGGCATAACCGGCCCCACTGCCATTTGACTGCATTGGGGCATCCCAATGCCGGCACCCTGCACGGCCCACCCACCCTCTTCCTCCCCCACTCTGCATTGCTGAATTCAAGAATTGAATTCCCTTCAGCAATTTTTTGTTTTTTTGAAATTGATGCATGGCAATAATTTGGTTAAATTGATGATGCGATCATTGCATTTTTTTAATCCCTTCATCAATTGTTTTTGAAATTGATGCATTGTATTTTTTTTAATTTCAATTACTCATTTTTTAATTAAAAATTAAATGGGGAAATATTTAATTTCAAGCATTGAAATTGTAATTGGAATTTGAATATTGAAATTAAATCGAATGAACAAAGAAATACATGTAATATAAATAAATAAAATTTACTTATTTCCTATCTCTGCCTCCTCCTCGGTAATTCTTGCTGGTGTAAGGAAGATGTTTGATCGTACCGTCTAGGGGGTTGAACCATTATTCGTGGTCGATCCGGAGTCTGCTCATCGTACAAAAATTGATCATCCATCACTGATTGAATGTGGTGTACCAAACATATATTCTGGATTAAATGATGGGCTGTTAATGGTCGTAGTCGACAACGAAGATGTCATACTACCAACACTCATGCCTTTCCGATATACGGATGCTTCAAGATACACAAATTATGGAATATATCCTCCATCATCATTGTAAGCTGGCTGAGAAGATGAGCTGCCAGCAAATTGAAAATTGATTGGTGGTTGTTCCGGAATATTACCAAACGGTGGATACCCATGTTGTATTAGTTCTTCCCAATGATCATTGCGGACATGTATTGTGGGGGATTGCACCGGAGACCACGAAGAATGCCAACCCGTAGAACAATCCAAGTTTGGTTCGTCTGTTGGATCTTGAGAGCTCTGACCAAACTCGAATGACAAGTGTACGTGTTTTGAGCATCACAGATCTTCCAACCATTTATTTGCAAATTCGAGAGATACTAAGAACAGTTTTCCATTTTCTGAAAACCACGAACAGTACTCTGTATTAAATTCAAAATCACTGGCTTCAATTGGATTCAAATTATCATCCCACAGCGTCCATATTTCCTCACACAAAGAAATAAAATTGGCTTGCTTCACACCCTAATTCTCATCGAATCTACCTCTATGAACAATATAGATATGTTCAATACTAGGTGGAGCTCTAGGAATGGGTTGATGGAAGTTAAAGTGCCGCAACACTCGATCAGCACAATGATACTCAACAATAGAAAAATGAATCAAAGGCACAATTGCACCCCAGAATGTTTTACATTCAAGCACACTTTCTAGTATGCAAGCCTTGATTGTTGGATTCGTGTATGACACCCAAATAATCTGTAAAACAAAAATATTAATATACATATTACTTTAAAAAATACAAAGTCGAAAATTTAATTTAAAAATAATATTATAATACCTGATTTTTTCCTATTGTTTGAATCTTTAGTCTTATATCTCTAACAGTGTTGTGCACTACTCCCGCATTCTTCAACTTATGTCTCCATCTGCAAAGATATTGAACTTATATTTCTAAGTCATTGCAAATAAATATTAGATCAATAAAATATTTATAACAAATGTAATCATAGTATTACCTTCTAGCTAGTGGAAATTCCATGGGTACGGGTGGTTCCACAATGGGTGTTAGATAAGGAAGTCAGTAACACGCCCACGATTGTAATAAGATTAGGCATCCACCCATATATGATATTTTATTCTCAGAAGTCATAATTGACGCCTTGCACATTTCATGGTACAAGAATGTCAATGTTGCAGATCCCCAGCTATATTCACAAATTCTGCTAAAATCATCCAACATCGACAGATATTGTGTGTGCACCAGATTACCAGATGTATCTGGCATCAATATCACACCAATAATTTGTAGTATATATGCTCGAGCTGCATACTTAAGTTATTGCCGAGTGGATGTATTTGTTACAATAAATTCATTATGTTACCATGAAATTCGCAAACGTAGACCTTTCATATATTCTTGAGAATGCATTTTTCTGAGGTACTTATTACAAAACTCAAATACATTATATGTATTTGCTTCAACCAACACGTTCTCATTTATTGGGATACCAAGCTGTATAGCCACATCTTCCAAAGTTATAGTGCATTCGCCGAATGGAAAATGAAATGTGTGGGTCTCCGGTCTCCACCGTTCAATCAATCCAGCTATCAACCCGGGGACAATCTTAAATCCACGAAGAAATGAAGCATTATAAAATCCGACCATCTTTAACAAATAAACTATGAGCTCGGAAGGTTCCTTGATCTTCATTTCTCGACGACGGATGATATGCTCCTGACCCTACAATTAAATTATTATAATAAGTTATTTCGTGTTACACATGACATAATAAATTTTAAATTACTTACTTGCTCTTCACAAATATGAGAAGAAATGTGCTCATGGTCATGGTACAACAATACTCCTCCAGATGCCATCGTCAAACAAATATGTACAATAATTATCAATCGAATATATAGAACCAAAAAATTTATTAACTTAAATTTTTTACCTATTCGAATACATCTTCAAAAAAATAAATGAGAAAAACTTACATGATTAGAATGACGAGAAACCCAAAAAAAATCTGCACCAAATTCTTCAACAAAAAATAATTATCGTTCGAATATATCTTCAATCACGAAAAAATTTTACAAACTCCTCTAATTTAAAATAAACAACAGATTAATTAAAAAATAAATTACTTATTTTTGAGAAACAGAGAAGATTTACCAACTTCGAATATATCTTCAAACTCTCTCGAAAATATCTTTAAACTCTCTTGAATATTTCTCCCAACTCTCTGATATCTTCAACTCAAACTCTGTCAATTCTTACTTTAAAAAATAAACAACAGATCAATTAAAAAAATCTACACCAAATCCTTCAACAAAAAATAATTATCGTTCGAATATATCTTCAATCACAAAAAATTTACAAACTCCTCTAATTTAAAATAAACAACAGATTAATTAAAAAATTACTTACTTATTTTTAAAAAACCGAGAAGATCTACCAACTTCGAATATATCTTTAAACTCTCTCGAATATATTTCTAAACTCTCTGATATATTTAACTCAAACTCTGTCGATTCGTTTCCCTCAATTCCTATATACTATCTCTTCTCTACTATATCATATATATAGACAACATTCGATAGATTATATGTAAAAAAAAATTTAAACGTTCCAGTCGGTACCAGCTTTCACGTGAAACTGGTACATGCATGGCAGGAGGACGCCATCTAGAAGTGGCATCCCTAAACCCCTTATTGATCAAGCCGGCCCCCACCCCATAAAGCTGCTTGGCAGCTCACCCAAGCCAGGGCACTGTGCGGCAGCAGCTCACCCATAAGCTGGCTTTAATAGGCAAGAAAATATAAACAAAAGAAGACGTATTTTAAAGGTGGCGTCTTTCCCTCTAGTACTGTAGAAAGTGCTATAGTTTCTAAATTTTTTTTCAACTCACTCCATAATCCAAATTTTAAATCTCAATTAGATTATTAACTAAATTTTGCCGTTGTAAATTCTAAACTCATTAACAAATCTCAGGTTCTAAACCCTTTAAGACTTAGGAGCAAGTATGTTAATACAAAATTATATTTTTATTATTTTCAATAACAAAATCGATTGCTATATATGGACGGATCAGATCAAAACTGAGACAAAGAAACGGCAGACATAGGGCTTACGTAAGATGAAGCGGATAACCTAAGGGATTCCTCATCTTATTCTAACCTTTTCCAGGTAAAGCTCTTACATTCTCTTTCTGAACTGCCTATTTTGTGTTTCCTTTTCTACTTATTCTACTGCTTTTGATTCTTATTCTACCTTTTCCTGGTAAGTCTCTTCTATTCTTTTTCTGGACTCCCCATTATGTGTTTCCTTTCTAGTTATTGTATTGCTTTTTGATGAAAATCTCAATATGGGTATGTCTAAACCCACCCATCTCGAGATATTGATCATAAATAGGTGTAATTTTAGATCCCCTGAGCTTGGAAAAGCTCTGGGTTTTTTCAAATTCCATAGTTTCTGTGAGATGAAACACGATACAGTCGTTTCAATGTGAAAACAGATGATGGGTTTTTTGAATTCCATGATTAGTGGGACCTTGGATTCTCTGTGTTGGATTTGATTGAAAAACTTGGTCTTCAACCTTGAATCTGATGTGATATGCTATGATACAATTATTGGTGGATTCTTTAAACATAAGGCTGTGATTATCTTTCAAGATATGTTTGAGAATTTGAGCCAAAGGTTTATTAAATGCTCCAAGTGCCCTCTTTGACAGTATGGGATGATCCAAGAATAGCTAGTCGATTCAAAGACCCAAAGAGGCTCAAAGCCGGATGTTGTCCTAGTCCTAATGTATGCCTTATGCAAGTTTGGCGAGTGAATTGCATAACCCGTGTATTAAACAATAGTGGGGGGACAATCTTTGGTTTTAGATCTCTCTGAATCATTAGTTCCAACATGGTAATGGCTTCTTCTGTAATCTTATCCATATGTAAAGCCTTAATCAAAGGGTCCTTCAATCATCATTCTATTGAACAAACTTGTGAATTGTCCTTTTACCTTTCCTGCAAAAACCCATTTGTCAAACAATTGTAGGTGACGATGTTTGTTTTTAGCTCTCATTATTAGCTCCAATATGGTAATGGCTTATTTGGTCCTTTTTTTCCTTGGATAAACCATTGATACAAGAATTGAAACTTACCACATTAGAATGGATTATGGACATGCAGAAGCAACAAGCCTGCATTATAAAGTGATGAACGAAGGAGTCCATCCTAATGTTGTATGTTGCATTTCTTTAACCAATGCTTCATACGAGGGAAACAGAGGCAAATAAGCCATTACCATGTCTGAACTAATGCTTCGGAGAAATGTAGAACTTGAAATTGTCACCTATAGTTGTTTAATAGTGGATTGGTGCAATTCAGTTAAACGTGCAGAAGCGACAAGCTTGCTTAGTAGGATGTTGAATGAAGGTGTACAATCCGATTGGGGAAACTTTAAACTTTTTCATCAATCCTTTATGTAAGGAAAATAAGACTAAAGAAGCCATTACCTTGTTGAACTAATGATGCAGAGAGATTTAAAACCTGAGATGGTTACCTATAGTTGTTTAATACATAGTTTCTGCAATTCAGGCCAATGTGAAGACTTTGAGGCTTGCTGAAGAAATGCTCCAAAAGGGATTGACACTCATGCCGAAACGGTAAGGTGATTAATTAAAACCTCACCATTTTGTTTTGTTATTCGTTCTTTCAGTTTTTTTTTTTATGGATACTTCTGAAATGGAGATTAACTGATTATTTATTGAACTAATATCCAATATGCAGACTATGAGGTGTATTCATGAGATTTATTGTCAGTGTATGGAGTTGCACATCATCATCATCAAACAGCAATTTTCAGTTCCAAAAAGGAAAAAAAAAGAATCAACTCAAGTTGCACGTCATCATCAAACAACAATTTTCTTCTGAGACTTTTCTTCACCTTGTGGCACTGATTTTCGAAATCCTCTGCCCTTTTCGGTGGTCCTATTTATGCTATACACTAAAAACTTAAGTTTAAGGTTTATGGTTAAAGTTTAATGTTAGGGTTAGGATTAGAGTTTTGGAAATTTAGGACATGTGTACTTTTTAAAGTTTAAGGTTTAAGATTTAGAATTTATGACCAGGACTTAGAATTTGATTTTTTACCGAGAGAATTTTCCTGATTTCCCAACGTTGGTTTTCGGTCATATTGGACCTTTTCCATTTCTTCTAGTTTAGGCTTGTTGATCATGTTATATTTGTGTTTTTCTTCTTCTGGCTTTACATAAATAATAAAAATCATGAAAAATATAAAAAATATTTTACCAAATTTCTTTAAAATCACTCTTGTGTGCTTTGATTCTGTTTTCATCCTCTTAAAAATATGGTAAAATTAATTTAGTCCATTCTAAAAGAGAAAAAGAAACAAAATCGAAGTTACAAATCCTCATTTCTTTCTCTCTTATTTGGGGTTATTACTCTTTTCCCAAAAGATGTGTCTGATAGGATGTACAACACCATCGTTTATATATTACAGAAGCTTTCTTTTTCTTTTTGTTGTGTGATTAATGACCTCACATCTTTTCATGCGTGATATTTTTTTTCACTCAACTTCCGTAACGAGTTAACTACTCATGGGCACTCGTCACGAGTCAACCACGTTCGTGATGAGCTATTGTCACGATTGTTTACTCTGTCTACTTCACTCATGAACGCTCGGCGTGAAATCGGACAGTCAAAAAATTGCTCTGATACCGCTTATTACGGCGCTATTACTTTTTTTTAAAAGACACATCTTTTGAGAAAATGATAGCGATTCTTTAACAATACGCATTACTTATTTTCAAGGAAAGTATAGATAAAAACGTTATATATCTCGAAAAGACAGCCCTTATTGTTGAAAAATTATTACCACGCTTTATATGGCCTTTGTCAATAATATTATAACATTTAATCATTATTCAAACATGTCAGCTCTAACCTATTGCCTAATCTTTAAAAACTATCATTTAATGGAACAAATTAGATTTGCATCCATGTTTTTTTCATTATCCCATTATAGTATATGTTTAATTGCCGTAAGAATTTTTATAAGTTTAAGGCAATCTAAAAAGTTAATTCGTGATATGTGATTGAAGAAATCTAAAAAGGTTTTAGTCCCAAAAGGGTTTAAAAAAATAATTTGTTCGCAATTCAAGTGAACATGTTGATCCTAGTGGTTTTTAACAAATTAAAATTAATTATTTTATTTTTGTTTCTTTTGATTTTTGAGTTAAGCTTTTAAGGTATTTTTATTTTAAGGATTTTATTAATTAATAAGCATAATGTGGTTTTATTTAATTGGGTAGGACCATAGATGATGCGGTGTGAATGGTTGATAGAATAAATTTACGTTAGTGATGTTCAACGATATGTGTCACCCGTTTTATAATTTTTCATTATATATTTTTAAAGGTGTTTAAAATAAAAATTATAGGAAGACCATATGGCATAACCTTATTGGGACACAAATTTATATAAAAATCCGTTTTTAAACAATTAAATTATACAAAATAATAAAAAAATCCTAAATTTGAGGGAAACTAAAATTACAATTAGACCTATTCATTTTATAGATGGTTGGCCTGTTCTTATTGGTTAAAGAAGGAAGAGGAGATACATAACTCGTCATTCAGATTTTTAAGCCTTGGCCCCTCAAAAGGTTGAAAACTTGGTTTTGCTTCTTTGCTGGTCTAAACAATTTATGATTCTGGGCTGTCATAACTCTGAACTGATAAGTTA
This sequence comes from Hibiscus mutabilis, assembly GCA_019671005.1. NCBI lineage: Eukaryota > Viridiplantae > Streptophyta > Magnoliopsida > Malvales > Malvaceae > Hibiscus > Hibiscus mutabilis. The sequence goes on from CM033753.1 coordinate 3,094,241, forward strand.
CAGATTAACATTACTTCTGCACTATATATTCCTTGTATGTTGTCCCAGATTGAACTGAAAACAGCCCCAGCCGGTTTCTGCTTCCCTACGACAAATCAAACAAGACATTGTTTCGCCCGCTACATTGAGTTTCACAGGTACACTGCTTGTAAAATTTTAGATTCTGCTTGTTAGGAAACTATAAATTGTATTTTGTATTTGAACTTTTTGAAACCAATGACAGGAGCTCGGCTGCAAAAACAATGTGAGAGATTTGCCAAATACTATCGTTCTCTTTGCCCTGGTGAACGGGTGAGTATACCTACTTTTCTTAATCTCCGGAAGTAAACTAGAGTTTGCCTTGTTGCAAATGTAATTGATGTTGTACACAAGTATACTTCATATTAATATCATAAGTAAATGTCATGTCTTCGTGGATGAAGCTTGTTACATAAATGAAAGATGTGTTTACTTGAACATCTTATTAGTTTGGTCTCGTTCTGGAATCTTTTCAGAAGTGTTTTTTGGTGCTAAAAAGTATTTTTGAAGTCAAAAGCAATACAAAACATGTAGTTTTTTAAGTTAAAAGTATTTTTCAGTTTGGTTTGAAAAATACTTTTCAGAAGTTAAAATTTCTAGTTTTTAATTTTCTCCAAAGCACTTTTAGGTAAAATTACTCATTTGTCCTCGTTTATTATCACCAAATATATTATATTTGGGTAATATTCACTCGTGGTCCATTTTATTTAGGTTTTGTTCTATTTTGGTCACGCAAATTTATAAAAGACTATTCTTGTCACTTACGTTTAAAACGTTTCTATTTTGGTCACTGGATCGTTAGACTCTGTTACTTGGCTAACGGGCAACTGAGATAGACCTTTAAAAATTTAAAATAATCCACGTCTAATAGTCGGCACAAATGCTAAACACCCTTGCCCTTTAAAACATGGGTAGCTGACTTGGCCCTTTAAAACACCCTTAACTGTCAACAAGGTCAACTTCTCTTCGTCCCCGTTCAAGATCTTCGCCGATTTGAAAATCGTCTCGCCCGATTCGGTCATCGTGGCCACCGTGGCCGTGTCAAAGTGGCTCAGCTTCCCGGGTTCAGGGGATGGGCAAGGGAGATTTTGGAACAGGAGAATCTCGACGTGCGATGTGTATGATGGGGCGGCGCCAATATTCAGGAACAAGCCTCTCACCGTGATCGGCGGAGGCGATTCTGCAATGAAGGAATCCACCTTTCTCACCAAGTACGATTTCAAGGTTTACATCATTCACAGAAGGGACACGTTTAGGGCATCCAAGATCATGTAGAGCAGAAATGTTTCGAACCCTAAGATAGAGGTGATATGGAATTCGGTGGTCGTGGAGGCGTATGGGGATAAAGTATTGGGTGGGCTCAAGGTGAAGAACTTGCTCACCGAGGAAGTTTCTGATTTGCAAGTCGCCGGTTTGTTCTTTGCCATCGGACACGAGCCTGGCACCAAATTCTTGGACGGCTAGCTGCAGCTTGACTCATATGGCTATGTTCTCACTAAGCCGGGTACAACCTAGACCAACGTGCCCGGCGTTTTTGCTGCCGGAGATGTCCAGGATAAGAAGTACATGCAAGCTGTTACGGCTGTCGGCCCCTGTTAGTCTTTTTTCCCCTTCTTTTGATTGTCATCAAGCTGCCCTTTGCCCCTTTTGCATCACCCTGCTAGATTAGAGAACCTACTATGACAATGAAACTGCAACTCTGCAAGTACTTTGTGTTGTGAATTATATAGAAAGAAACTTGGGCCATTCGAATTTGGTTCAGTTAATTGAGCACTAGTTAGCACTCATACAAAGCATCAAGATTCGAGTCCTATCGATGGTCTCATTCGGTGGGATATTTGTATGTATCGCCCGCCCTATATGAAGCCGGCGGCATGCTTGCAGCTTGACCTTGGACTGGGATAGCCTCGGTCGCCTAAACTTTTACAGACCAAAAAAAAGAAAGATAATGAACATGGGCCATTCCATCTGCGGTTAAATCAGAATATTGACATGTTGAAATGTGATGTAAAAATGCTTAAAACTCATCTTGTAAATGAGATAATTGTCACCCTATTGTGGCATTCTATGTATAAATATTTATAAACGGAATGAATACCAATAATTATTCAAAAATTACATTAAAATATAATTAGCATGTCATAATAAAATATATAACTCTCTAAATGATTGAATTGTAGGTTGCTTGAGGTGCTGGAGAATATAATATTGTGTGCCTTGGTGTGTGGTTTGGTTAAGTCGTGCTTTGCACGCACTAGAGATAAAGATATCGAAAGTTGAGCTTTTGCTCATTTCATATTAAAAAAAAGTTTATTGGATGGATCCACATGTTAAATGGAAACAACATGCTTTTTGCAATGAAAAGTTATAGTCCAAATTAGTTTAAGCTAAAGGAAATGGTTTGTTTAAGTTTTTTTTTACTCGATTGTTGCATTGTGTTTCATTTGTAAATATCTTTGTTTGAATGCAAGTGTTGATTAGGGTCTTTCCGACCACCAATGTGGCACCCCATATTCGACTGGATTTTTAGGTTGGGTTTTGAATTTCACATTGGCGATGAGAGAGAATCATACATTAAAATCGGATCGATCTGATGACCAGAAAATGAGATTGGTGTTAGGGAAGTTTGAGAGCAATTTTAAAGCATTTGAAAAATTCACTCGCATAGATATTGTTGATGGAAAAGTGAGATGGTGGTGGTTGTCGACATTCAAGCGATTCACCCCTTCTGGTTCGGACGAAGAGCCACGATCAGCAATGGTCGAAGTAGACAAGGGAGAAGAAAGAATATGAGTTTTGGTTTGGTCCCGAGTATGAATTTTAGCTTAGGAAAGCTAATGGCCTCCCTCGTGGTTATATAATAAGGGGTCTGACGATGTTGTCAAATCTAGGCTTTGTATGAAATCAGAGACGTTGCAATATAGCCTTGTTTGCCTATAACGACCTGAATTTTCGGGTTGATAATTCAGATCTTGAATATGGATTTGGGTATTTAAGATTATGGACTAAAATTTGAAGAATGGGAAACTTGAAGGTTCAATTTTTAAGGAAATTGAGGGTTGTATTGCAAAGAATTAAAGTTTGGGTCTAAAATGAAAACAAGGGAAAATATGTTGATTTAAGAAGTAGTTTACCCATTTTTGTGTGCAATTTTGAAATAAAGTGCTAAAAATAGGGGAAAGAATAAATTGTTTTATTTTTCTCTCTTCTTATTTTTCTCAATCTCTTAAAATCTTTAAATTTCGATATGTTGTTGGTCGGTCACCCGTTTTCGACACCTCCTATAGGATTTGATACCTCTCGTCGAGACGAGTCGCGCAACACCCTCAGACATGCAGCCGTATAGAACATCATGAACTAAAATTCAGAAAGGGAGACAACCAAAGGAACCTTATTAGGATCTTTCCCTTCCTTGAGTTTATACAAGATTAGCAGATACGAACTGAAGTGACAAGGACTTCCTTCCTTAATTCTACCCATGTCAACAGTGTGATAAAAACAGAATAGATAACGGTTATTGCCTAAATTCGAGAAAGAAATCCCTCCTAAAGGTCTTCATAGATTTGCAAGAGTATTACGCATCGCCTGGAAATGAATACCTTGGGGCCGCTGTTCATCTTTCACTATGCTCATCATCCTATAAAAGAAAATTAATAATATTCATTTAGTTATTCCTAATATATGTATATTCATTTATTTAATTGAAAATGTCAAGCAAATAAAATTAGAGGGATTGGAATTAATAATATTGCCAAATTTATCAAACAAGGACACAAATTCTATAAAAGAAAATTAAATTAAAAACTTTGAACAAACACAATGAGTTTAATAAAAAATATTTTGGAGCCAAATATGAAATATTATATTATATATTTATTGTAAGGTATAAAATAAATTTTGAAAATTTACCATTTATTTTTATTATATTAATTTGAAAATTAATCATTCAGTTTTAATAATATATAATAGGGGTGATCATTCGATCGTTTCGATTCAAATTTTTTTGAGTTAGTCGAGTTTACAAGTCTTATTTTATAACTCAAGCTTTATTTGAAATTTTTCGTGTCGAGTCGAGTTTACAAAATTTAGTCGAGTCAGTTCGTATTTTTGTTCAAACTTAATTGTAAAATATTTATAATATTTGTGGTACTAATTGTTTCCAAATTAAATGTCTTTCTATAAGCATATATATATATATATATATATATATATATATATATATTTCTTCATATGTTTCATCTGTGATATACATATATAAGACAAAGTTGAGGGGCACGACTCGAACTTAAAAACTGATATATTAATTACTAAAAATTTTAATTTATTCGAAATCTCATTTTATAACTCAAACTTTATTTAATTTTTTTCGAGACGAGTTTATGAAATTACTATTCAATTCGATTCTAATTTTACCACGTTGAGTTGAAGAATTTAATTTTTCTAATCGAGTAAAGTTTTACGCACCTCTAATATATAATGATATTATTTATTATTAATATATAAATTTGTAAACTTTTTTTGAAAAAATATAAATTTGTAAACTTAAAAATAAACCAAATGCAAACTCATATAAATATATTTTTTCCACATATAAAAAATCAAAATTTTACTTATAAAAAGTAATAGTTAACTGTTAAAAATATCATCATTACAATTGGTCTCAAAAGGTAAAAGTTAAAATAGTAAAAAGATAAAAAAAAATAGAAATTTCAATTTTTAAAAAATGTTAAAATATATATTTGGTAGCAAAAGTTAATTGTTCTTTATTATATTTTTGTCCTAAAAAGTTCTTCTTGGAGTGTTATACATTGATTTTGGTCTTATAATTGTATTTAGAGCAAACATGTTTTAAAAGCATTTGGTTTTAGTCTGATTCATGTCCATTTTTATGGTTTATGTTTGAATTTTGTGGATGTTTCTCCAAATAATATTGTCTTTAAATTTGAGCTTGAATCTCTCTTTCAGGAGCAAAATTAGAAATTTATGAAGGAGACCAAAATGAGATTAAAAAAATTGAAGGATTTAAATAAAAATTAAAAAAAGTTGAAGGATCAATGAACTTGTTTTACCTTTGGGTAAGCTTCACGGGAGGTCACTTTTGTTTAAGGAATGTTTTATTTTGGTCATTGGATTTGAAAATTTGTTAAGTTGGTAACTTACGTTTTCGACGTATAGCATTTTGGTCACCCGACCGTTAACCTTCATTAATAAAAAATATTAATTTTAATTTTGACCCTTAAACTTTTGAAAATTCATTTTTCACCCATTTCAAACAAAAAAATCTAAAATAAATTTATCCTCCAAAAAACCATTCTTCTTCCCTAACCCAAACCCTACACTTGTTGTCGCCGTCGTTGTTCAAATTGCTGTCGACTTTGAATAGCCCTCTGTCGTCGCCCGTCCTTCTCTAGTGAACCAAGACCAACGAACGAAAGTTTCTTTCTCGCCTTCTTCTTCATGGTTTGGATTCCTTAAAAACTCCAATATCCCAAATGGAAACACAGGCCTAAATCATTCGATTTGTCGTTGTTAGTCGTCCAATGGACTTCGTTTCAGAGTATGTTGGTCACCTCACCATCCATGATGTTATATTTTGACTCAAATTCTAATTGATAATCAAGTTGGGTTTTACTGTGATTCTAGTGGTTGAAGATTACTTGGTAATTAGGATTTACTTTAATGAGTAAATATCTATTTTAGGTAGGAGATCTTATTGAATAAGGTTTCTTGGTGACCAAGTATTTGGGTCTATAAATATAGACTAGGTGTAACCCTTTGAATTATGAGAGAATAAGAGAATGTGAGAGATGGGGAATTACTGTGGAGAGATGTAATGACTTTTAGGTTCTCTACAACTATTGTGCCTACGTTGTAGAGATGGGTATTGTAAGGATGTTGGGAAAAAGTGTTTTGGTTCCACCGAGTCATGAGATTTGTACACCGGGTTTTGCGATTACATGGGTTATCATGTATTTATACTCTTCGGGTTCTCTACGTTGATAGTGGATTGATTTCTCTCGTCCGTGGAGGTAGGCTATGCTGAACCACGTTAAATCTTATCTCATGTGCATGTCTTGGTCTATGTCGTTATCGCTTTGGTTATTTTTCCGCATACTAAATTCCTAACACATGACTTGCTCACCGTAGGGATTTGAAAAGTGACCCTTTGAATGTTAGCGACGAGCCTTGGTCGAAATAGGTAGATCATTTTTGTCTTGTTTTGTTTGGGTAATTAGGGTTAGGTTTTGAATCCCGACTTGTTGTGTTCGGGTTTGTGCCGAGATGGGCAAGGTTAGTTCGATTTAGGTGGTCAGTGGCCGTGAGGCTTGGGGCTGGCCAGTGATTTCAAATGTGTCGGGGGAAACAATTAAGGAAAAGGTTGGGTTTGGGTAGTGATTTCAACTATGTAGGTAGTGATAAGAGGGTTGGGGTTAGGGTTTGGATATGAGGTTGATGATGAGGACAACGACTGACGACGTCAACAAAAACAACAAGGCGACGTCTAATGGCGGCCAAAGGTGGCGACATCTATGAATAAAAGGGTTAAGGTTTAGATTGGAGATTTTTTGCGAGAGAAATATAGTTTTTAGATTTTTTGTTTGAAAGGGGTGAAAAATAAACTTTCAAAAATTTAGAGGTCAAATTTAAAATGAATAATTTTTAATTAAAAGAACTGAACGGTCAAGCAACCAAAATTCTATACGTCGAAAACGTAACAGGTTTTCAAATCTAATGACCAAAATAAAAAACACTCCCCAAACAAAAAGTGACGTGAAGTTTATCCTTTACCTTTTTATTAAAAATATACACTTTTATAATTGAAAAAAAAAATGGCAGGTCCCGCTCTTTTTGACCCCTGTGAACCCCCAAAACTTGTTGGTCTTTGCATGTTTTAAATATTACTATCAAATTGGACGCGCCAGTACGGAAACGTGTAGAGCGCGTAAGCTCCAATAAACCACACATTCATTAGTGGATAGATATTTCTTTGCAACTTCTGCAAATATCTTTGCATCATTCCTTATAAATTCCCCATTCTCCATTCCACCTTATCTCCGAATTCACTTTTCCGTATTTTCTCGTCGTCCAAACAGAAAAGAACAAACAAACCAAAGAACCAACCCATAGCTTGAAACCATGGCCTTCCGCCTTAGTAACAACCTTGTTGGAATCCTCAACTTCATAACGTTCCTCCTCTCCATCCCCATCCTCGGTGCCGGCATCTGGCTCAGTCGAGAAGGCGTGACGGAATGCGAACAGTTTCTAGACAAGCCCGTCATCGTCATCGGAGTCTTCCTCATGATCGTCTCACTCGCGGGAATGATCGGCGCGTGCTGCCGCGTCACTTGGCTGCTCTGGCTCTACCTAGTCGTCATGTTCCTCCTCATCGTGCTCGGCATCGTCTTCACCATCTTTGCTTTCGCGGTGACGAATAAAGGGGCCGGAGAAACTTTGTCCGGTAGAGGGTATAAGGAATACCGACTTGGTGATTACTCAAACTGGTTACAGAAGAGAGTTACTGACGGGAAGAACTGGAATAAAATCAAGAGCTGCTTGGCTGATAGTAAAGTTTGTACTGATTTCCACGATAAGTATCTGAATGTCTCCGTCTCGGAGTTTTACCAAGAGCACTTGTCCTCCGTTCAGGTATGCTTCTTTTATTTCTTAGATCTGGGATTTTTCTTTAATTGCTTTTGATTTTTCATGTTATTTTTTCTGGTTTCGTGGAATTTCGGGGATGAAGTTTTGAATTACTGGAAATTTGAATCTATACCAGAAACCGATTTGAATACTTTTGGTCCTCTTATATTCTGCTTTAGTAAAAAAAAGTTAATTAAAAAGGCAGAAAGTTACTGTTTAGTTTTGAATTATGTGAAGCATTATGCATGGGTAGAAATCCACTGCTTTTTTAGTACTCTTCTTTATGTTTCTTTATTAAAAATTTGGTTTAAGATTTTGGGTCTAAATTTAATATTAAAATTTAGAATTAAAGTTTAGAGTATTCAGTATAAAGCCTATATTTTAGGGGTAAGGTTTAATTATTAAAAATCCTGTTAATTATTTTCCTTTTAAAACACTTTTGAATGAGGAAAAGTTCTCCACTTTTCTTAGGAACATAGACTTAAATAGGTGTTTTCAATCGTAATAGCGGTTATTATATAACAATTTTGATACTTTTTAAAACTATAATATATGCCATCGTTATGTCCACAATATCATCTTATTAAAAAGTTCATGATCGAAATATCCGTAATAGAATTCATCATGTTCCCAACCACGATAAACGTGACCGTGACCGTAATTTAAATCTCTCTTACAAGTACTGTTATATTTTCTGCATATTTTGACATTTAGGGGGGTTGTGATGTATTGTTGTGTATGTAATGCTTATGTTTTATGCAATTGCAGTCTGGTTGCTGTAAGCCATCGAACGACTGTCAATTCCACTACGTCGGACCAACTAACTGGACGAGAGGGGCTGCCGTATCCACCAACCCTGACTGCAACCTGTGGGATAATAACTTGGACACACTCTGCTTCAACTGCCAGTCATGCAAGGCCGGATTCATCGACAACCTCAAGAGTTCTTGGAAGAAGGTGGCGGTTGTCAACATCGTGTTCCTCATCTTCCTCATCGTCGTCTACTCCGTTGGCTGCTGTGCTTTCAGGAACAATAGGAGAGACAATCATTATCAGCAGCAGCAACCCTGGAAGCCTTGAGGATGTCTTTGAGTTCTTTGTTTCCGATTTTGGATCTGCCGGGTTTGCTGTTATTTTCTCTGCATTGTGTGTATGGTTTGCATATCGGTTCTTTTATTGTACTTCCTCCGTCTTATTTATTTTGACTATCGTCGACTTTTCACACAGTTTTAGTAAAAAAAATTTGTATAAGAATGTGTAAGAAATATTATGTAAAATAATTGAAACGATAATTTTATGCTTGAAAAGTTAAATTTTATTTTATTTGAAAACTGAAAAAAGATATAAAGAAAAATGTGCTTTATAAAAGTTGTTAATTTTTTAAATGAAACATTTTAAGTGAGATAATTTTAAAACACAAAAGAGACATATTAAGTGGAGATTAAGTGGGTGAGAGGGAGTATGGTTTTGAATAATTTTCTAACAATAATTATTTTGAAAAATTATATAAATTTGGGTTTAGGAAAATTCTTTCCTAGGAATTTTTTATTTTCTGGAATGATTAAAAGAAGAGGAAATGAAGGAAGCTTAACATCTTTTCTTTTTATGATCCGTATCACTTTATATTTTTGATATAATAGTTAAATTACGTGTTTAAACACATTTTATTTTCCCTTTTTTTTGAATAGTTGATTTTTTAGTAGTTTATTTTACTACTTTAAAATATGTTAACAATAATAATATGAATCGAAGTAAGAATATACTATCAATATTTAACATTTTGAACTTTGTAAGTGGGCTTAAGCGGTTCATGCCCCGGCCTCGTTCCTTATAAGCCTATTAATGGAAAATTACTAGATGAATCTGATTTATTACATCATTTATGGTCATATCTAATGAAAATTTTTATCTTATTTTTTTAAAGTGTCACATTAGTCCTTTTAACATTGTTAGAAAAAAGTTAGTAATATGAAAAACATAGACAAATTCAGGTACTAGGGATGTAATCGAACCAAATGTTCAGTAAATCGTTCGGTGGAAAGTTCGTTTATGTTCCTTTATCTATTAAACGAACGAACATGAATAAGATTCTCTGTTCGTTTAACTAAATGAACGAACACGAACAAAGGGCTCGTTCGTGCATTTACGTTCGGTAATTCATTCATTTATGTTCGTTTAAATTTATTCACATATATCCATTTATATTTATTATTTTTTTGTAACAAAAGTATTATATTTTTTAAAAATAAATTTATTCGCATATGTTCGTTTAAATCTATTCACATATGTTCTTTTATGTTCGTCCGTTTGTGTTCGTATACGTTCGTTTATTATTTAAACGAACGAACATGAACGAACACGAACAAGCTACATTCCTTAACAAACGAACACGAACAAAAAAATATGTTCTTTTATTTGTTCGTGTTCGTTCATTTGTTCGGTTAAAATTAAACAAACGAACATGAACATACTTTCGTTCGTATTCGTTTGGTTCGTTTACAGGCTTATCATGTACTAAGCGGACCAAAAAAATATTTAGGTAAACATGTACAAGTTCAAACACCAATGTAGACCAACAAATATGGAAATTTATTCATACACATGTTCTTTAGACTATTATTTTTATTTTAGAGATTGTAGATTTAATTTAGGGTTTATGTATTTAGTGTTAGGATTAGAATTTAGAGTTTAAGGCTTAAGGTTTTAGGGTTAAAATTTTAAATTTTAGTTTTTAAAGAATATGTTTGTAAATTTGTTTACACTTGTGTAAAAAAATACTAAAAAAATATATAGATAATGTGAAAATTAGACAAACTTAGATACCGACGTGAGCAAATTTTTTAAGTATAAATATGTAAAAATTTGACAAATTCAAATTCTAAAAACACCACCTATCCTATCATGGTTAAATGTATATATTACCTTTACGCTTTGTTTGGTAGAATAAAAAGAAAATTAAAAGGATGAAAAATAAAAAAGGATTAAACTATCATATGTTTTGGTAAGAAAGTGTCATTTGTGACAATATTTTTAAAAGAAAAAATTAATAAACTGTAAAAATTACTAAAAGTATTAGAAATTTTTCAGAAAAAATAAATATTGATTTTTGTGAAAATTTACAAAAATATGAATTCTAATGTTCAGAAAAATCAAATGACAGCTAATGGAACACTTCTTAACCCTATTTTTTATTATAAGAGAATGCTTTTAACCCATTTTTTAATTTTTTAAAGTATTTATATTTTATACACTAGCAGTGGATACAAAAAGTTTTTATAAACGTCATAATTTTAGGGTTTAAAGACTTAGTTTAGAGTTGAGTTTAAGAATTTGGAATGTAGGTTTAAAGTTTAAGGTTTATGGTAATATGAGTATGAATTTAGGTTTTAACCTATAAACCCTAAATTCTAACCTTAAATGTAAAATTCTATACAAAATCCTAAAATGAATCCATAAACACTAAAACTATAACACTTGCAATTTTTGTTTTTGTTTTTAATGTTATGAAGTGATTAACCCTAAATAAAATAAACATTTTTTTTTTTTGCTTTTAGGTATCGGCTTTGGACATGCAAAATAGTCCATGTGAAAAGCAGCCCAATTTTGGTCCATTGGGCATTGTGTTCCAAATCAAAATGATGATGTTCTTAATAAAGTCAAAAACAACTTTAAACATTTTCGTAGCCCATATGCTCTTTCATGTTTGTGTCTTTATCTATTTAAAATTTTAAAAATATATGGTGGTGAATCAAGGTCGTTTATGGAGAAAAAATTATACAGCCAATAGATCAAATAATAATTTTAAATATAAATATAATCAATAAACAAATAACACAATTAATTTGTTTATACAATTTTTTGAAATATTATATTGGGGTTAATTAACGAAAATAATTTTATCATGAATCATATCTACCAAACCACATATGTCTATATATGACTTTATAGAACAAATATAGATCTATAACGTATTTTTTCGACAAATCCTCCACTAAGAAAATTTTTTATATATATTTTTGAAACAATTCCTACTTAGGGGAGGAGAATGGGGAAAATTGCTCCTATTGGGTCTAGAACCCACAACCTAAGAGAGAAAATGTGTTAACTGAGAAAGTGACACTATTGAAAAAAGATTATTATCCTCTAAGGGAATGCTCTCAAACCAAACAAGGAAATGTAATTTTGAAAATGATAAAGTTCACAAATGGTCACTAAACTTTGTTAAATTATTCAATTTGATAATTAAACTTTCAATCGCTTCAATATTACCGTTACACTTTTAGTTTTGCTTCAATTTGGCCACAGAGTTGTAATGGACGTTAAAAAGGTGTAAATAAAATTTGTATAATAACATATTTAGTCCTCCATATTTGCGCATTCAAACAATTTAGTCCTAATATGAAATAATAGATCAAATCACATAATGAGATTTAGCTATCTTATCAAGACATATATTGCCCCTAGTAATAATCTTTTTCACGAACCAAACACACCCTCAAGTCTTTCCCCAAAGAAAGCTTGGAACTGCATTTGTTAAACTCTTTGGTCACTCACAATATGCACAATTTATAATTCCTCATACTAACAACTGATGTGCTCACTCTAATTCTCAATATCAAAACCTTATCACACGTTCCTTTAGTACACTTTGAAAACCTTATGAATGGGGTACTGTGATTATGATAAACTCTTTGGTCACTCACAATATGCACAAATTATATATATAAAAGGTTAATATCCACCAACACTTTAGTACATGATTGAACTACGAGGGGGCAAACTGATTAACTTTGAAACAAATAGGTCTTAGAAAGTAATTAAACCATAAAATTTAAAGCAGTTTAATTTTGCAAAATTTAAAATTGAAAGGTCATAGAAAATAAATAAACCAAAAAATAGGGACCAAGGTTTAATTTTATTAATTTTAATTGACAGGGTCCTAAAAAACAATATACCAAAAAATTTTAAAGACAAAGACTTAATTACAATAGTTTCAAAACTTTTAGAACTTTAAATGCAATTAATCCATCATGTTTGGGAGGCAATTGCCCCTCCCACCTAGGGGTATGTAAAAATGTCTTATCCGATTATCCGATTTTTAATTTTTCAAATCGAATACGGATCACAAAATTTCAAGTTTTGGATTATTCGAATATACGAAAATTTAAATTTCACGAATATGAATCTTGTTATATTTAGCAATTTGATGCTTGTTATTCCGAATATTCGAAAAACCAAAATTTCCATATATGTTAATCTTGTTATATTTAACAATTTATTATTTTTTATATTCAAAATATCAATTTTTTTTTTATAAATACATTCGTTAAATTAAAAAAATACTTAAATCAATTTATATATTCAGATAATAGGATATCCGAATATCTGATATCTAGATATCCGATTATTTTAGATCAGATACATATCGTTATTTTTTTGATACAGAATTTCGAATATCCGATTTTTCAAACGAATCCTATCCGATATCCGAAAATAAATACCCGTGGCTCCGTCCTTGGTTGGATCAAACCAATGTATCAAAATTAATATGGAGTTAGCTAGATGTCCTTTCGAACCATTGAACTTGTGCACAAGTTGTGGACTTTTTGACTTGGGATTGGTCTCGCCGTGTTGGTCGTATAATTAAATTGCCCATAATGCACATCTTAATTGCAAAATTTATAGTACGTACCAGTGTTCTGAATTAATGCATGTTACATTCATATATAGGTCCTAATTCAACCTTTCTCTTACTTATTCAGCGAGAGTTGAATGTCGGCCGACCCAAAAATGAAAAAAAAAAAAAACTGAAACGTCGATTTTTCTATAAATTCTTTGAAAGGGAAAAGGATAAATTGGAAACAATTTGGCATAACAGACCCACATTATCTTAGCCACCATCATCTAATGCAAACTGGCCCGACTTTGCCTATTGCAAGAGTTCATGATGGGCTGCATGCATGGGAGTTTTGGTCCAGACTCGTTGCTTTCATCTTGGTGAGTTACACATAGACATCGAGTTTCATCCGAAATCGATCCCGAGTTTGATCAAGTACAATTACTCTGCATTGATGCACATGTTATATCAGTGGTCCTTGTTCAACATTTACATCAGTGGTCCTCATTCAACATCTAAATTATTTGCGTACCTGTGGGAAGCCATAGGCGGCGGATGAAGCATCGATGGGAGTTTTGGTCCAAATTCCTGTTGCTTTGAAGTTTGAAGAAATCTAAGAAGCAAGTAGCCGACTTGGTGAGTGGTCCAGCTTAGCAAACGCAAGTCGGGGGAAGGCAAAATCAGCTGCAGTTCGTGAGAACCATACCCCCCACGGCATTTGGTTATGCTACTTAATGCTTACTTTATCATGTACTATCGTTCATACTATGGGTGTGCACATTAAACCGTAACCGTTAATCAATATAACCGTTATATTTTATAGGTTAGTTAACCGAAACGTTAAGGATAAACGGTTTCAGTTAACTGAATCGCTAAAAAAGATGGTTAATGGTTAACATATAAGTTAATTGTTATTAAATTATTTATACATATATTTTCTTCACAAGATTGGTTACGACAATCTCGAAGCCCTCTTATAATATAATATTAATATAATATTTTCTTCACAAGATTGGTTACAACTTTAATTTTTACGTGAGCCAAATATCCGTTGAAGCACCGCTTCCAAGTTTTCAACAACTCCAATTCTTACGTAGTATCCGTTGAAGCACCGTTGAATTTTGAGAATTACTCCCCTGCAATTGAAAGCTCGTTGCAACAGTACTCCTCTGGCATGTCTCTAATATCGCACCGCAAAGTCCGCAGCAAAAATTCCTCCATAATCTCACAGCTCGAACCATAGCTCTGATACCATTTGTTAGGAATTTGGTATGTGATAAAATAACCAAAGTGGTAACGATATAGACCAAGACATGCACAAGAGACAAGATTTAACGTGGTTCAACATAGCGTACCTCTATGGACGAGAGAAGCGAACAATTCACTAATAACGTAGAGAACCCGAAGAGTACAAATACATGATAACCCATGTAATCTTAAAACTCGGTGTACAAATCTCATGACCCGGTAGAACCAAAACACTCTTCCCAACATCCCTACAATACCCATCTTTACAACGTAGGCACAATAGTTGTAGAGATCCTAAAAGTGGTTAGATCTCTCCAGAATAATTTCTCTTCTCTCTCATTCTCTTGTTCTCTCATAATTCAAAAGGCTAAACCTAGTCTATATTTATAGACTCAAATATTTGGTCACCAAGAAACCTTATTCAATAAGATCTCTACCTAAAATAGATATTTACACATTACAGTAAATCATAATTACCGAGTAATCTTCAACCACTAGAATTACAATAAAATCCAACTTAATTACCAATTAGAATTTGAGTCAAAATATAACAAGAACAAATCAACGTCAATTATAGTGCCAGATCATCAAAATTGACTTGTCACCATCTTATTGTATGGCATTAAGGACAACCAACTCAAACATTGTTAATTATTAAACAAAATGACATTTGAACATGCTAACTCAAACATTGTTAATTATTTAACGACGAAGTTTATGACCTGACAAAGGACAGCTGGTGATAATGGTTCTGTTAGTCAATGACATTCAAAGGACAAAATTGATGAAACTCGAGTTTAAGGGATAAATTGATAAAATTAAAAAAAGAGAGACGACATTGCTGATTTGGAAGACTATATAGACTAAATTGATGCAATTAAAAAAAGAAAGGATAATATTGTTGATTTAGGATTACTAGAGGGGTAAAATTACCCTTAAGCCATTTTTCTTTTAAAACCTTATATTTATTCAAACATCTTAACATAATCATAAAGTATAATAATTAAAGTTTAAGCATTTGTTAATCCATGTTACAAAATCGGAGCTCCGAGTATAAACACAGTGTATCATAATAATAATAATAATAATAGAGTTATAACCCAAAATATTGCAAGGTGTTATGAATACATAAGTTTAAATATAAAAGATAAGGTATTGTACTATGATAGAAGCAGTGCTGGAACATGGCATTTTCTGAGATTTTAGTGGCCCTAAGGTGAACTTAAAAATTAAGCCCCAAATTAGAAATTTAAATTGGGTTGCGATCGTATATTTGATCATGTTGCGTTTATTACGGTTGCAGACATAACGAATGTTATTTCTATCACTGCAGGCGAGTATCACAACTGTGAAATTTTTTAATAACATATGCTATCGTGGACATAACGGTTGCAGGTATTGTGGGTTTGGATGGTGTCTCTAGCGTTATGTAACGATCTCTGTTGCAGTTACATACCTCTATTTAAATACAGGTCTATAATATCAAGTATTGAAAAAAATTTAAGAGTACATCTATAATAACAAATATTTAAAAAATAAATTTCAAAAGTATGCTCATGATAATAAATAGTGGGAAAAAATAAGTCCTCTAATAACAAGTATTAAAAAAATTTAATATTTGTTATTACGAGCATACTCTTAAAAATTGAATTATTTTTAATACTTATTATTAGGGGCCCAATTTCCCCTATTATTTATTAATATGAGCATACTCTTGCGATTTAATTTTTTAATATTTGTTATTTAGGCCCTCGAAACTTATCCAGCTATATATATGTTCATCACTGAATTTTTTTCATTCACCCATAAAAACTAAGAACTATATTTTAATTTTCTTGGGCGTGGGCCCTGAGAAGGGTAGGGGCCCTGGGCGGGCGCCCCTATTGCCTAGCCCAGGGATGACACTGTGCTGGAAGTCCTCATCCATGTACTCCTCGAATGCAACCAATCCTACTAACCTACGAACGAAAATAATATGAACGATGAGTTTTACAAGCTCAACGACACATTTCTACTCTACTATACTTCATGCATTTTATAAATATAAACATGCATTGTAAGCATTGAGCAATACAACATGAGTATACTTAGTTATCTATGGTCTAATATCTAGTTTACACATGCTAACAACCATAGATCAAGGCATATGATAATCATCATCAACTTGTTCAATATGTAATCAATCACAACAATATTTAAACAAATAATACATGAGATCACAAAGCATCTGGTATACTGAGATCATACCTGGAATCACATAGCATCAGACATCTCGCGACTGTACTTGGGATCCAATAACATCCAGTACAATACAACTGTTCTCGAGAGCATACAAAACCAGGTACAATAGATGTTATCCAAGATCACAAAGCAACAGGTACACATAAAATCATAAGTACCACAGTACATTCAATTGGGTATCTAGGCCTCATCATAATCAAATTATATAAATGCTCTCTAGGTCAACACCACTCAATACAACTTTTAAGTTAAACAAAGTCTATCACTAGATAACATACAATCTTAGTTCAACCAAGGCTCTCTTGACTAAGTTTATTATGTTCGAGTGTGCATTGAACATTTTTCTCAACATATGATTGATGACTACATAAATAACCTATATTTTGTGCCCTTTTACTTGGCTTTTGTATGTGTTTAGGCCCATATAGTTGCATTTGTAATTTGCATGGAGTTGATATGCCTGAGCTTAATTGATATATATTGATGCTTTTAATGGGGAATGTAGCATTTTTTAGTGGTGCTTGTGAAGGAAGCAATCGAGGCAGAGGAACGCTGGAGTAGTGGAGTGGCATTACTCTCACAATAAACCGATAAAGAAACAAAGTTTGAGATAACTCTTGACAAAACACTCACACGTGTACTTCCATCCAATATGGACTTTATTGAATGAAACAGAAAAGCAAGATCCTCATTAAGAGGTTAGGGTTTCTCAACCCTTGCTTTGCCGCCTATATAAAGACAACTTGGACTACAAACAAAGAGTGCTAGATCTTAGAAAACAACCCTTAGTCTTCACTATTAGAGAACCACCGTAGTCGAGGGTCTAGAGGAGTCTCCACACAATGAGAGCTATCGAGAGAGGCTTGAGGAGTGTGGAACCTGCAGCACAGTTAGAGAGCTTGGATGAGAATTCGAAGGTGTTTGGCTTCTTTCTCTTTGCTTTATAAACTGTCATGTTCTTTATTATTTTTATTATGAATGTTATTTGCTCAGGCATGAGCTAAATACTTTTGTAGGGTTTATTGTTTTAGGATTTTATGTTTTAATTACTTATTCAATGTTATAGTCTTTTCCTTTATCTATTTTGTTCATCGTTCTTTATGCGTAATTTTTGTAAGAGCTATCGAGATAAGCCTTTTAATTTTTGATATGTGGCTTAATGTCGAGAGAGTTAAGTTAGAAAAACGTGAACAATGGAGCTTAAGCTGTCAACTTAGGTTCTAATCCGGCTTAGAAATAAGTTTAGGATTTCAATGACTAATAAAGGGAACGTGAATAGATAATAAAGTTGTTAGGGTTCACGCAGACATGTATTGACATAGCATCCTTATTATCAACTTCTAGGTATCGAGAGAGTCAAGAAGTTAATTAGAAAACCATGCAATAGGTAAAGATATAATTGGTTTACGCAGACATGTATCACCAACCGCTATAGCATTCGAATAGTACTTAGCATAATTCCTAGGCAATAAACCTAGCTTCCATAATCATCTGAATATCTGGTACAACATATGTTTGACTTCTGATCATTGCTACTTCTACTTTTATTGCAATTAGTTACATAAACCATCATCACATCAATATTTTCTTACTAACTTTTGAGTACGATTGCTTTGAAGTTATTAATCCAATCCCTATAGGTTCGATACTCTACTTATCAATTTATTACTTGATTGACGAGTATACTTGCTCTAATTATAGACCTGTTGCGAGCCTATCAATGATTGCTTTTAAGGTTTATCGAATCATGTAACAACTCATAACAAGGTTTTAACCACTTCGATTTCTTTTAAACCATTAAACAACACTAGGTATTGATACTCCTATATGGGTACCAGTACTCGTTGCAAAGGTATCGATACTCATTTTCAAGTGTCACTAGTCAATTGGCTCTTGATGTTCAACAATTAAAATCAATATCAATTCCAACTCTTTAGTAAGTTCATTATGTTTGAGTATCACTAGATAACACATTATCTTAGTTCAATCAATGCTCTTTTGACTAAGTTCATTATGTTCAAGTGTGTCTTAAACATTTACTTAGCTTATGAATGTTTTTAAGGCTTATCGAATGATTTAACAACTTATAACAAGGTTCTAACCACTTCACATTCCTTTATGCCATTAAACAACACTAGGTATTGATACTTTTATATGAGTATCGATACTCGTTACAAGGGGTACTAATATTCACTTCTGAGTATATTTATTCAATTGGCTAAAATCACCGTTACCAACCCTTTAGTATCGGTACTAGACCTTAGGTATCGACAATCCTACTTATCATTCGGTGTTTTCCTATTAAATTTAGTATCAATACTACCTTATGAGTACCGATAATAATTACATGGGTATCAGTACTCGACTTGAGTACCAATATTGAAAATGCTTCAATGTTTTAATTAAT
Organism: Hibiscus mutabilis; assembly: GCA_019671005.1. NCBI lineage: Eukaryota > Viridiplantae > Streptophyta > Magnoliopsida > Malvales > Malvaceae > Hibiscus > Hibiscus mutabilis. The sequence continues at coordinate 3,113,413 of CM033753.1, forward strand.
TCCATTAGTATCGATATTTCCCATTAAGTATCATTACTGGATGAAAGTGGTATCGATACCCACTCTCTAAAATGTCTGTTTTTTCATTGTGTCCATGTAGTATAGGTACTGAATGATCCAGTATCGGTACTCAAACCCAAAAGTTACAGTTTTAGCCACAAATTTCAATCCCAACTCATCTCTAAACACCTACATTAAGACCCTAGTGACTGCAAAGTTTACTAAGACATACCTAAGCATTTTATGATCATTTAACATCCTTTTTAACAACAAATTCTCAACCTAGATCATCTAACATGCTTAACATACAAAACACCCACCACGTACAGTACCAACATGTAAAGCCATTACATTTATGCAAAATCCAAAAAATGCAACCTTTGATCCACTCTTCCTTAATCTTTCTCCTTTCCTTTGGTATATGAATGCTCTCTGATATCTTCCACTAATCAAACAAGTGTAAAAACAAATTACTGCTCTTTGAAAGGATTATTAAATATAACTACATGAATCTAAACTAATAAAACGAGCATTAAATCAAACTAATCCCTTCCCAAGACCAAAACCCCTAAATAAATCTCTTACCACCTTTTTCAACAATATTGATTTTTTTTTCAAATCTCTTGAAGTAAAGAATATTAATACTTCACTAATTTCAGATGAAAGTCTAGACTGATAAAGATTTGATTTTTCACTTGCTTGAGGCAAAGGTTTGGTGGAAGAATGATAATGAGGGAGGAGATAGAGGAAAGATAAAGAAGATAATGTGATATTATCCCAATATTTTTATGTATCCTTAATCCCTCACGTCCAAACAAAACATTAAAAAGGGTTGGCATTTTTTCCCCAAAGGATAAATTGCATCACTCAACTTTAGTCATTTCTTAAAAGCGGCACATTTTTACCAAGGAGTTCAATTAACATCCAAAAAGGTCCAAACTTGATGCAAGTGTTCTAAATACCCAACTAAGCTACCTAGCCCAAGGCTCATATCAACGATTGAACCATTGACTTCAAAATATGATTCGTTACATTTATATTGTTGCAGAGATACACATAGCCATGAAAAAGAAAGAAGGTAAATTGATTATATGTATGTGATTTACTTATGATTTTTGCATCAAACCCTAAATTTTAGCTTTGTCTTTGATTATATGTATGTGATTTACGTAGATTAATTTTAATTGTCACGAGATGAAATTTGAGGGTTCTGTCGACCATATTCCAATGAACAAAATTCGTCTGTCTCTTTTCAGTATCTCTTTATATGTCTGACCAATAATTTTATACTACGTGTATTAGTGCTGCACAGCTCGATGCCACCGTTCCCTTGTAGCCCCACATGGTTGACAAGGTTTTTCCGTTTCGTGTATCCATCACTTTTAATGAACTTTCTTTGTTCTTCAGTATTTGTTGGAAGTTAGAGATCCATGATCTGGCCAGTGGGTACGCTTGTCCTTTATGGGCGAGTCTAACGTACAGTAGGTCTAGAGTACGGCTAAAAGACGATAAATTTTGATACTTATCCAAAATTTAAAATGTTAGATTTCTGGAATTTATAAATAGAAGGATACGTGAATTTTCTTTAATTATGGACATTTATGTTTATGTATTATTTTAGAATAAAGTCAAAAGTGGGCATGGAATTTCGTTAGGTTGTTAAAATACGTGTCGAATTATAAAATGGTTCATGGTGTTGAGCCGTTAGGCAGAGAGCAATTAAAGCTTAGGCTGGTCTAATGTCATGCCGATACTCTTTCCCACTTAATACCCAAAGCTCATCCAAACGATTATTCGAATCAAATTCAGAATCTAATATCAATCAAGATTAAAGTAAATAAATATAATATTTAATTGTAAAAATCTTTCGATTTATAAGTGATGAGAAGTCTGAATAATTTAAATATTATGTAAAAAAATATACTCGAATCCTGTGTGTTGCCCCTATCCTTAGTTATGTGTTAAAAGGAAGACACTGCAAAAATAGTTAGACTATAAAAATTAATAAATGTATTCACCATTAAAGGAATATTAATTAAGAAAAGGGAAGAATTAAAGTCCTGGGATAATTCTAGAGTATTTATTTTCTTGGGATTTAAGTTTAGTTAAAGCCAAATTCATCAAAATTAAGAGAACTAGAATGAAATGGACCTCAATTTTAATTGTTTAATGCAACAAGAGCTTTGCCTAAAGCCCTTAACACTTATGAGGGTGGGTGCGAAGAGAGCACACCCCGCATCCATTTAATTGACATCCCTAATTAAATATATGTAAGGAAAAAAAATGAAAGATTGATTTTAAACAAAAGGTAAAACATCTGGAAAAAAATAAAATATAATTATACTTTATGACTTTAAATTTTATTAAATTTATTTTTTATTCACGAGAAACACAAAATGATATCATACTTAAAATTTTCATTTTTCACTCTCAAATTAAGAGCATATTAAATATATTTCGTATTATAAATCAGGCTCTTAAAACTTTAAATCGCCACCGATAATATTGATAATGAAACGTGTCAAAACCGTTGGATGCAATTAAAACGAATTTTGTACAATTTGTAGTTAATTATTCACTATCAATAACATAAAGGGTAAATTACGTAAATCTTTACTGAATTTTACTCTTAAACTTATTTTGGTCATTAAAGTTTCAAAACGTTTAATTTACTCATTAAAGTTTAGACATTGAAATTTTTTGTCACTCTTAAACTCCAAACAGTCATAAATAGTGGTCGTTCGATCTCAAATTTTATCAGTCACTTCGTCTTGACCCCTTGAGTCTGAATTCGTCCTCTATTTTGTCGAAAAGTGCTCAGAAATTCACGAATCGGTGAAAAACTTTTTGATTTCTCTCTCGTCGATCTCTCTTCTTCGTCATCGGATAAAGACCGTTTCTCAATATGTTGTTTCTCTCGTGCCAATAAATTTTTCACCATTTGGATCTTGGAGAAGTTCCTTCATACGTCGGTAAATGGACGTCGTCAAAAAGTTAATGAAAGAGTGACAAAAAAATTCAATGTTAATTTTCAGTGAGTAAATTGAATGTTTTGAAACTTGAATAACCAAAATAGATTTGAGAGTAAAGTTCAATGATGATTTATGTAATTTAACCTAACCTAAATAGTAAGGTAGCTCAATTTTATAAATGAGTGTATTATTAGGAATACATGTGTCCTTCGGTAGTAATCAAGATTTGACGATGACAAGTTAATATTTTTTTTTTGAAGAATAGTTAATATGTTTAGAAAATGAGAATAATCTACTTTATTGATAGCCATGTCTCTGAATATATAGCACACAAAAATTTCAACAAAAAAAAATTAAATTAGGATAATCCTAAACTTTGATTTATAAACCCAATAAAATAAGGTGATGTCATCAACGTAATAAAAGTTATTCGCTTCACAAATTAATCTATGAGTGTTATTAATGTGAAGGGTTACGAATATACACGACAGTTCAAAGATTTGTAGGGCCTTATGTAATTTATTAAAACGAAGTCTTTTAATTTATAATCTCAAAGATGTATGATGTTTTTTGAAAAGATATTTTTATTTTAATAAAAAATATATTATGGACCCTCTTTAAAGTCATTTTTAATTGTTTTGTTGTAATTTATTAAACCAAAAGTTTTTATTTTCCCCTATGATATTTAATTCAACTCATTCGAGGTCCTTTTGGGGGGCCTGTGTAATCGCTCAACTTACATATGTCCAAAACTTCTATTGTAAATATATAAAAATCATAAAGTATAGTCTTAAACCAACCCCCTCAAAGTATGCTCTTTTTTTTCCTGCTTTTGGCCCTTAAACTATGATTTGGGCAAAATAGGCCATTAAAATATCATTTTGGCCACTTTAAAGCCCCTAAACTATGATTTGGGCAAAATAAGGCCTTAAACTATTATTTTTGGTCACTTTAAGTCCATGGTTATAAAAATATCATTTTATAGGCTTTTCTAACATATATAAATATTTATGTTCTTTTTAAATTTTAAAATATCATATATCAAAATAAACCCCTAAACTATCATTTCTGGTCATTTTAAGTCCGATAGTTATTTAAGTCAAAATAAAATTATTTTGACTAATAATATGTTGACACATCACACAAATTTTTTGACCAATTAATAGTTTTGGGTAGAGGTGTTCAAAAATACCCGACCCGACTAACCCGACCCGATTACCCGAACATAAATAATCGAGTATTTACCCGAAATTTTTATACCCGGTCGGGTACCAGGCCTGTCACTTCTCGGGTCGGGCCCGAGTCACAAAATTAAGAATTTTCGGGTACCCGATTACAATCGGGTACTCGGATATATTTAAAATTAATATTTTTTATATTCAATATACATATTTTTATATTAAACTAATAAAAATCTAAGGTTTTTTTTATATTTAATAAATACATATTTTTATATTAAACTAATAAAATATTTTTATATTTTTATATTAAACTAATAAAATATTTTATATTTAAAAAATATATATTTTTATATCAGGGTACCCAAATACTCGAATTTTCGGGTACCCGCAAAAATCGGGTCGGGACACGAGCCGCATTTTCTACTACCCGAAGATCCGAGTACCCGGTACTTCAGGTACCCGAATACTCGGGTACTCGGATTTGAACACCTCTAATTTTGGGATTAAAAGAAGAAAAATGATATAGTTTAGGTACTTATTTTGACCAAAAAATAGTTTAGGGACTTAAAATGACCAAAAATAATAGTTTAAGGGCCTATTTTGCCCAAAAATAATAGTTTAAGGGCCAAAAGTAAAAAAAAAGACATAATTTGAGGGCTATTTTTTTTGTTTAAGCCTAAAATATATATTATCATGAAACGGAAATATATTATCTTTTATAGTTTTACTCGTTTTTATATATATTCCCGTTTTAATTTAATTTTTACATTTTCAAGAATCTTTTTAATATTTATTATACATGACATCTGTTGATTAGTTCACATCACATTATTTTAACAAAAATATCATGAAACTGATGTAAATAATGGAATGAAAGTTCAGGTGTTAAACTAATCGAAAAATAGTAAATAAAAATTAAAATTCATCATATTGTTATTTGTGAAGATTACCAAAAGCTTTGTAGTAATTATGAATTATATTAAATTCTATCATATTCTCAGTTTAATATAGGGGTGGGAATCCATATGTGTGAGAACGGTTTTGTATTTTTCACTGCATCTATAACACTTGCGGGTACTATTTCAGGTAATCCCCATTATATGCTTTGATAATTTTTTTGTCTTCATACCCATCGAATCCTCACGGTTTTCGGGAATTCCCAATCCAAGAAATTAAACAAAATTTACTATTTTACTAATCAAAATATATGGTCGATTTCAATTTGCAAGTCATATACTCAATACGCTTAAGCATATGGTTGAAGGGAAACAAGGTTTTTGCGTAGATAAATAGATTATATACTCTTAATTAACAAAAAGGTAAGTTACTAGAGAAATCACCCAAACTTAATAATGTTTAAACAAAAGACACAGATATCTTGATGGATTGAAATATTGATAATAAGATAGGTAGATATACATGTAAAAGAGAGTTAATTATATATTTTTTAAAAATTTTGTAAAATATTGAGATCCTTTCGGATTTTTTGGGGATCCCACATCTATTTATACATTTCAGTTATCCCCACGGTTCAGATATAGCAATCCTCGCCCCCATCTCCATTTGAACTTCGGTAAAAAAACTTTCCCATCCCGTCCCCATGGGTGAAAGTTTCGGTTATTCCCTATCCCGTCAGTTCAGATTCCCACAGTTTTCGAATATTTCTCACCCAATTCACACCCCTAGTTTAATATAATAATTGTTTTGATTATATATGATGTAAATTTCGTAAACTTTTATACAATAAATTTGGTAACATTTGATATGATTTTAATTAGGGGTGTGCAAAAAACATTTTGATTCGAACTATCTGATCCGTTTATCGAATGATATAATCCAAAAATTTGAATATTTGATCCGATTTCTTATTTTTGAATAATTCGGATTGAATATTCAAGAAAATCTGGATAATTCGATCGAATACGGATCACAATATTTTTCATTTCGGATTATCCGAAAACTTGAAAATAGTAGGCTTTTTTATATTGTGACTAATTGTTATCTTGGGCCTTCCTCTTTTTTATTATAGTCCAATTTCTTATAATTGTTTATGATTTTGACTTCTATTTTGATTCAATTTGACCAATTAACATATTTTTCTTTATTTTTATCAATTTTTATTCCATTGTGTATTTATTATTATATTTTTATTTTACTATTATAAAATACCCTATTGTTTTCTCGGCAATTAGTATACTTTTTATATTATAATTATAATTATTATATAATATATTTTCTTCTATTTTATTTTGATCTATTTTAAAAAAGCGAAGTTTACTACTAATAATTTGAAAATTCGAATATCCGGTCCAAAAGTCAGATCAAATACGAATCAATATTTTACCGATACGAAAAACATATATTTGATTTTTCAGTTTCAGATACTATCCGTATTCGAAAATGCACACCCTAATTTTAACATCCTTTTATATAAATTCAATAAGTTTGATAATGTTATAAATATTTATAATTTTGGATATGTATTATGATTAGAACTCTATGTATTAAATATAATTTCAATGTATTTTATTATTAGGACTTTAAGATATACAAAAATTAAGGTTTTATACGATATATATTCCTTATATAAAGTTTAGAGAAAAAATATAAATACTTCATTAAGTCAATAACAATGAATTCTCCCCATATTCCATATCTATTGTTTTCTTATTCTTCTCTTATTTTATTTTCCATAAGATCTACAAGTTTTTTTTAAATACTATTTTATTTTTTAAATTGTTGTTGATAGATAAGATTAAAAACATGTATACATTGAACTATTAAAAATTTAAAAACAATAGTGAAAACTATTTATATATTTTATATAAATTAAGAATACACCATTTTTCATATGATGCAAATGTTTTAATAACGATTTGATTTTTTTATAATCATTAGTATCTAACCTATTGCCTGACTAATCCAGATTAGGTTTTGGATAAGTTCATTATGGGAAGGACCCTCCCAACCCAGATTTTTCTACTCACAACGTCAGAATTAAATCCTATGACCTTACTTGAGGGACCTAGTGTCTCATCCCGCTAAGCCATCTAATTGTTAGTTATGATTTAATTTTTTATATAATGCCTACTGTATTTATAACTTCCAAAATTACCTAATTCAATAAATTAGAGAAAAAGTATACATTTAAACACACTCAAATCAAGGCTTTCCATTTTTTTTTAAATAATAACGATGTTAATTGAGTTAAAACTTAGGTATAAAGATAACAAATGCCTCCAACGTTTGACCGAATAGTTATTTTGGTCTCTATTCTTTTTTTTTGGAGCAATTCAACCCTCAACGTTTCATTTTGGGTCAAATTGGCTCCTTTGCAGATGAAAACTGCCAGTCAACTGGCTGTAAATGGCTTGAAATGACATGACAAACCTATATGGCAGTGCAAGCTAACATGACAGTATCATATATACAAACGTGTTGACTTGAAAAAATATTACATCAGTCAAAAAATATTTTTTCTGGTGACTTATCATTCTGTCAAGTTATTTCAAATTGTTTACCATCAGTTTTCTAACAATTTTCATCCGTAGAGTGACCATTTTGCCCCAAAATAAAACGTTGAGGGTTGAATTGCTCCAAAAAAAGAATAGAGGCTAAAGTGATTATTCAGTCAAACATTATGAATATTTTTTGACTTTATGCCTAAAACTTATTTCACATGTTTTGGAATTCCTTTAACTACCAGAATAGTTTATATATTTTGATCTTATTCGACAATTTAAATAAAAAATATTACATTAATAAATTGCATTAGTTAAAAATACATTATTGGGTAAATAAAAATACATTAACCAAAAAAATAGGGTCAGCAGAAATGATGTATTTTGTTGTAACTATGTGTTGTATTTAATTTCATACATTAATGAATTTGTTGTATCAATAATAACATATCCCCAACCATAACGATAATTACGCCATCTTGCATCCGCCAATTTGATTATCAAAATTTTCTTCTCGGTAGTTGGAAGGGAAGCAAACCATGCACAATTTAAACCATGCACAATTTATAGTTACAAGATAGTATGTGTTTATATATATTCTTAACCTCTTGACAATGTACATGCACCTTGCAGATAAAGCGATTTGAACACGGATCTCGTAGGATAAACATCATCCGCTTTTTTAGTAGGACCACTTGTTGAGTTCAAAAAAAATATATCATAGAAGGATGGAGTCGCATTAGATAATAGGTGGGGTAAAATCACTTGCGGATGAGGTAAGAGTTCAGAGTGGACACGTGTCTATTATAAAAATCTGAATTTTATTTATTAGTTATTTATTTTATTGAGAGTGTCCATCCTGGAATTTTATTTGTGTTCACGCATGTACAAAAAATGTTATGTTGTTAATAGGTGTGTGTCTACCCTCAAAAAAATTCTGGACCTACCACCAAGTAAAATCATCGGGATTTCAAAATTATAAAACTTCATTGCTCATTTTCATTAAAGGTTTATTTCCTTTACACTCGTAATCGAACAAAAATTATTTGTTCTTTTTTGATGTTCCTATTTATCCTCTAATACTAAAAATTAAATCCTACACCATAGGTCCATAACCCTAATTCTTAAACCATAGATCCTAAACCCTACACTCTAAACCTCAACCCTATTTTCAACATTACAACATAAATAAGTGCACTAGAAAGGAACAAAGGATTTTTATACATAGTAATCACACTTTTGTGAGGAATAAATTCTCGCTCATTGGCAACGTTTCTCGTACTTGGAAACTACAATTTACAAGGTAGTATCTATTTATACATATTCTTAACCCTTTGACAATACACTTACACTTTGTAGATAAAATAATTTGAACCTGAGTCTCCTAGGATAATCATCATCAGTTTTTTTTACTGGGACCACTTGTTGGGTTCGAAAGAAATATATGTTAGCTCAAAAGAAAGGTAAAAATAATATAATTTTGTGTTATGAAACGAGTACATATAGAGAGATAACTATGAAGATTCACATAAATATAGAAACACAATATAGGATTGAAAAGTAAGAGCTCGTTTAAATTTTTCCTCTCATCCCCACCACCCTCGTACATTATTAAATTTGTTGTCGACAAAGTATAATTTTGCATTTACATATTGTAAACATAGATTATTATGTTTTAAATCTGAAAATAAATGTGTATTTATTTTTAAAACATGTATAGTTGAATCAAATTAAAATTTTATGTATACAACTAAATCAAAATCAAAATTTTATGTGTATAATTGGACAAAATCAAACTTCATTTATCATATTACAGATTTGTTCAAATCATGTGTAATTTCAATATTTATCCCAAAATATTATCATTAATTAAATCAGATAGCCTAATTTAATAAAAATATATTTTGTTTTGAATAAAACTAAAAATAATATTAAGACTAAACAATTTTTTTTTTATCAAAGGACTAAAACAATGTTAAAAAGTCAAAGCATCAGTTTAAAATATAGAAACAAATTCACATATAAACGTAGTTACAAAACCAAACCAAAACTGATGATGGTACCATCTCATTTTTCCTCCAAAACTAGCATATACCGTTTAATACAACTTATTGTCACGGGCTATTGGCTTCTTCTTAAGAGACAATTCTGATAAGATGTATATCGCTACTGTTTATATCTCAAGATTTTTATTGTTTTGTTGATATCAGGCGTGACATTCCTCCCTACTCAACTTCATGACGCGCTCTTCACGAGTCAACTACACTCGTGATGGGCCATTGTCACGGTTGTCTACTCTACCTACCCCACTCATAGGCGCTCAACGTAAAATCGAGTAGTCAAAAGGCAGCTCCAATACCATTTGTCACGGGATCATTACTCCTTTCCCAAAAGACATGTCTGATAAGATGTGCAGCGCTACCGTTTATATATCCCAAAACCTCCCTTTTATTTTTCCTATGTAAATTAATGTCTTCACTTCTTCCTATGCGTAACATTATGCTGGTACGATACATGTCCTATGTTTTTTAGCGTAGATTGTTTAGATATCGTAATGCAATTGTATGAAAATGTCATTATTTTCTCAAAAAAATGTAATTGTTGTTTTAATTTTATAAAGTAAAAAATTATTTTATTAATGATAAAATCTCCAATGAAATACCTTATAAAACAACATGACATTCAACTACACGACACCTAATTGAAAAAAAAAAATTAATGTCGAACATCTAAGGACAATTCATAAGCAGAAACGATCAAAACTCCCAAAATTATGACGATCTCCTAACAACATTAACATCAAACACCTATAACAATTAAAGAGACAAGCGACCAGACCAATTAAAAAGCAGAAGTTTATAACCAACAACTGATAACCTAAAACCACTACTGAACACCTTAAAAAGTACACTATTTGCAAACAATCAATTAGGCTAATGAAATAAGACTATTTTTTTTTTTGAATGAGAAGGATGGAAAGAGCCATTACATCAATTCAGCAGAGCTAATACTAGCTAGGCTCAGGATGATCAGCGAGAATGCAAACTTGAATCTGGGCAGGGACATCTGAAAAAATGCGTGTTGAGCTATCCGAATTCGTGGGAATCTTAGCAATAGAATCAGCAGCGATATTAGCATCGCGCCGGATCAACCGAAAATCAACCATCCAAGCCAAGGGGCATGAGTGAGACACTAGATATTTTAAACAATGTCAGATGTTCTAATTCTAGCATTGTAAATGAAGTAAATTGAATTGACGATGTCGCCCTCATAGTGGGCCTATGTAGTACCTATCTATATTAATCAGTCAATAAATTGAATACCAGTAATTAAAATATACACTATTTAGAGCAATCTCATTATAGAACATCTCAATTATTATTCTACTAACTACACGTGAGAATAATTACAATGAATTCTAATTTCTTGGACATGTTTGACTAACAAAGCATAATTACATTGTATTTTTTTTTATCTTGTTTAGTAATATAAATTGTAATTACATAGTTACATAAGTTTAAAATTTAAAATGATATTTAATTATAAATTAAAGAGTGTACTTACATGCATAATTACATCAATTCTTACCCCTTAAAACTGAATAGTGTAATTAAGGACTTCTAATTACACACAATTTAGCAAGATCCACAAATTATGTTGGTTGTCCAAACACACCACAACTATAATTATACATAATTACACCAAAATCTAATTACACAGTAACTTTCCAAACACGACAATAAAATCTTAAAAGAAAGATTAAAAGTTAAGGGTTCATTTGGTTCTAAAGAATAGAGATCATTTTTATTTTCTTGAAAAATAGAAAACGTTGAAGAAAATGTATTTGGTAGTAAAATTAGAAAATGATTTTTAGAAAATAAAAAGAGTAAAAATTTAAAATATAAAAAAAGATGTTTTAGAAAAGTCGAAATGATGAAAATAAACGAATTTTTTTAATTCTAATTTTATTTAACCCGGGTTTGAATCCTTCTAATAACATTTTTGAAAACTTTAAATTATTTAATCATATTTTATTTATTATTATTATAAAATATTTTCCAATAATTATATTATATTTTAATTATTTACTTATTTCTATTTTTGAAAAGTTGATAACAAACACATTTTCGTTATTTTAACATTTGAAAACAAGTTTTCATTTAACCAAACATATTTTTTAAATTTTTAGAAAACTGAAAATAAAAATTATTTTTTAAAAATAAAAATATATGTTTTTTAAAACCAAACAAATCCTAAATTTCGTTGATTTTTTCGTATAAAACAGAACAAATATATGAACCTTTTCCCTCTCGTTAGATCAATTGACATTAAAGGAAACAAAAAGACACCCTAAATACATCAGTATTGGGCTAATGCCTCATCTATTGCATAACATATTTGCATGACTACGTGTGATACGAGAAGTGTGCAGATACGCTTATTCACGAAGCATATCTCCTTTTCCATGCCCCAATATATATAGCTTAAAATAAGTAATTTTATGTCTGTAGCAATTTTAAATATGTAATGTTATCTCTCTCTTTTAATTGTATTAATTTAGTCTTTGTAATATTTTAAAATCAATAATATTTTTTTCTTTTTTAATTTTATCAACTTAACCCTCAAACTCCTTAACTATATCAATGTCGTCTTTTGTCTGTCGTTAACTAATAGAACCGTTATCACCAGTCGCTCTTTTACCATGTCAGACACCCCATCATTAAATAATTAACAATGTTTGAGTTAGCATTTTCATATGTCATTTTCTTTAAGAAATTAATGTCCTCAAATAAGATGATAACTAATCAATTTAGATGATATAGCATTACAATTGACATGATTTTTTTAAAAAACTGCAATTTTAAAATAAATAAATAATTCTAAAACTCTTCATTCGTACTATCACTTTATCACAATTAACTTATCATCATCGGCAAGGCACAACAATTGGCAATAGTGATTGATGACGAAGCAGATAGTGGCCAGACGCACAACATTTAACGACTTTGACAGTTAACACAGTAAAAGGACGAGATTGATTCAATTTAGGAGTTCAATGTCTAAAATAATGAAATTTAAAAACAGGGACAACATTATTAATTTTTTTAAAACTACATGGACTAAATTCATGTAATTAAAAAAGAGGAACAACATTGTCGATTTAAAAAAGACGAGATTCATTCCTCATTGCCTGCAACTCGCGGCTGATTTTGAAACTGCTGCTACTTGGCCCGAACAATTGGTCACTACTGCACAGGATATTTTGTCGAGATGGTCGCGTCCGAGGGAGGGTGGGTTAAACTTAATACTGATGGTGCGGTTAATATGAGTGACGGCTCAGCTATGATAGGAGATGTGATCCGTGATAATGTTGGCGATTGGCTTTTTGGGTTCTCCCACGGCATAGGGGCTTGTTCAATTTTAATCGTGGAACTGTGGGCAATCTATGATGGTCTCCAGCATGCGTGGAGTCTTGGGCATGGAAGGGTGGAGTTAGAGTCTGATAATCTTAAAGCTACTCGAATTTTACTTCATACGTCGCAAGCATTAAGGTCGCATGCGCTCGTCACTAATATCCTCGGTCTTTTGGAACTCCCATGGGTCATTGAGATTCGTCACGTTCATCGAAAGTCTAACGAAGTTGTTGATAGATTGGCAAGAATCAGTTGTGGTGCCCTGATCCCGGGCTTGTTGTTCACAGAACCGCCTGCTGAAGCTGCATCTGCATTGCTGCACGATCTGCATAGTTAATTAAGCTTTGTTTATGTTCAATATTACCGAGAAAAAAAAATCATCCCTTAAGCATATATATATATATATATCATCGAAATGGCATTAAAAGATTTGCCTGAAAATTTTGCTTCAATCTTCGTTGCCTCGCAATTAGGATGATAATTTAACCTGAACTCGATAGGTCTTAATCCGACTAGACTCCATAAGAGTGGTTTTTTTTTTTAAGAAAAATTAGGTTTAGGGTGGGTCAGAGCGGGTTTTAAAAGAAGTAAAGTCGGGACGAGCTGTGTTCGGGCTTAGGATGAAAATTTCCGACTCGATTCAAAGTGGAGCCAACGAGATATTTTCCCTAAAACTATCATAGTGACACAAACTAGCAACTTAAAAATAAAATAAGACCGAACAAGCAAAGCATTAAAAATCCAACCATACAATTCAAACAAATGATAGATACAAACAATTACCATTATCATTGATATAGAATAAATACAATAAACATGAACATAAAAATACATATAACAGCAACTTATTCCTTTTATAGTCCTCTTGCATCCGGTTGTCCTATTGGAACACCGGCCTATGTCAATGAAAAATAAAAGAGATTATCTACGAAGTAGGATCGGCCCTAGGCATAGGCAAAAGGGGCATCCATCATTGGTCTAATTTTTTCTAATATTTTATATTATAGTAATATTTGTTATTATGGGTCTAATTTTTTTAAAATACTTGTTATTAGAGGCCTAATTTTTTATATTTGTTATTATGGGACTACTCTTCTAATTTAATTTTTTTTCTAATATTTGTTATTATGAGTCTATTTTCCCAAATATTTGTTATTAGAGGCCTAATTTTTTCTAATATTTGTTATTAGGGACATACTCTTAAAATTTAGTTTTTAAATTTTTTTTAAATACTTGGCCCGATTTTTTAAATAGATCAAATATTTGTTATTAGGACTTACTCTTAAAATTCATTTTTTTAATATTTGTTATTAGGTGTCTATTTTTTAATACTTTTTATTTGAGGCCCACAATTTTTTAAATACTTGTTATTAAAGCTCATTTTTTCCTGATATCTATTATTAGGACTTACTCTTAAATTTTTTTTATCAATATTTGTTATTAGGGGATTGCTCTTAGAATTTATTTTTTTCAATATTTGTTATTATGAGTCTGAATTGTTCAATACTCGTTATTTGTGGTATAATTTTTTTAATACTTGTTATTTGAGGTTCAATTTTTCAATACTTGTCATTAGAGACTTATTTTTTCAAATATTTGTTATTAGAGGCATACTCTTAAAATTATTATTATTTCAATAAATGTTATTAGGAGCCTACTTTTAAAATTCATTTTTAATATTTTTTATTACGGCCAATTTTGTTCAATAATTATTATTAGAGACTCAATTTTCCCAATATTTTTTTATTATGGGCTTATTCTTAAAATTTAATTTTTTTTAAGTATTTGTTATTTGGGGCATACTTTTAAAATTTATTATTAAAAATCTACTCAGAATTCAATTTTTTTTTTTATTATTAGTCTAATTTTTCGGTTTGCCCCGGGTCCCTAAAATCTCAGGACCGACCATGTTCCCAAATAAATCCTAACAATTGTCTCTCATGCCGCTACCAATCTCAGTTGTCACCACTCTCTTGCCCTTCTCCGACCACCACAATCACCGTCTGTTTCTCCCAAAAATCGCTGCCAACATCCTTCAACTATTATCAAGAAAGCCCCCTTTTATTGCAACTAGGCGAGCCGCTGATTTCGATTCCCCCCAAACAGGATACACTTTTTGAATGAATAGTGATGATGATGGGTTGTTTTTTGTTTCCAAACTTGATAGTGGGAATGAGAGTATTTGAGAATTGGACATTATTGTGAATGAGCTTTTAGTAGAGAGGAGTGAGGAGGAAGTGCAAAAATGAAGAAACATGTGGCTTGGGAAAGTTTTAAACTGAGAACAGTGAAGAAATTTGATGAATATGGGAACCCATAAGCTTGAGAAAGAGCATCGAGACGACCATGGAAAGATTGAACAAAAAAGAAGGTGAAGCGGATATTGATTGAAGCAAGAATCACAACTGTTAGAGTGAAGATGTGGTAATTTTAAGGATGGTGGTGGTCGGAGAAGGGGAAGAGAGTGGCAACTGTTAGGGTTGATTTGAGGAGAAGAAACTTTAAAAGTAAAAAACCAATGAGGACTAAACAAATAAGAAACCTGAATGACTTGAAATATCATTTTTTATTAAAGCAAATTATATTTTTCTATTTAAATTTTTAACATTATTTATTAAATTTCAGCTGAAAAATAAAAAATATGTAAGGGTGATGATGTGGCATCATAATATTGGTCAATTTTTTAAATTAACATCGTTAAATATCCGGGGCGATTTAGGTAACGGTGCATACTTTAGGGGGCATTTCTACCCAAAAGATACACTAGGTACCAAGCTGGAGAAAAAGATAAACGTTAGGGGACAAATTGTGCATTAAGCCTTAAAATAACGCTGGATGAGCCCATGACAACACAATGAACAAGTATAGATGATAAAAAAATGGCTTAAATATACATTTGGTACTTGAACTAGGCATTTTCTCCAAAGTTGGTATCTAAATAATTTTTACTCCCAAGTTGGTACCTGATAGACAGATTCTCCTAAGTTGGTACCTAAAGAATTTTTGCTCTCAATTTGGTACCCGAACTTTAATTTCATTCACTGTTTTAGTACTTTTATTAACCGCATTCGTCTCCTAACTGTATACATTCTATCAATTTGATCCTAATTCAAAACAATTTAATAAATTTAACCCTTCATATTTAAAACTACATAAATTTAGCCAGTCTTTACGATACTATCGATTTGGGAATTAGGACCAAATTGATAGAATGCGTAAATTTTTGTATCAATTTAGGAGAAGATATGTAGTTCAAGAACTAAATTTAGAAAAAAATCTTTAGGTACCGACTTGGGAGAGGGTGCCTAGTTTAAGTACCAATTAGGAAGAAAAAATCTTTAAGTATCAACATGGGAGAGTGTCTACCATATGTACATTTAAGCCTAAAAAAATCATTTGGGGTTTTCTTCCGTGATAAAAGGGTTTTCACCAACTCTGTTGCCGCTAGAAACACTAGTAACCAAACGTCTCTTGCTATTTTTGATCCATCCCTCTACAGACTACAGTTGTACTATGTACATATACATATATACATATTGTCACGGGGCTAGATTTTGACTCTAGCGGATCCGTGCGGCCTTAGACGCCTTCGACGCAAATCAGTCGATTCCTACGCCTAAGTCAGCCTTCAACTAGCCTTGTGAGTACTCCTGCTCGACAACGGCTTCCACAAGCCCTCCAGGTTTCGATGGATCTTGTCACGGACACCACTTGTGTAGCGGGGCTAGACCTTTGCCAGATGAATCGTGTGAACCTTAGTCACTTTCTCGGTTGAAACGTCTGCTAAGTCACCCTGAAGTACCTTGTCACGGCCTTAGGTGAAGCTCTCTCGAAAAACACCTAACTCTGCCAGGATTCTCGCTCCGAAAGATCAAACACTTCTCGAAGCCCTCGAACGAAAGATCGTTCTAAGCGGAAACTAATCAAAGAACAACGGAAAGAGATTGGCAGCTAGAACAACGAAGAACACTCAAGAATAATGAAGAACACTCAAAGAGTTTTAGAGTAAATGCTTCTTGTATTACTCAAAGTAAATGAAGTATGAAGTGAAGTGAAGTATGAAGTAAACTGATTTACAAGTGAGGAGGGAGCCTCTATTTATAGATGAACTCCCC
Organism: Hibiscus mutabilis; assembly: GCA_019671005.1. Taxonomy (NCBI): domain Eukaryota; kingdom Viridiplantae; phylum Streptophyta; class Magnoliopsida; order Malvales; family Malvaceae; genus Hibiscus; species Hibiscus mutabilis. Next base: position 3,130,556 of record CM033753.1, read on the forward strand.
TACATCCAACGGCTCAGTTTAAATTACATCGACGGTCGAGATTGATCTTATCTAATCAAATCTCAATTTCAAATCTCTAATTATCACAAACATTATCTACAAATTATATTTCAAATAAATAGATGATGCTTTGACCAAATTACCCTCCTGAATCCTCTATGGATTTGTCTAAGTCATGTGGGCTTGCGGGCTCTTTAGCATTCTCCAAGTGCCGGGCCAAGTGTGATGGTCTTGGCAAGCCCGTTACACCGCGCAAACCCTCTTTGGTTGATTCTTGCTCCAATGCCTTGGTCCCAAAGGTTTGGTCCACGCCTTTCTCCAAGTGCTGGGCCAAGTCTAATGGTCTTGGTAAGCCCGTTACACCGCGCAAACCTTCTTTGGCTGATTCTTGCGCCAATGCCTTGGTCCCAAAGGTATGGTCCACGACATTCTCCGAGTGCTAGGCCACATTTGGCAAGCCCGTTACATTGCGCACAACCTCCCTATTTGATGCTCGCGCCAATGTCTCGATCCGAAAAGTTTGGTCCGTGAAGTCTTCACAACATTGAACACAGACTGAACTCTCAGTTATTCGTCGACAACTCGCTTGCCCTTTGAACTCGAAAGGTCTCTTCCAATCTTCTTTTTCCCCCCAGATCAAGACTAGGTCGTACTTGACCTACGCTCATCAACAATGGCAAATCAAAACCAAAAACACTAGGAACGTGTTTGAGATGTACCTTCTCCTCGATCACATTTACTCTAAAACAGGTCAGCCCTTCTTTCTCCTTGAAGTCTGGCCCCCTCTGTATTGAACCTTCTTCATCGAAGTTCTTTGCATGCATCGACACTTTTGCCACAAAGTCCGTTGCGTTACTCTGCATCGGCTCTTATTCCCTGAAGTCCGTTGCTTCTGGTAGCATCCGTCCTTCTGACTTGAAGTTTGGAGCTCTCTTGCATCGATCCTTCTTCCTTGAAGTTCGGTGCTTTCTCTTGCGTCGACACTTCCTACCTGAAGTTCGTCGCTCGTTTCCCACCTTGCCTATTGGTGGTGTCTCCACGGTTACTATGTCCCTTAACGGCTTGGCCCCCTTCGACTCTCCAATGGTCTCAAAAGCGATGCTTTTTCCCCGAACATCCTCGACAAGCTCCTCGGTAGCCTTCTTAGACATGGTCACCCCTTTCTACTTTCGGTCCCCCTTGGCCTTGGCAGAACTCGACATTATCGGATCAAGTGATGCAGCCTCGCTCTCTTCGGGCTCACCCAACTCCTTGGATGGCTTGACTCGATCCAGGCACTCTCGCAATTTGTGAGGCCCCTTACACTGGTAGCACTCTAGTTGCTTCATCTTGCGTCGGCACTTCTTCCTCGAAGTCCTTCGCTTCTTTCCCACCTTGCCCATAGGTGGCATCTTAACGGTTGCTATGTCCCTCAACGGCTCAGCCCCCTTCGACACTCTACTGGTCTCAAAAGCAATGTTCTTCACCCGAATATTCTCGGCAAGCTCTTTCTCAGCCTTCCCAGACATTTTCAACCCATTCTGCTCATGGTCTCTGCTTACCTTGGCAGAACTAGACAACTCGGAACCAAGTTTCACAAGCTCTTTACTCTTGGCCTCGTCCTGTCCCTCAGACCACTTGGCTCGAAACGGGCATCTCCGCGACTTATGAGCTCCCTTGCATCGGTAGCACCTCAATCGCCTTGTCTTCACCCTTGGCTTCACAGCTTCCTCACTTGCTATCGCACCAAGTCTCATCACTGGCTGGACTACTTTGGCACTCGTAGTCGAACCACGGTTCTCACTTCGCTTGGCGGCATTGACACTCACAATCGCCCCAAGTCTCATCACTGGCTTGACTACTTTGGCACTCGTAGTCGAACCACGGTTCTCACTCCGCTTGGCAGCATTGACACACGCAATCGCCCCAAGTCTCGCTACTTCACCCTTTGACTCGTCTGCTGTCTTCACCATGGCAGTTAGGCGGTTCTTCTCGGGACATCCCTTTATCAAATGAGGATCATCACAGAAGTAGCACTTCAACTTCTTGCTCCCCTTCTTTTCTGGTACGGACTTAGCCTTACCATTCCCCTTGTCTCTCGAACTGGGCTTGGTTGACTCAACACTCGCCTGCTTGCATTCTGCGGGCTCGGTCAGAAGTTCGGCAACAACAAAAGCCTCTGAAAGTCTCTGGGCATCTCCCTGCTCTACTGCGAGCTTCGCCCCCGGTCTAAATCCCTCTGAGAAGGTCTTGAGCGCATCACATTCACTCATTGCCATCTTGCAACTGAGCAGCTCCCTCTTGAGCTCATCCACTTCTTTCCGCAAAGCTTACATCTCAGCTTCACTAGCATTACTCCCTCGAACAGTCACCAACTTGTTGAGAACTTCTCGTGTCTCGTCCTTGAACCGATCATCTATGGACTCTACTTTGTCAAGACGGGACTCGAAAACACCTTGGGTCTGCTTGGCCTCCTCTTCGGATTTCTCAAGTCTACAAACCCTCTTTCCCAACGACTCCAATTCCGCCTTCATTGCCTCCACTGCATCTTGAAGGGAATTTCCTTGTTGGTTCAACTTTTCGTACATCGAGTTGAGAACTTCTTGGATCTCCTTCGCGGTTTTCTCCTTGGAAGAATCCTCCGCTTTTTGCAAATCCACCATCTTGGCTTCACAAGCACAACTCTCTCGAACTACCTCCAACTCGTTGAGGATGCGTTGCGTCTCGTCATTGAACTTGCCCTCCATGGACTCTAACTTTTCAAGACGTGACTCTACAACACTTCGGGTCTTTTTGGCCTCCTCTCTTAGAGTTTCCACTGCAGCCTCTAAGGAATCGCCACGCTCAGATATCTTCACATCCAAGCCATTAACAACCCATTGAACCTCCTCTTGGATCTCTTCTAGAGACTCTAACATCTCGATATCCAACGAACCCAGCTTCTCAAGGTTTACCGACTCTAGCTGTTCAAACACCACATTGGCCTCCTTCTTGAAGTCTAAGAGTTTATCGACCCAAGCCTCCACGACTGTTATGAATTCAAGATTCGACTGTACCTTATTTTCAAGACGGTTGCTCCTCTCGTCAAATTCATTCAAAGTATTTCTTACATCGTCCATTGTCAGTGTCTTTTTCTTTGGTGCCATCTCAATCACCACTTTGCCACGAACTAGCCTGATCCCTGATCACTTCGACTAACTCGAAGGCAAACCACCACCACGCTTAACTGCAACTACAAGCTGGAATCCACCACACTTGACTGCAACTACAAGCTGGAATCCACCACACTTGACTGCACCTACAAGCTGGAATCCACCACACTTGACTGCAACTGCGAGCTGGCTCGAATGCAAGTCCCTTCCTCGACTTGCTCTGTACCACCTCTCATGGCTCGGCTCTGATACCACCTGTCACGGGGCTAGATTTTGCCTCTAGCGGATCCGTTCAGCCTTAGACGCCTTCGACGTAAATCAGTCGATTCCTACGCCTAAGTCAGCCTTCAACCAGCCTTGTGAGTACTCCTGCTCGACAACGGCTTCGACAAGCCCTTCAGGTTTCGATGGATCTTGTTACGAACACCACTTGTGTCGCGGGGCTAGACCTTTGCCAGACAAATCGTGTGAACCTTAGTCGCTTTCTCGGTTGAAACGTCGGCTAAGTCACCCTGAAGTACCTTGTCACGGTCTTAGGTGAAGATCTCTCGACAAACACCTAACTCAGCCAGGATTTTCGCTCCGGAATATCAAACACCTTCTGAAGCCCTCGAACGAAAGATCGTTCTAAGCGAAAGCTAATCAAAGAACAACGGAAAGAGATTGGCAGCTAGAACAACGAAGAACACTCAAGAAAAATGAAGAACACTCAAAGAGTTTTTAGAGTAAATGCTTCTTGTATTACTCAAAGTGAATTGAACTGTGAACTGAAGTAGTGAAGTGAAGTGATCTACAAGTGAGGAGGGAGCCTCTATTTATAGTTGAACTCCCCTACATCCAACGGCTCAGTTTAAATTACATCGACGGTCGAGATTGATCTTATCTAATCAAATCTCAAATTCAAATCTCTAATTATCACAAACATTATCTACACATTATATTCAAATAAATGGATAATGTTTTGACCGAATTACCCTTCTGAATCCTCCATGGATTTGGCTAAGTCATGTGGGCTTGCGGGCTTTCTAGCATTATCCAAGTGCCGGGCCAAGTGTGATGGTCTTGGCAAGCCCGTTACACCGCGCAAACCCTCTTTGGCTGATACTTGCGCCAATGCCTCGGTTCCAAAGGTTTGGTCCACGCCTTTCTCCAAGTGCTGGGCCAAGTCTAATGGTCTTGGCAAGCCCGTTACACCGTGCAAACCTTCTTTGGCGGATTCTTGCGCCACTGCCTTGGTCCCAAAGGTATGGTCCACGACATTCTCCGAGTGCTGGGCCACATTTGGCAAGCCCGTTGCATTGCGCACAACCTCCCTATTTGATGCTCGCGCCAATGTCTCGATCTGAAAAGTTTGGTCCGTGACATGTGCGTTCGTCTTAGACTTTACGGTAAGGTGCGATCCGTTACGAACGTATATCAATATTCAACACTTAAAAATAAAAGAAAATATGCTACAAGAACAAACAAAGTCGTCGACTATTTTCGTACGAAAAAAACTAATTAAACAAAATAAAATAACAAAATTCTAAATTACAGAAAGAAAAGAAAGGAAAATCAAGGGTTGACGATCATCTTAATGTTGATGTGGCCATTTACAATAAAAATATAAAAAATTTAAAAAATAAACTACACTAGAGGAAAAAAAAGGCGGGGATAATGAAAATAGTGTTTCAAAAAAATGATTTTTTTTCAGTCGAGGCATATTAAGTAAAACACAAAAAAGAAATTTCATATTTCATCTTCCATGTTATTAAAGGAGTATAGAGTAAGTTTTATTTTCAGTTTTTTATAACTATCGGTATTTAATCTATTGATTAATTGATTTAGATCGGATAATACAGAGAATTCTTGTGGGATGACCCTCTCAACGTACTTGTTCCATTCACAACATCATGACTAGAATCCCTATTCTTATATAAAAAAATTTAGTACCTTATCTTACTAGACCAATTGATTGTTGGTATTTTCAGGTTTTTTTAATTATCAAGTAATACCATAAATTATTGTAATGACCCGTTTAGACCCAAAACCCGAAACTAAACCAACCCAGATCCAAGCCCATAAACCGACCCGAAAATAAAAAAACCTAACCCTAAATTGAGTCGCCGTTAGTCTTGCCGCCGCACCGCTCACCTTTCGGCCATCAACTCCGGTAACCCCTGTCAACCTTGATATAGTCCCAAAACCCTAAATCTAACCCTAAAATAAAACAACCCTAATCCCTAAATCCAACCTAAACCCTCTGTCTTCCCTCACTCAACTTACCCACACCCCTAACCTGTCGACCCACGCCCTATCTCACCAAAACTCCTCAAAATCCGGGAACATATCCAAGGCAGATCTGCATATTAAAAAAAAGTAGGGGTTGTTATTACTTTATGTAAAATTTCAGATATAAAACCGAAGGGGCTGAGATTCGAAAAAAGGGGGTTAAGTTCAAAAAAAATCAGAGAGCGAGAGAGTCTTTTGGTAAATAATGGGATTTGAAAATTGTAAGAGTTTTTTTGAAGAATCAATAATTTTTTTAAAGGTAAAAAAAATCCGTTGAATCCTTTTTAGTTTTAAATCTTTTTTTGTTTTGTTCGAATCAAACTTTAAAACAAAAAAAAAAGAAAAGATTCGAAAGCTTACCTTGCCGCCATCGCTCCGCCGCCGCGAGGCCGCTACGCCGGTGACTGGTTCGTGAACAATCTGAGGAGCGGCGCATCTGGTCGAGAGAAGAAGAAGATAGGACCCGCATTCACTTTTGTCCTGGGATAATTCGGCTTTCGGTCCTTCGGCTTTTCATGCGTGTTTAATATCATATTTTTGTTTCTTTCGTGGCTTTTAATTTATGTTGTATTTTAATTTAGTCACTATGTCTTAGTAATTAATTTCCAGCTTTTTATTTTTGTTAATTTACATTTATTTCCTCATGTTTTATATTTATTTCATTTTAGTCTTTTTTATATTATTCTAGCCATGCATTTTAGCCCTTAACATCTAGTTTCATGATATATTTTATATTGTTCCATGCATTTTAATATGATCCATGCATTCACATTAGCATTGTTCTTTTTATTATTATTATTATTATCACATGAACACATTATATTATAATTTATTTTGTACATATTAATATCATGATATGTTTTTTATGCATGCATATAAATTATGTCACATGTTAGAAAGGTACCTCAAGCTCGATGTCGTATGTTTCATGCATTTTTGCTTGTACATAACAGGTCTACGAAAGAGACCGAAGAGCCTCAGCCATGGGGGCAACAACACGACGGCCAACCTTAGTCTTAGAGGAGGCCAAACACAAAGAGGATGCTGAAACATCAAAAGGTAACAATGACAAATTTTGTGAACATTTACTGATTAATGTGTTTTTCCACTTTCAGGTCATACCTCTCTGCCAATAGAGCAACAGAAGTAGCCTTTTTCAGATCTTGCCTTCGTCATTATTGATAGGCCAAAGTTTCCAGATTTTGCTTTACCGCTAATGGTGCAGCAGTATAGACATCCTGAAGATCTCGTTTCTCCGTTGATGGTGCAACAAATCCGAGCCTTTCCCCAAGCAGATCGAATTTCTATTCATGTCTTGTTTCTCCGCTGACGGTATAGCCAGACCTAATTTTTCCCCAGTTTGAGAAAAAAATCATCAAAAAAAAAAGAATTGAAAATTTTTTTAAAAAAAGAGAGAAGAATTCAAAGAAAATTTGAAAAAATAAAAAAAAACAAAAAAAATGAAATAAAAATCAAAAGAAAATTTATCAACTTTCATCGTCTAATCCAGTCCTCTGCTGATGGAGTGGCAGGGTCCAAGCTCCCGTCGTCCTCAGATCATGCTCTCCGCTGATGGTGTAGCCGGTTCCAGGTCGTCATTATCCAATCCAGTATTCCGCTGATGGGGTGGCCATGTACAAGCTATCGTCGTCCTTAGATCCTGCTCTCTGCTGATGGTGTAGCCGGTTCCAGGCTGTCATTATCCAATCCAGTCCTCCGCTGATGGAGTGGCTAGGTCCAAGCTCCTGTCGTCCTCAGATCTTGCTCTCTGCTAATAGTGTAGCTAGTTCTAGACCGTCATTATCTGATTTAGTCTTCCTCTGATGGAGTGGCTAGGTCCAAGCTATCGTCATCCTTAGATCCTGCTCTCTGCTGATGGTGTAGCCGGTTCCAGGTCGTCATTATCCGATCCAGTCCTCTGCTGATGGAGTGGCCAGGTCCAAGCTCCTGTCGTCCTCAGATCTTGCTCGCCGCTGATGGTGTAGCCGGCTCCAGGTCGTCATTATCCAATCCAGTCCTCCGTTGATGGAGTGGCCGGGTCCAAGCTCCCGTCATCCTCAGATCCTGCTCTCCGCTGATGGTGTAGCCGGTTCCAGGTCGTCATTATCCGATCCAGTCCTCCGCTGATGAAGTGGCTAGGTCCAAGCTGCTGTCATCCTCTAATCTTGCTCTCCGCTGATGGCGTAGCCGATTCCTGGTCATCATTATCCGATCCAATCCCTCCGCTGATGGAGTGGCTAGGTCCAAGTTGCTGCTATCCTGCTTCTCCGCTGATGGTGTAGTAGGGTTCCAGTTAATGTTCTACTTCTCCGTTGATGGTGAGTAGGGTCCAAAATGTTATTATTCGATTTTACCCCTCCGTTGATGGCGAGGTTAGATCCAACTTTACTGATTTTCAAGTTCTCTTTATTAATGTTGTAGCTAAAAACAAATCAAAGAAAAAAGAAAAAAAATAAATGAAAAGTCAAAAGAAAACTTATCAACTTTCATCGCCTGATCTAGTCTCTCCGCTGATGGGGTGGCTAGGTACAAGATATCGTCGTCCTCTGATCCTGTTCTCCACTGATGGTGTAGCCGGTTCCAGGTCGTCATTATCTGATATAGTCCTCCGCTGATGGAATGGCTAGGTCTAAGCTACAGTCGTCCTCTGATCCTGCTCTCCGCTGATGGTGTAGCCGGTTCTAGGTCGCCATTATCCGATCTAGTCCCTCCGCTGATAGGGTGGTTGAATCCATGTTACCAACGTTCTCCTATCTTACTTCTCCGTTGATGGAGTAGTGGGGTCCAACATCTATCTTTCGACCCGGTCTCTTCGTCAGTGTTGTAGCCAGGTCATTTTTACTCTCGTATTACCATGATGAAAAAAACAAAAAAAAACAAAAAAAACAAAAAAAAATAAGGAAAAAGTTGTCAGTTTTCTAATATTGCCTCTTCGTCAGAGTTGTAGCTGGATCAGACATCAGAACTTTCGTCCATCGATCCTGCCTCTTTGTCAGTGTTGCAGCTGGGTCGAACTCTCTTTAGGTATTAGCTTATTACCAATAATGTAGCAAGTTGGACTCATTTTGCTTCCCCAACAGACAACCCCATATTTTGAAGATTTTGCTTCCCAAGAGTGACAAGGTAGATCAACCAAGACAAGAAAGAAGACTTGTGTCAAAGAGAAAGAATATCTACTGAAGAATGAAGGCATGTATCAAGAGGGAAGAAGTTCAGCCAGACCGGACAAAACGAGTCATTTTTAGTCTTTGCCCTATTGCTGTCACACAACAATTAGCAAAGAGGGGCAACTGTAATGACCCATTTAGACCCAAAACCCTAAACTAAATCGACCCAGATCCAAGCTCATGACCCGACCTGAAAATAAAAAAAAAACTAACCCTAAATTGAGCCGTCGTTAGTCTTGTCGCCGCACCGCTCACCTTTCGGCCATCAACTTCGGTAACCCCTATCAACCCTGATATAATCCCAAAACCCTAATTCTAACCCTAAAATAAAACAACCGTAATCCCTAAATCCAACCTAAACCCTCTGTCATACCTCACTCAACTTACCCACACCCCTAACATGTCGACCCATACCCTATCTCACCAAAACTCCTCAAAATCTGGGAACATATCCAAGGTAGATCTGCATATTAAAAAAAAGAGGGGTTGTTATTACTTTATGTAAAATTTCAGATATAAAGCCGAATGGGCTGAGATTCGAAAAAAGGGGTTGAGTTCAAAAAAATCAGAGAGCAAGAGAGTCTTTTGGTAAAAAAGAGGATTTGAAAATTGTAAGAGTTTTTTTGAAGAATCAATAATTTTTTTAAAGGTAAAAAAAATATGTCGAATCCTTTTTAGTTTTAAGTCTTTTTTTGTTTTGATCGAATCAAACTTTAAAACAAAAAAAAGAAAAGATTCGAAAGCTTACCTTGCCGCCGCCGCGAGGCCGCTACGCCGGTGACCGGTACGTGAACAATCTGAGGAGTGGCGCATATGGTTGAGAGAAGAAGAATATAGGATTAGGTTTTGTTTAGGTTTTTATTAAATCTAATTTGAAACAAAAAGGATTCTAAGTGTTTTAAACCGTCCAAAGCCCAAACGGTGCAGTTTTGGCACAGCCCGGTCTGCGCGATGACCCGGATCTTGGGAGGTTTCGTGTTTGGTAATGGGTTAAAAGCACAAGTAGCCCCTCATCTCTTCTCCCGCATTCACTTTTGTCCTAGGATAATTCGACTTTCGGTCCTTCGGCTTTTCATGCGTGTTTAATATCATCTTTTTTGTTTTTTTCGTGGCTTTTAATTTATGTTGTATTTTAATTTAGTCACTATGTCTTAGTAATTAATTTCCAGCTTTTTATTTTTGTTAATTTACATTTATTTCCTCGTGTTTTATATTTATTTCATTTTAGTCCTTTTTATATTATTCTAGCCATGCATTTTATATTTGTGCATTTTAGCCCTTAACATCTAGTTTCATGATATATTTTATATTGTTCCATGCATTTTAATATGATCATGCATTCACATTAGCATTGTTCTTATTATTATTATTATTATTATTATTATTATTATTATTATTATTATTATTATTATTATTATTATTATTATTATTATTATCACATGAACACATTATATTATAATTTATTTTGTACATATTAATATCATGATATGTTTTTTATGCATGCATATAAATTATGTCACATGTTAGATATCAATTTGTAGTATTTATTTTTGCATGTTGTATTTACATTTTGTTTATTATTATGATATATCATGTTATTTTTGTTCATGCATCTTATATTATTATATTTATGTTTTTAATGTTTTCTAGTCCCTTGTCTTTGTGAATATTTGTTTAGAATTTGTTTTTTAAGCTTGCATAACGTATATATATTAATTGTCAATGCGGTGCCCTTTTATCCGAGCGTAAACAGGGCCAGTACCAGGCGTAGTGATGGTGGTTGTGCGTTTATTCTCGGATAACGGGGCCTTTAAAATCTACTCGCATCTATAACTAAATTTTAATTTAATCGTCACTTTAATCCGGAAAGTCTAATATTAATAAAGCGGTAATTATTCAAGTACCAATTTTGGGCGGTGTGGGGGTGTTAATCCTTCCCCATTCGTAACCGACTCCCGAACCTATCAATTTCAAATCTCTGGTTTTTACGGTGTTTGGCCTACCTAAGTGGCCGGTGGCGACTCCTTTTTTAAATAAAATACGGTTTTCTAAAACCCACGCGGAAGACATTATTTTCAAAATAAACATAAAAACAAACAAAACACCTTTTTTTAGCGAGGGGGACATCGCTACAGATGGCGACTCCGCTGGGGACATTTTTGTTTTTTCAAAAAATAAGAGAGTCAAGCTTTTTTCAAATAATTACCGCTTTATTAATATCAAAAATTCCGGATTAAAGTGACTATTAAAGTAACATTCGGTTAGAATTGCGCGTTTATTTTAACGCATTTAAAATTTGGCATATAAACTCGTCCTTTTAAGTGGGGGAAAACGCTAATGCTTTCGTGAGGATATCGTTCCTCTGTGTAGGCCTAGCAAGTACCTTCGGAGCTCGAGTACCTTTTGCTTTCGTAAGGATATCGTTCCTTCGTGCAGGCATAAGCGAATGGGTCCCCCTAAATTGAACCCGGTTGAAATGAGCCTATAATGGGTGATGATCGGGGGCCTTGCTACTCTTAGTAGAGGACAACAAGGACAATTCGGGTACCTCTTAGCACCAAAACTGCATATAGTAAGCCGTAGGAGCCAACCTTTTAGAGCCATGTCGGTACTCTGCCCGTTAGTGGTCACCCTATTTAGGCTCTGGTGCCTTATTTATTGTTCATGAACAGTTTTAACTGTTTTGTTTACCATTTGTTTTATTTAATAATTTTATTTGGTACTAACTCGTTTCATTTTATTCTCATCGCATTGATTTCATCTGCATCATTACACAACATCATCGCAATCTTGATTTTGCATTGCATTCATACACGACATCAATTTAGGATACATTTTGCATGCATATACATTCATTTTCAAAATAAGAAAACTGACTCTAGGGGTGCCCTATGACAGTGATACTGGATAAAGTAGAAGATCAGTCAGCTCAGCATCCGTACGAAACCCAGTACAAAACAAAGATGGCGAACGATGAAAGATTGAAAAAATTGAGCAAGATCAGAAAGAATTGCAAGCGAACATAGCCAAGCAGGTTAAGGAACAGTTGGCGAGAGTCCAACAGCATATGAGGGAACAACTTGCAAAGTCACAACAAGACATGCTGGGCCAAAATGGCACAAATGCTGAGATTAATGCTTCTCGAGCCTGGAGAGGCCTATGCTGTAAATCCCACTGCAAATCCTAAACCCATTGTTGGGGACGAGGATCTTATGTATCCTCCGAGGTTCATGCCCATTCAAACCAGGATACAACCAGAAACTCAACCTCAGGTGATCATTTCTCAGGGAAAGTCTCATCTACATCAGGCCGGTACTTTGATCCCTATAAATCAGCCATCTGCATCAGAAGTTAAGCCCGGGGGCAATCAAGCTAAAAATTTTATCTCAGAAATGGATCATTTGTTTGGGATCGAGAGGCCGAAGGTAGAAGCTTCAAAGGAAATCGAAGATCGATGTAAGAGACTCGAAGAGAAGCTAGAGTCTATGGGAGTAGAGGATACCTTCAGTGGATTCGATTCCAGTGAACTCAATCTTGTCCCAGATTTGGTTTTACCTCCTAAATTCAAGGTCCTAGAGTTCGAGAAGTATGACGGGACAAGCTGTCCCCGCGCTCATCTTACTATGTTATGTCGGAGGATGACAAGATACGGCCGAGATGAAAAGCTGTTAATTCACTGCTTTCAAGATAGTCTATCGGGATCTGCCGCCCGATGGTATAATCAATTGATCCGACATCATATCAAATCCTGGAGAGACTTGGCCAAATCTTTTCTAGAGCAGTACTGATACGTCAATGATATGATGCCAAACCGGTGGACGTTGCAACAGATGAAACAAAAGCATAATGAAAGCTTCAGGCAGTACGCTCAGCGCTGGAGGGATATAGCAGCTCAGGTCCAACGCCCGCTCAATGAGAGGGAGACGGTGGTCACATTTGTACAAACTTTAAAGGGTCCGATCTTGGGTCGCTTGATAGGCAACGCGACTACCAATTTTGCCGACCTCGTATTATTCGGTGAGCTCATCGAGAATGCTTTCAAGACTGGAAAAACTGACGATGGGGGTAGTTCATCCCATAAGAAGCCTTACCATAGAAGGAAAGACCAGGAAGTGAACTCTTCGGGAGTTTACAATGCCAATTATTCTAAGCCCAACACAGTTGTGCAACCTAAGGCCGTGCCAAGTGCTCACGTTGCCTCAAGCCAATGTTCTGGTCATAGGAAGAACAGTGAGAAGACAGAGTTCACTCCCCTACCGATGTCGTATGGAGATCTGTACAAGGATCTGCTAAAAGCCCATATAGTGGTACCTTTCCACCAGGCTCCGACGCAACCCCCATTCTCTAAGTGGTATGATCCTAACGCGAGTTACGAATATCATGCTGGATAGGTGGGCCACACGATTGAAAATTGTTGGGGCTTCAAGAGGCTGATAGAAAGGTACCTCAAGCTCGGTGTTATAAGTATTGAAAACCCTGCAAGTTCAGCCACAAGTGGGAATCCCTTACCATAGCATGAAGACCCCAAGTGAGAATTTTTGAAACCCAGTATTAGGGCATGCCCCGTTATTAAGGATCTTATTTTGAAAGGATGGATATTAAGCTATTCCAACCCTTGTAGGTCCGCTTGTAGTTTTTCTCTCTTTCAAGATAACACCTTTTGGATTAATTTCACCGTCTCAAGCCTGAGGATAGTGAAAATCTTTTGTAAGGGCAAAAAACTACAAGTTTCAATGAAATGAACCTTTTTGTTCAACTATATTGACTCTGATTTGAAGACTGCTGTGATCGCACTTATGGATAAAGGAAATCAGAAATTGTGAAAACAACAAATGTTTGGATGGTATTATGATCTAATTTGGGGGCATTACATTTTCCACAAAGGGACAAAAGAAAAAGCCACTATGTACTCTGAGGGATCAAGTTTGATGTGTAAACCTTTTGGGGGCATCCATTCGAGATAAATAAGGATATCTGGAGCCGAAGAAGGTTGGAGCACCGCCACACAAAGGACCAAGATCCCGACATGAACAGTCGAGAGTTAGGGGCATCCCTTTGAAGACCAAAAATCAAATCATGTCGCATTCATGCATTTAGTTACATTCATCTCCCATTGAATCATTCTTGCATACATCATACATTTAGATTAGGTGCATACATTTAAGTCGTCATACATTCAGGATAGACACGTGTATTTAGGCATAAAATTAGATGCATTCATGCATTTTTGCTTGTACATAACAGGTCTACGAAAGAGACCGAAGAGCCTCAGCCATGGGGGCAACAACACAACGGCCAACCTTAGTCTTAGAGGATGCTGAAACATCAAAAGGTAAAAGTGACAAATTTTGTGAAAATTTACTGATTAATGTTTTTTCCACTTTCAGGTCATACCTCTCCGCCAATAGAGCAGCAGAAGTAGCCTTTTTCAGATCTTGCCTTCGTCATTGTTGATAGGCCAACATTTCCAGATTTTGCTTTACCGCTGATGGTGGAACAGTATAAACATCCTGAAGATCTCGTTTCTCCGTTGACGGTGCAACAGATCTGAACCTTTCCATAAGCAGATCGAATTTTTATTCAGGTATTGATTCTCTGCTGACGGTACAACCAAATCTATTTTTTTCTCAGTTTGAGAAAAAATAAAAGAATCATAAACAAAATTCAAAAGTTTTGAAAAAAAAGAAAGAATAATTCAAAGAAAAATTGAAAAAAATAAAAAAATAAAAAATGAAAATGAATGAAATGAAAAATCAAAAGAAAATTTATCAACTTTCATCGTCCAATCCAGTCCTCCGCTAATGGAGTGGCCGGGTCCAAGCTCCTATCGTCCTCAGATCCTGCTCTACGCTGATGGTGCAGCCGGTTCCAGGTCGTCATTATCCAATCCAGTCATCTGCTGATGGAGTGGCCAGGTACAAGCTATCGTCATCCTTAGATCTTGCTCTCCACTGATGGTGTAGCAGGTTCCAGGCCGTCATTATCCGATCCAGTCCTCCGCTGATGGAGTGGCTAGCTCCAAGCTCCTATCGTCCTCAAATCTTGCTCTTTGCTGATAGTGTAGCTAGTTCTAGATCGTCATTATCTGATCCAGTCTTCCGATGATGGAGTGGCTAGGTCTAAGCTGCCGTCGTCCTCATATCCTACTCTCCGCTGATGGTGTTATCCGGTTCCAGGTCATCGTTATCCGATCCAGTCCTTCATTGATGGAGTAGCCGAGTCCAAGCTCCTGTCGTCCTCAGATCCTGCTTGCTGCTGATGGTGTAGCCGGTTCCAGGTCGTCATTATCCAATCCAGTCCTCCGCTGATGGAGTGGCTGGGTCCAAGCTCCCGTCGTCCTCAGATCCTACTCTTCGCTGATGGTGTAGCTGGTTCCAGGTCGTCATTATCTGATCCATTCCTCCGCTATAGAGTGGCTAGGTCCAAGCTGCTGTCGTCCTCTAATCTTGCTATCCGCTGATGGCGTAGCCGATTCCTGGTCGTCATTATCTAATCCAATCCCTCCGCTGATGGAGTGGCTAGGTCCAAGTTGCTGCTATCTTGCTTCTCCGCTGATGGTGTAGTAGGGTTCCAATTATGTCCTGTTTCTCCGTTGATGGCGAGTAGGGTCCAAAATGTTATTATTCGATTTTACCCCACCGTTGATGGTGAGGTTAGATCCAACTTTACTGATTTTCAAGTTCTCTTTATTTATGTTGTAGCTAAAAACAAATCAAAGAAAAAAGAAAAAAAAATGAATGAAAAATCAAAAGAAAACTTATCAACTTTCATCGCCCGATCTAGTCTCTTCGCTGATGGGGTGGCTAGGTACAAGATATCGTCGTCCTCTGATCCTGCTCTCCGCTGATGGTGTAGCCGATTCTAGGTCATCATTATCCGATCTAGTCCTCCGCTGATGGAGTGGCTAGGTCCAAGCTACAGTCGTCCTCTGATCCTACTCTCCGCTGATGGTGTAGCCGATTCCAGGTCGCCATTATCCGATCCAGTCCCTCCGCTGATGGGGTGGTTGAATCCATGTTACCAACGTTCTTCAATCTTACTTCTCTGTTGATGGAGTAGTGGGGTCCAACATTTATCTTTCAACCCGGTCTCTTCGTTGGTGTTGTAGCCAGGTCATTTTTACTCTCGTATTACCATGATAAAAAAAATACTAAAAATAAAAAAAATAAAAAAATAGAGAAATGAAGGAAAAAGTTGTCAGTTTTCTGATCTTGCCTCTTCGTCAGAGTTGTAGCTGGATCAGACATCAGAACTTTCGTCCATCGAGCCTGCCTCTTCGTCAGTGTTGCAGCTGGGTCGAACTCTCTTTAGGTATTAACTTATTATCAATAATGTAGCAAGTTGGACTCATTTTGCTTTCCCAACAGACAACCCCCTATTTTAAAGATTTTGCTTCGCAAGAGTGACAAGGTAGATCAACCAAGACAAGAAAGAAAACATGTGTCAAAGAGAAAGAATATCTACTGAAGAATGAAGACATGTATCAAGAGGGAAGAAGCTCAGCAGACCAGACAAAACGGGTCATTTTTAGTCTTTGCCCTATTGCTGTCACACAACAATGAGCAAAGAGGGGCAACTATAATGACCCGTTTAGACCCAAAACCCTAAACTAAACCAACCCAGATCCAAGCCCATGACCCGACCCAGAAATAAAAAAAAAAACCTAACCCTAAATTGAGTCGCCATTAGTCTTGCCGCCGCAACGCTCACCTTCCAGTCATCAACTCTGGTAACCCCTGTCAACCCCGATATAATCCTAAAACCCTAAATCTAACCCTAAAATAAAACAACCCTAATCCCTAAATCCAACCTAAACCCTCTGTCATCCCTCACTCAGCTTACCCACACCCCTAACCTGTCGACCCATGCCATATCTCACCAAAACTCCTCAAAATTCGGGAACATATCCAAGGCAGATCTGCATATTTAGTCACTATGTCTTAGTAATTAATTTCCAGCTTTTATTTTTGTTAATTTACATTTATTTCCTCGTGTTTTATATTTATTCCATTTTAGTCCTTTTTTTATATTATTCTAGCCATGCATTTTATATTTGTGCATTTTAGCCCTTAACATCTAGTTTCATAATATATTTTATATTGTTCCATGCATTTTAATATGATCCATGCATTCACATTAGCATTGTTCTTTTTTTTATTATTATTATTATCACATGAACACATTATATTATAATTTATTTTGTACATATTTATATCATGATATGTTTTTTATGCATGTATATAAATTATGTCACATGTTAGATATCAATTTGTAGTATTTATTTTTGCATGTTGTATTTATATTTTGTTTATTATTATGATATATCATGTTATTTTTGTTCATGCATCTTATATTATTATATTTATGTTTTTAATGTTTTTTAGTCCCTTGTCTTTGTGAATATTTGTTTTAGAATTTGTTTTTAAGATTGCATAATAGATATATATTAATTGTCAATGCGGTGCCCTTTTATCCGAGCGTAAACGGAGCCAGTATCAGGCATAGTAATGGTGGTTGGACATTTATTCTCGGATAACGGGGCCTTTAAAATCTACTCGCATGTATAACCAAATTTTAATTTAATCGTCACTTTAATCCGGAAAGTCTAATATTAATAAAGCGGTAATTATTAAAGTACCAATTTTGGGCGGTGTGAGGTGCTAATCCTTCCCCATCCGTAACCGACTCCCAAACCCGTCAATTTTAAATCTTTGGTTTCTACGGTGTCCGGCCTACCTAAGTGGCCGGTGGCGACTCCATTTTTAAATAAAATATGGTTTTCTAAAACCCACGCAGAAGACATTATTTTCAAAATAAACATAAAAACAAACAAAACACCTTTTTTTAGCAAAGGGGACATCGCTACAATTATCAGAAATCATTATAACAGTTTTTAAATTATTATATTAATGAATGCCCTTATAGTTAGAGGTGTATGACTAACTGATTAAGAGAGTTGAACAATTGCTTCGATCATACGATTCCTCTAACAAGAGTACCAAACACACATTCTTAAATAACAAGTAATTTTTGTATTTGGTTAGTATGCCTTTAATTTCATAAAAAAAAAATTAATTGTTAACATACAAGTTGTTATGTTGCACGTTTCTATTATGCTTTATTAAACAAACCCTAAGTTGTTGATGAACCCTAAGTTGAAGAAATGAAAAGAAAGCAAGAACAGGGTTCACTTGCAGTGTAAAAGACGTGAATGGGCACGCCGGCTTCTTGTCAGGAAAAAAATGGGGTGATCTTTAGTTGTTACTGTTATTTGTTAATAGATTTATTGATTTTTAGCCTATAGTTTGATACAAATATTTATATTATTCGTATTACTTTTCATTCATGAATTAAAGAATATTGAGAGCTTAAATATGTTTGATCTCATGTCTTTCATGTATATTAAACACTTAAATATACTAGATTGTTTTAGTTATAAGTATATTATCTGTTCACGTCAGAATCAATTATTATAAGCATTAAAATTTTAAGAACACTATTAAACTAAGGATTTATATTCAATACACTTATGGTGGAAACGAAAAAATTTCACAGGTGTCTTAGTTTATGTTTATGGATTTGGTTTAGGGTTAAAGGTTTAGGGTTTAGGAATATATAGTTTATGGGTTTAGAATGTAGGGTTTAAAGGTTAGAGTTTATGTTTTAGGGTAATATGATGAGGAATTTATGTTTTAACATATAAACCCTAAATTTTAATCCTAACCTCTAAATTCTAACCACTAACTCTAAATTCTAAACCCCTAAACTCTTAACACTAAACTGAATTCCTAGGTAAAACTAAGAAAGTTGTGAAAACTTTTTGTTGTCACCGCTAGTGTATGGAATAATTATCCTTAAATAATATGAGATAATTTTAAGATGAAATATAAGGAAATTTTTTTGGTTGTCTTCCCGGTTTCCTAAAACTTTGCCCTGACTATTTCGGAACAACTCGCGTCGCACACCTGACATTGGTGGGAGAGTCTTCCAACAAGGATTTTCTACGTACGCGAGGACTCGAACTAATTGTTTAATAAGAATTACCTATTAAAGAACACTTTTTTTGTTTAATCGATGGTATCCAACTCATGACCGACTAATTTAGATCGAGTTTTACAAAGACTCAATATGGGGGCTCCCAATTCAATTTTCTCCATTCACAACATCAGAATTTGAACCCCTGACTTTACATAAGGAACCTAACACCTCATTCCGCTATACCAACTGTCGTAACAAGGGATGTTACCCTCTACGAAAAAATAGCATGTGTTAAGAAAAAATGGCGTGTTATACGGAGTCAAATGAGACGTCACCCGAAGACCGGGATGACGCTCCCAACAGAACACCGTAAATGTCTTAAAAATGAAAAATAAAAATGGAAAATGTGAAAAATAATGGAAAATGGGAGATGGTGGAAAATTTTTAAAAAAGGAGGTGGAGTCGCCACTGACTACTTTGGTAGGCCGGACACCATTAAAAGGTAACCAGAGATTCAAAACTTTAGATTTGGGAGTCGGTTACGCGTGGGGAAGGATTAGCACCTCCACAACGCCCAAAATTGGTATCGCGTTGATTTGGTGTTGTCCTTGCAAGAAAAATAAAAATTCAATTTTTAATATAAAATTTAATCCCAAAAAAGGGTCTAAGGATAACATTTTCTTATTTACGAAAAATCGAGGAAGATGACACCTGAATGAGTCAGGATGTCACTTCCAAGCCGGATTCCGAAATAAAGTGGAAAATATTCCCTTAAATTGACCGAGTTTAAAGAAACATATCCGAAATAAAGTAAACAACAAAAAAAAGTACATATAATATAATACTCATATATTATATAGTGATAATAATAATAATAATAATAATAATATACATATGTTTCATGAAATAGTAATAATATACATATTATAGTAATAATATAATACATATATTAACAAAAATAAAAAATGACAATATATACAAAATAATATATACATAGTGATAATATACTTTATACTATATACATATACTATACCATATAATGTACATATATATTTTTATAATATACTAAGTATAAAATAAAGTACATATTATAGTAACTATATTAATATACATTAATAAAATAATTATAAAACATGTCAAAAAATATTATAATATATACATAATAATATATTATAAGATAATAATAATATAATAATATGTACATATATAAACATAAAATATACCTTATATTAAGAAAATAAAATAAATATATATACACATATATAATAATAATGATATGTAAATATACTACTAAAAATAAAAGAGGGACCAAATTGTAGGAAAATAAAAGAAAAGGACTGCAGTGAGAATTAGAATAGGGCAGAGGGACCAATCTGGCAATTTTCCCATTTTAAAATTGGATAAAATTAAGAAAGGGGTTGAAATGTGAACCGTTTGAAACTTCCAGGGACCTATAGCGGGGTTATACCAAGCGGCAAATCATATTAAAAAAATGAAAAGGACGAAGGGGCTAAGTATGTAATTAGACCCTCTTTTATCCTAGGTATATAAGTTATTTTTTTGGGAAAACAAAGGATTAAGGCTCATTTGTTTCAAACTAAATAAAAAAAACTATGTGCTCTCTTCTTCCCACTCGCCGACTCCTCTATTTGCCACCGTTCGCTGCCATGGCTGTCGGTCACCAGTAGTGGTCGCCACCGCCTTCGGCGGTCAGAAAAGCGAAAGGTCACACCTTTTCGACTCCTCTCGACGTACCGACTCCGAATCTGAGGTCGGATTTTTGAGCCAAAGCCTCAAAACGCTTAGATCTGATATGGAAAGGTAAGAGCTATACTCTTTTTTACCTTTTTGTATTCAGTTTTGTCCCCTATTTTGAATGTTTTGGTGAGATTTGGTTCGAACAAAGATAAGATAGAACATTCTTTTTACTCTAAAAAGACTCTTTTTATTCGAATCTGATTCTTTTTTTACATCATTCGAACCCTTTTTCCCCTCTGAAAATCCCCCTATTACAGATTTGTTTTCAGTTTTTTATAACCGAAGTTTTACATATAAATTGAAAAAAAAATTGCAAGTGGTATTTTGATTTCTCTATTCTGACTTTTGCAGGTTTTTAAGAGGTGTCCGGCAATGGTGGGCAGTGGCCACAGCGCATGGCCAATGGTGGCGCGCGTGGCGGCCACGCGCGCGAAGAGTGGATGAAGGGTGCGGCGGTTGCTGGTTTAAGGGGATTAGGGTTGTTTGAATATTAGGGTATTTTAATATCTAGGGTTAATATTGTAATTTTGGTTTTAACTAGGTATGGGTTGTATGGATATTAATTGTAATTGGGTCTGGGTATTAATTTTAGGCTGGCCGGTCAAAATGGGTTACAGCAGCTGCCCCTCTTTGCGCATTGTTGTGTAACAAGAATAGAGCAAAGACAAAAGAGTAACCATTTTGTCCGGTCGGTCAGGGTTCTTTCTTCTGGCCACCGCTTATTCTTTGGGTTTTTCTTGATCTTCTTTGTCGCTCTTCAAAACAGAGGGTTCGTTGGGGAAGACAAAAATCTGAGGCGATCTGTTGGAGGAGACAAAACGAGCTCAGCTTTCTACAACTCTGACGACGACGCAATGCCTGGAGAAAATTTAACCTAGCTGTAACATTGACGAAGAGACAAGGTCTGTAAAATTTGATCCAGCAGTAACACTAACGAGGACACAGGATCAATAGACGAAGATTTGGTCCAGCTACAACACCGACGAGGAGGCAGGACCGAAAGTTGGTAAATTTTGATGTGCAGCTTCTTTTACATTTTTCCCAAATGCACAGGGGTCAACGGTTTTGAGTTACCTTTACCGGTAGCCATTTGCTCTGGGCTAGTTGTACCATTCCCCTGCGTACAATCAGTTTATACCAATCATGACATTAGATTTTTCAAAGGATTTATTTTCCTTCGACCATTTGTGAAAATAGATTTTTGATGGACATTTGAATTATCCATTGTATTAAACTTTACCGAGTTTAAGCACGTTGTGCCAACATTTCTGTCGGACTTGTTAAAAAAGCTTTGGATCTAGCTACAACACTGACGAAGAGGCAGGATCGAAAGTTGGTAAATTTTGATGTCTGATCCAGCTACGACTCCGACGAAGAGACAATATCTGAAAAAGTAAATTTGGCCCAGCTACAACACCTGACGAAGAGGCAGGACCGAAGAATGGTATGGATCGACCAAGCTACAACACCTGACAAAGAGGCAAGGTCTTGAAGTCAATGGGGTTGATCCAGCTACAACACCGATGAAGAGGCATGATCGAAAGTTAGTAAATTTGGTCCAGCTACAACACCGACGAAGAGGCAAGACCTGAAGTCAATAAGGTTTGACCCAGCTACAGCACTGACGAAGAGGCAGGGTCTGAAGTCAGTAGGGTTGATCCAGCTACAGCACCAACGAAGAGGCAGGATCGAAAGTCAGTAAATTTTGGTCTAGCTACAACACCGATGAAGAGGCAAGGCATGAAGTCAGTAAAGGTTTGACCCAGCTACAACACCGATGAAGAGGCAGGGTTTGAAGTCAGTAGGGTTGATCCAGCTACAACACCGACGAAGAGGCAGGACCTGAATTTGACCGAGCTACAACACCGACAAAGATGCACAGTCTAAAGATGAAAGTTTTGATCCAGCTACAACATCAACGAAGAGGCAGGATCGTAATTTGGCATATTTGTTCAGTCATTCCATCAACGGAAGGACAAAATTAGATTTCAGTAACTTGGATTCTATCACACCATCAACGGAGAAGCAGAATCTGAAAAACAGCAACTCAAACCTTATTACACCATTAACGGAGAAGCAGGGATGAACCGCAACTTGGACCTTACTACGCCTTCAAAGACGGAGTAAGAACGATTAGTAACTTGAACCCAGCCACACCATCAATGGAAGGACCGAATCGGGTAACTTAGATTCTACTACACCATCAACGGAGGAGCGGAATCTAGATAATAGCAACTCGAACCTTATACACCATCAATGGAGAAGTAGGGCTGAATCGCAACTTGGACCTTACTGCGCCCTCAGAGACAGAGTAAGAACGATCAACAACTTGAGCCTAGCCACACAATCAACGGAGGGACGGGATCATGTAACTTGGTCTCAACCTCTCCATCAACGTAATAGGTGAGATTGGATATCTAAAATTTGGACCCTATTACGCCATTCACGGAGAAACAAGACCGAATGAAAATAGCTTGGACATAACCACTCCATCAACGTAAGAGGCTGGACCAAACAGCTACAACTTGTACCTAACCTCTCTATCAATGCAAAAGGCAGGATTGGATGTCTGCAATTTAGACCTTGTTATGCCATCATCGGAGAAACAATACCGGATGAAAGCAACTTAGACCCACCAATCTATCAACACAAGGGGCGGATCGAACAACTGCAACTTGTAGTCAACCTCTCCATCAATGAAAGAGGTGAGATTGGATATCTGCAATTTGAACCTTATTATGCCATCAACGGAGGAACAAGATCGGATGAGAGCAACTTAGACCTGGCTACACCATCAACGGAAGAACCAGATCGAATGATTATAACTCGGACCTAACCACTCCATTAACGGAGGGGTAGAATCGGAGGATGAAGCTTTGATTTTTGATTTTTTATTTATTTTTTTATTTTTTTTATTTTTTTGAATTTTTATTTTTTATTTTTTTGAGCTACAACTACAAGAAAGATGTAATATCTGATGAAGAAGTTTGGTCTAGCTGCGACACCAACGAAGAAGCAAGACATGGATAAGGTTTGATCTGCTACACCCGGACGGAGAGACAAGATCTGAAAAATATGGGATCCACTATACCACCGACGGAGCGATGAGATCCGGGGGAAAATTTAATCTTGCAACACAACTGGCGGAGAGGTAAGATCAGAAAAAAGTAGGATCTACTACATCACTGGCGAAGAGTTGAGATCCAGAGAAAACTTTAATCTGTTGCACCCTCAACGGTAGCGCGAGATCTGAAAATGAAGGAGAACATTAATTAGTAATTGTTCAAAATTTTGTGATTGAGCTGGATGTTTGAGCTTTTCGGCATATTTGGTCTTATTCGGGGTAAGAGGTTGATCATCTTGTTGTTGCCCCCGTGATTGAGGTTCTTCGGTCTCCTTCTTGGACCTATTTATGTATTCCAGCTAAAAATGAATGCATGAGGTATGCCCCATAACTTTATGCCTAATGCATGTTTAATGCATGATAATTCGTATGAATGTATGATGTATGCACTTGATGCCAAATGATCTTAATGAATGTGTAAATGATTTTTTTGCCCCTCAAAGGGATGCCTCTGACTTCGTTGGTCGATATCAAGTTCTTGAACTTGTTTCACAAAGATGCCCCTAATCTTCCTTAGCTTTAATAATCTTCCTCTATCTTTTCGGATTCATGTCCCAAAATTATTTTTATTGAACTTCGTCTAGAAATGCCCCCTGTACGTGGGGCCTTGTAGAGGCATAGTATACGCGATGACCATTCTTAAAAATGCCCCCGGACTGGGCTTTTGCATAGGTTCATCGAAGTGCTGGATCGGTCAACTTCCACTTTATCTGGTACTGCTGGCACGTGGTATCCCAGGGGACCGGTTTCAAAATCGTGAATGTATGCATGTAAATGCAAGGTGTATGTCCTAGATGCGGAGGTACTAATTCAAAAATGGTTCTCGCGGCTCAACTTCTGAATTTACAGGATTCATTCACAACTTCGAACATTGTATTTGATATCTAGAGTACTAGATTTTCTCCCGATAGTGAATTTTTCAAATTGGGAACCAGTCATGAATCAGCATTTCATGTCGGTAAGATGCAAAAAATTAAAATGATGATGTCATTTGATTAATGCAAAATGAGTGAATTTAATATAATGTGATCAAAATAAGAAAATAAGGTCAGTTCAAAATAAAATAATTGAATGAATAAATTAAATGGTAAAAAAAGATTAAAAAAACTGTACATAAAATAAATAAAGGCACCAAAGCCTAAAAAGGGTGGCCGCTAAACGGACAGAGTTTCGCGTGGCTTTAAAAAGGTGGCTCCTACATCTCACTATATGTGGTTCAAATCTAAAGGAAAGGGTACCTGAACTGTCGCGAGGACATCGATTCAGGGGAATACGACCCTTATACCATACGGGAGTGAAAACCCCACGAAATATAAGGACCAATACTCCGGGAGCACATTACCACACTACGGAGGTGAAGACCCCACGAAACGAAGTAATCTCTCCCACTTAAGGGTTGGGGAGCTCGGGCAGAAAGCTCATGCATGAATGCCGAGGGATTAAAAATTAAATCAAATCGAATTTTTGAATTTCTTGCAAGACAACACAAAATCAACATTGGTCTGACTCTCTTAAAAATGTCCCCAGCAGAGTCGTCAAGCTGTCGTAATAAGGAGTTTTATCCTCTACAAAAAAATAGCATGTGTTAAGAAAAAATAGCGTGTTTTACGGAGTCAAAGGAGACATCACCCGAAGACCGGGATGACGCTCCCAACAGAACACCGTAAATGTCTTAAAAATGAAAAATAAAATGGAAAATGTGAAAAAAAGGATGGAAAATGGGAAATGGTGGAAATTTTTAAAAAAGGAGGTGGAGTCGCCACCGGCCACTTTGGTAGGCCGTACACCATTAAAAGGTAACCAGAGATTCAAAACTTTGGATTCAGGAGTCGGTTACGCTTGGGGAAGGATTAGCACCCCCACAACGCCCAAAATTGGTACCGCATTGATTTGGTGTTGTCGTTGCAAGAAATAAAAATTCGATTTTTAATCCCAAAAAAAGGGTCTAAGGAGAACATTTCCTTATTTACGAAAAACCGAGGAAGATGACATCTGAATGAGTCAGGATGTCACTTCCTAGCCGAATTCCGAAATAAAGTGGAAAATATTCCCTTAAATTGAATGAGTTTAAAGAAACATATCCGAAATAAAGTAAACAACAACAAAAAAAGTACATATAATATAATACTCATATATTATATAGTGAAAATAATAATAATAATATACGTATGTTTTATGAAATAGTAATAATACACGTAGTATAGTAATAATATAATACATATATTAACAAAAATAAAAAATGATAATATATACATAGTGATAATATACTTTATACTATATACATATACTATACCATATAGTGTACATATATATTTTATAATATACCAAGTATAAAATAAAGTACATATTATAGTAACTATATTAATATACATTAATAAAATAATTATAAAACATGTCAAAAAATATTATAATATATACATAATAATATATTATAATATAATAATATGTACACATATAAACATAACATATACCTTATATTAAGAAAATAAAATAGATATATATACACATATATAATAATAATAATGATATGTAAATATACTACTAAAAATAAAAGAGGGACCAAATTGTAGGAAAATAAAAGAAAAGGACTGCAGTGAGAATTAGAATGGGGCAGAGGGACCAATCCGACAATTTTTCCATTTTAAAATTGGACAAAATTAATAAAGGGGTTGAAATGTGAACCGTTTGAAACTTCCAGGGACCTATAGCGGGGTTATATCAAGCGGCAAATCATATTAAAAAATGAAAAAGGACGAAGGGGCTAAGTATGTAATTAGACCCTCTTTTATCCTAGGTATATAAGTTATTTTTTTGGGAAAACAAAGGATTAAGGCTAATTTGTTTCAAACTAAATAAAATAAAAAAAGCTTTGTGCTTTCTTCTTCTCAGTCGCCGGCTCCTCCCTTCGCCACCGTTCGCTGCCAGGGCCGTCGGTTTCTTTCCCTATTTTGAATATTTTGGTGTGATTTGGTTCGAACAAAGATAAGATAGAACGTTTTTTTAATCAAAAAAGACTCTTTTTATTCGAATCTGACCCTTTTTTTACATCCTTCGAACCTTTTTTTCCCTCCAGAAATCCCCTATTACAGATTTGTTTTCGGTTTTTATAACCGAAACTTTACATATAAATTAGAAAAAAATTGCAAGTGGTTTTTTGATTTCTCTATTCTGACTTTTGCAGGTTTTTAGGCGGTGGGCGGTGGTCGCCGCGCGTGACCAATGGTGGCCACGCGCGCGGAGAGTGGATGAAGGGTGCGACGGATGTTGGTTTAAGGGGATTAGGGTTGTTTAATATCTAGGGTTAATATTGTAATTTGGGTTTTAACTGGGTATGAGTTGTATGGGTATTAATTGTAATTGAGTTTGGGGTATTAATTTTGTTCAAAATGGGTTACAACACCAACTAGTTATTCATTATTAAAAAACTCTTTTTAAATTTAAGCTAAGTTATTTTATAAATTATGAAGCTATTAAAATTTATCCAAAAAAGTAAGTCATAATTTTTAAAGGGGTGTTTTTTGTTTAAGTTAAAGTATTCGCCATCAATAACAATGATTAATTCTTTTGGTATAAGTGTTCTCGCTAAAAGATAAATGATTGGTCATGAAATGTTAAATGGACATCTAAAAAAACGAGGGTTGAGGGAGAATTGCAAGTCGGAGGTCAGCACACGCGCCCCCCATCTAACTCCCAACCATACCAAGCATTAATAATGCTCAAACTATTACAGCTGTGGCCGGTTCCAATCAAGCAAATGTGAACACCACTTACACGGTCATGATTGACGACTGCCCCTCCCCTCGGTGGCCGCCAACTGCCAGTCAAAAACCACGTCACACCTATCTACTTGACTATGAGACTTAACTGTATTTTTTGTTTCATTGGCCATCAATCCTCTTTCCCGGGGGCCTATAAATAACCCTGCATGTAACACCTCTTCATTCTGAACCTGTTCTCAGTCCTCAAGAGAAGGAATAAAGAAAAAACCTCAAGCATTTCTTGTCTGGGATTTGTCTTCTGAAGAATACAGTGAAAAAAGATTTCTTTTTTATATATATAAACAGAGGAAAACAGAGTAGCTCTGGTAAGAAAACATGGTTGCACCTCTGTCAGCTTGGCCGTGGGAGAACTTGGGGGTTTTCAAGGTACTAAAATATGTCAGTCCCTAATGTAATATGTTTGCTTATACTTGTTTCTTCTCTTTACTGATCCTTGTATTCGTTTTCCGTGTACCAAAAGTATTTGCTGATCGGTCCTTTGGCCGGAAAAGTAGTGCATTCATGGATCTATGAGGGTACCATTAAGGATCTCTGGTGTCTTCATATACTCCTTATATGTGTTTTGAGAGTATTGGTTCACCAGCTATGGAGTTCTTACTGTAACATGCTTTTCCTAACTCGGAATCGCCGGATTGTTCAGCAAGGAGTTGATTTCAAGCAGATTGACAGAGAATGGGACTGGTAATCCATATGATCACCAAAATCCTTGGGGAAAGTATGTAAATTATATGGTTTGATTAACCCTTTTTTAATGTAACATTTCAGGGACAATTTCATAATCCTTCAAGCTTTATTGGCTTCAATGGCCTGCTTGATCTTCCCTTCCTTGGATGGCCTTCCTATATGGAACACAAAGGGGTTTATTGCTTTACTGGTACTCCATGTCGCCGTGTCGGAGCCGTTGTATTATTGGGCTCATAGGTTTCTCCATGAAAGCTACCTTTTCACCCATTACCATTCTCTTCATCATTCATCTCCTGTTCCCCATCCTTTTACAGGTAAAAACATCTTTTCATTTGATATGTATATATGTATGTATGTGTATTGAGTTTTGAATTCTTGGTGGTGCAGCTGGTCATGCAACGTTTCTAGAGCACCTTATACTATGTGTTGTGATCGGAATTCCGATGGTGGGATCGATTCTGATGGGGTACGGATCGATAGCCATGGTTTACGGCTACGTTTCGATGTTTGATTTCCTTAGATGCCTGGGGCATTCCAATGTTGAAGTTGTTCCAAATGAGATTTTCAACAAGTTACCTCTCCTCAGATACTTCCTCTATACCCCAACGTAAGCAATAACCCTTCCTTATCTCGTACACACGCAATTAATGTGTATCACAGTTTTGGTTTACCTATATGCAAAAGAGTTCCGATTTTCTTTCCTTTTCTTGCTGCTTATCTTCTAGACGGTACTCATTTCCATTTTTCGTCCTGGAAAAATTAGATATGTTCATTTAAGTCCCATCTTTCAGCTCCAACTAACTGAGATGGAAAGCTCATTTGGAGTTTTCCTCTTGGAAGCAAGTTTAGTTCCAATGGAGTTAATTAGATGATAGATGTAGGGTTTTTTACTACTTAATCTTGAATGTTATGTCCAAAATAGAAGCTAATGAGGTATTTTCTTATTGCATAAATTGATGGTTTTGAAAAAAATTGACAGGTACCATAGCTTGCACCACACCGAGATGGGGACCAACTTCTGTCTCTTCATGCCGCTGTTTGATGCCGTGGGGAACACACTTAACCGAAACTCGTGGCAGCTGCACGAGAAAATTAGTTCGGATTCAGGTAGTTGCATCTTTTCTTCTTTTGTTCCAACCATGAAACATTTCGTCATAGAAATTAACATGAGGTTTTGGTGGATGATGCAGCAAAGAATGGGAGGGTACCGGATTTTGTGTTCCTGGCACATGGGGTGGACATAACTTCGTCGATGCATGTCCCGTTCGCCTTTCGATCGTTCTCGTCCATACCATTCTCGACGAGGGTCTTTCTATTGCCGTTCTGGCCTTTCGTATTTGTGATCATGCTAATGATGTGGGCTTGGTCTAAGGCCTTCGTCCTTACCTTCTACTATCTTAGAGGCTGTTTGCACCAGACATGGGTGATTCCTAGATTCGGCTTTCAGGTTCGAATCCGTATTTAAAATTAGAATGAATTATGGCCGTAATTGTTTATATAGGACAACCGATTGATTGTGTAGAGCATAACCATCTTTTGCAGTATTTCTTACCATTTGCAATGAAAGGCATCAACAAGCGCATAGAGGAGGCCATTCTAAGGGCTGATAGGATAGGGGTGAAGGTCATCAGCCTTGCTGCATTAAATAAGGTCCGAATTTTTCTCAATTACTAAACTCGTCCACATTTTAAAACGAATAGATACTAACATGTAATCACACCATAATATTAAAAAAAACGAAGAATATGTTAAATATATATATATAGCGGTAGTTGGTAGAAGTAAATATGAGAAATGAATCAACTCCATCTCCTTCCCTTTGTTAATTTCTTAACACATTTCTGGATTCTGGCACTGTACTATCTAGACTGACATTATATTATTTCAATTTTTGTACCGTATCGATCGATACCGATCAGTGTCAGCTCGTATGGTTCATACAAACAGACTTAATGTCCAAATGTTAACCATTGTACATGAACCTAAAAGTTGGTAATGTGTGCAGAATGAAGCTCTGAATGGAGGAGGAACACTCTTTGTGGAAAAGCATCCCGAGCTTAAAGTGAGAGTAGTCCATGGCAATACCTTGACGGCGGCAGTTATTCTGAACGAAATTCCAAAAGATGTGGAGGAAGTGTTTTTAACAGGAGCCACTTCCAAGCTCGGCAGAGCCATTGCTCTTTACCTCTGTCGAAGAAGAGTACGCGTTCTTGTAAGTATTCGAACAATATCGCATCCTCTATTCTGGTGGGGCTAATGGAAATCGATTGCTAATGGATTTGGACGTAATGCGCAGATGTTGACTTTGTCTACCGAAAGGTTTCAGAAAATACAAAGGGAAGCCCCTGTGGATTACCAAAACTACCTTGTCCAGGTGACCAAGTACCAGGCTGCTCAAAATTGCAAGGTATGATATGCAAATGCCTGTCTCAACACATCAATTAAGCTCATTGAAATACCAAAAAAGGCAAGTAGAAGAAATGATCAACTTGTTGTCGTCTTCGTTGTTGTTGTTGTAATGTAATAGACATGGATCGTTGGCAAGTGGATAAATCCGAGGGAACAAAGCTGGGCGCCATCAGGGACACATTTTCATCAATTCGTGGTGCCACCGATTTTGGCATTCAGAAGAGACTGCACATACGGAGACCTTGCTGCCATGAGATTGCCGGATGATGTCGAAGGGCTCGGAAGCTGTGAGGTGAGCAATCTTCTCTTTAATCATCCATTTTATTTCAAACATAACCATTGGCTAACTGTTGCAAGTATTGGTGGATGTCTGGGACAGTACACGATGGAAAGAGGAGTGGTACACGCATGCCACGCCGGAGGCGTGGTTCATCAGCTCGAAGGCTGGACCCATCATGAAGTCGGAGCGATCGATGTCGACAGGATCGATCTCGTCTGGGAAGCAGCTATGAAGCATGGTTTAAGGCCGGTGTCAAGCGCCTAAACAAGCCAAAAAACCAACAAAACAAAACAAAGAAAATGAAATGAAATTAGAATTTTAAGACAATAATGCTAATGCCAATTGGTTTTACGATTCTGAAAGATGTTATATATTGCTACCAAGGGAATACTAATTGATACTATCACCCTTTGGAATTGTTTCCACTTCTATGTATATTTTGGTATGAAAGTTATCAGAAATTGAAGTACCGTCATCTTTCTTATTTTATTGAAGTTCCCAGTTTACCAACAAAAACAAAAACAAAAAAACAATGAACCGATTCTCATAAATTGGAGAGTAAAATTTTAGATGAAATTTGGACTAATTTGGTATTATTTTTGGAAAGTAGGGTAGAAAAGTGTTTTTAAAAAATGCATTTTGAAAGTATATTTTGATTGTTTAGTTTAAAATTTTAGCGGTTGAGATCACTGTCAAAAATTTATTTTAAATAGATAAAATATTTATTTTAAACATAATAATTTAAAATAGAGTTAATTGCACCACACATCCTCAAACTATGACCCTCATTTTAAATTGGTCCCTAAACTCTAAAACATTCCAATTTCTTCCTCTAACTATGACCTTCATTCTAAATTGGTCCCCAAACTTTTGAGCATTCCAGTTTCATCCTCAAACTATAATTCTCATTCTAAATTGATCCTCAAACTTTTTGAATGTTCTAATTTCATCCTCAAATTATCGTTTATATCACATCATATTATTACATTCTACACATAAGTGTTTCATGAAAATTAACAATCTTTGTAACGGTTTTATTAACAAAAGATATGGTTAGCATATATTGATAATTTGGGGATGAAATTAGAACGTTCAAAAAGTTCGAGGACTAATTTAGAATGAGAGTCAAAGTTTAAGGATAAAACTGGAATGCTCAAAAGTTTGGGGACCAATTTAGAATGAAAGTCATAGTTTGAGGATGAAATTGGAATGCTTTAAAGTTTAGGGACCAATTTAAAATAAGTGTCATAATTTGGGGACATGTGATGCAATTAACTCTTTAAAATAAGAATGAGTTAATTTAATAATACTTAAATTTTTATATATTTTAATCTATAAAATATATCAATTTAAATTATTATTATAATAATAATATTTTCTATAACTTATTAATAATATTTTTTTACAATAGAATGATATTTTAAATTCTCAATGCAAATATCGAGATAAGAACCCAAACAAGGAAGAAGAAAATGAGCATCCTTGACCATGGAGTCAATTAAAAGATCTCTTATGAATAATATTTTGATATACAAAATATTTTTAAGTAATTAATATAACTTATTTGTAGTGAAAGCTTGAAAATGAAATGTTTTAAGTAATTAGTGTGGCCATAGTAATTAAAAGATCTCTTATCAATTTAAATTATTATTATAATAATATTTTCTATAACTTATTAATAATATTTTTTACAATAGAATGATATTTTAAATTCTCAATGCAAATATCGAGATAAGAACCCAAACAAGGAAGAAGAAAATGAGCATCCTTGACCATGGATTCAATTTAGGGTTTAATGTTTAGGGATTTAAGTGTAGGGGTATAAAATTTATGGTTCATGGTTAGAATTTATGGTTTAGGGCTAGAATTTATAGTTTAGAGGTTAGGATTTATGTTTTATGGTAATATGGTTAGGGATTTATGTTTTAACCTATAAACCCTAAAATTTAACCATAACCCCTAAATTCTAACCGCGCCTTCTAAATTCAAAACTCCTACACTTAAACCCCTAAACAGAATCTTTGAACCCTAAAAATAAAGCGCTTGTGTTTTTTTTTTCACCGCATGTGCATAAAATTATTACCTGATTATAATTATAAATAATAAACATATAAACATTTGACCTGAAAAAATAAAAGTATTGAGGGCAAGAAAGAAAAGATAACAAAAATTATGCGATTGACATAAAGAAAATTAAGGATAAAAATTGTTTTACCCTAAATGCAATTTTCAAATACTAAAAGCTAGGATTATGTTGCTTTTGTGTTTGACCCTTAAGTGCTTTAACACAACACTTTCTCAAGTCAAAAGTTGGTTGTTCCTTTGGGATTTTAGTGCATGTTGTGTGTAAGGGTGTTTAAAAATATCTGACCTAAATAATTTGACCCGTTGATCCGATTAAAAAAAATTGAATTTTTTTTAAATAAAATTATACTCGACCTATCATTTCTTAGGTCAGGCCCGAGTCGTACAATAAAACTTTTTGGGTACCAGACTACCCGAGTATCGGGATATATTTTAAATTATTTTTATATTTAGTTATTTATATATTAAAGTAAACTAATTAAAAAATCTTAAAAAAAATCTCCCTATTACGTTTCCAGTTTACCCAAAAATTGAAACCCTTACAATTAGAAACTCATCTTTCTCACGCTCGAGGCTCGACGTTGGTCCCTCCAGGGCTGCACTTTCAGATAGCTCTGTTTTCTCGCACTCGTCAACAGTTATCGCGGTCGTTCATCTCGACCTCCGGCGGTAGAAGACACACAACCACCCACCCAAGCACCCACAATCACTGTCCTGAGCCCATAGGTAATCTATGTTGCACTGATACGGATATGGATACGAGTACGGAAATAGGGACAAAAAACAACAATTTTTAAAATTACAGGGTACGAGTATGTTAAGAGTACGTCAAATATAAAATAAATTTTATATTCTAAAAAAATATAAAAATAAAAATTCATAAATAAAATCATGTGAACATGGCATCACACATGTTTGTATACTTATCATTGAATCGTATGAACAAGAAAAAATCTAAAGAAACAAGAAAAAACAGAAAAAGTGTAGGAAAATAGAAGAACAAGAAAAAATAGAGAGGTGAAATATCAGAAAGTACCCAAGTCGTACCTAATATGTCCTCGGTACAGGGACGTATCGGGTACGTGGTACGGCACTAGAATGAAGTACCCGTGCTTCATAGTAGGTAATCATCGCTCACTTCGATCCTTGTTTTTTTTTTCAGTTTTAGAAGCTGAATCATACGTGTAAGTAATATAATTTCCTTGCTTTTTTTTCTTTGCTTTTTTTTTCTTTAGTTGTTTTTTTTTCATTCACAACTGTGATCAGGGGTTTTTTCTCTCTACAAAGAAATATTATAAAATGAGTGTTTTTTACGATATTAAAAGAGACGTCACCCGGAGACCGGGATGACACTCCCAACAGAATACCGTAAATATTTTTAAAATAAAAAATAGCGGCAAATATGGAAAATGGATGAAAAATGGGAAAAAAATGTGGAAAATGGATGGGAAATATGAAAAATGGATGAAGTCGCCAACGGCCACTTTGGTAGGCCGGACACCGTAAAAAATAACCAGAGATTCAAAACATTTGGGTTCGGGAGTCGGTTACGCGTGAGGAAGGATTAGCCCCCACAACGCCCAAAATTGGTATCGCGTTGATCCAGTGCTGTCATTGCAAGAAAATAAAAATTCGAATCTTCAATTTAAAATTTAATCCCAATAAAGCGGTCTAAAGAGAACATTTCCTCATTTACGAAATCGAGAAAGATGCCTGAATGAGTCAGGATGTCACTTCCTAGCCGATATTCGAAATAAAGTGGAAAATATTCCATTAATATGAACCGAGGATTTTTTTAAAAAAAAATTCTGAAATAAAATAAATAAAATATATAGGTATGATAATATAATATAACATAAAATATAATAAACATATATTATGTAATAAATAAATAAACTAATGTACACATGTCTTATAATATGCTATATAATGTACACATTATGATAAATATAATAATATAATATATATTAAAATAATTATAAAAAAATATTAAAATATATAATAACATATACTATATGTACTATATACATATACTACATATTAGTACATAATACTAAATAATATAAACATATACTATTAAGATAATAATAATAATAATAATAATATACATGTGTAAAACATAAAATAAAAATAGGTACAATATATATATATATATATTTATGATAATAGTAATAATACTAAACATGAAAAATAATATTAAATATAGGAATAACATACATATAATATACTATAAATAGAAATAAAATAAAAATATAATAATAATAACAATAATGGAAGAAGGACTGAATTGCAAAAAAGGAAACTTTTAAAAACTAACAAAGGGACGAGAATGCAAAACGAATAGAAGTTTTAGGGACCTATAGTGCAAATATACCATGGGGCAGATGAATTTTAAAAAATGCGATGGTAAGGAGGGATTTATGATGTAATTTCCCCTTAATATTACCCTAGTATATAAGTTAACTTTTGAAAAAAAATCATTATATCAATGTTTTTTTTAAAAGCCCTTGAGCTCTCTCTTTTCTCTGCTGGTCCAAGTCGCCGGACCAAGCCGCCGCCGGTGGTCGGAAAAGCAAAAGGTCACACTTTTCTAAGCCTCCTCGGCGTGCTGAAGCCAAATCTGAAGTAAGTTTTTCAAATCGAAGTCCCTAGGTGAGTAGATCTAGAAAAAGAAAACTCGATTTCTTTATTTTTTTTACTTTTTTATATTCGAACACCTTCTTCTTCTTCTTCTTTTTTATTCGTTCGAACTCCGTTTTTTCTTAGATCTGAAAATCTCATATATATATATATATATATCGAACCCTCTTTTGCAAATCTCCCAAGAAAAAAAACCTCCTATAGATATCATTTTACATGGGTTTTATACCAGCATTCATGCATTTAAAAAATAACAATCTATTACAACTTGTCTCTGATATTTCTTTATTTTTGCAGGTCTTAACTTTGGGCGGTGGCATGGGCGGTGGAGCGACGATGGCGCGCGTGGCCACTGACGTCGCGAGTGGTGGCCATGCGCGAGAGGTGATTAGGCGATAGGGGCAGCGGCAGCTGCAGACATGTTAGGGTATTATGGTTTAGGTTTTTTAGGGCAAAGGGTATTTCAGGTAAATAGGGTTTAATGGGTATTTTGGGTTTGTTTTTTTTGGGTTTAATTTGTAATTAAATAGGCATGGTTTTTGGGTTTGGGTCTGGCCCGGACCAAAAATGGGTACAACAGCCGCCCCTCTTTGCTCGTTGCTGTGTAACAGGAATAGGGCAAAGACAAAAAAGTAGCCATTTTTGTCCGGTCGGGTTTAGGTTTCTTCTCTGGCCACTGCTTCCTCTTTGGGCTTCTATTGTTCTTCTTTGTCGCTCTTTAAAATTGAGGGTTCGTTGGGGAAGACAAAATTTGGGGCGATCTATTAGAGGAAACAAAATGAGCTCGGCTTGCTACAACTCTGACGACGATGCAATACTTGGAGAAAATTTGACCTAGCTGCAACACTGACGAAGAGGCAAGGTCTGCAAAACTTGATCCAACTGCAACACTGACAATGACACATGATCGAAAAATGAAGATTTGGTCCAGCTACAACACTGACGAGGAGACAGGACCGGAGGTTGGTAAATTTGATGCAGAATTTCTTTTTGCATTTTTTTCAAATGCACATGGATCAACGGTTTTGAGCTGCAGACATGTTAGGGTATTATGGTTTAGGTTTTTTAGGGTAAAGGGTATTTCGGGTAAATAAGGTTTAATGGGTATTTTGGGTTTGTTTTTTTGGATTTAATTTGTAATTAAATAGGCATGGTTTTTGGGTTTGGGTCTGGCCCGGACCAAAAATGGGTACAACAACTGCCCCTCTTTGCTAACCTGTGTAACAGGAATAGGGCAAAGACAAAAAATAACCATTTTTGTCCGGTCGGGTTTAGGTTTCTTCTCTGGCCACTGCTTCCTCTTTGGGCTTCTCTTGTTCTTCTTTGTCGCTCTTCAAAATGGAGGGTTCGTTTGGGAAGACAAAATTTGGGGCGATCTATTAGAGGAAACAAAATGAGCTCGGCTTGCTACGACTCTGACGACGATGCAATACTTGGAGAAAATTTGACCTAGCTGCAACACTGACGAAGCGGCAAGGTCTGCAAAACTTGATCCAACTGCAACACTGACAATGATACATGATCGAAAGATGAAGATTTGGTCCAGCTACAACACTGACGATGAGGCAGGACCGAAGGTTGGTAAATTTGATGCAGAATTTCTTTTTGCATTTTTTTCAAATGCACAGGGATCAACGGTTTTGAGTTGCCTTTACCAGTAGCCATTTGCTCCAGGCTAGTTGTACCATTCCCTTAGGTATAATCAGTTTGTATCAATCATGACATTGGATTTTCCAAAGGATTTATTTTCCTTCGACCATTCGTGAAAATGGTTTTTCGATGGATATTTGAATTATCCATTGTCTTAAACTTTACCGTGTTTAAGCACGTTGTGCCAACATTTCTGTCGGACTTGTCGAGATAATTTGATCCAACTGTAACACCGACGAAGAGACAAGATCGAAGAATAAAAGTTATGATGTCTGATCCAGCCACAACTCTAACAAAGAGACATGATCTGAAAGAGTAAATTTGGCCCAACTACAACACCTGACGAAGAGGCAGGACCGAAGAATGGTATGGTTCGACCAGGCTACAACACCTGACGAAGAGGCAAGGTCTGAAGTCAATGGGGTTGATCCAGCTACAACACCGACGAAGAGGCAGGATCAAAAGTCAGTAAATTTGGTCTAGCTACAACATCGACGAAGAGGCAATACCTGAAGTCAGTAAGGTTTGACCCAGCTACAACACCTACGAAGAGGCAGAGTTTGAAGTCAGTATGGTTGATCCAGCTACAACACCGAAGAAGAGGCAGGATCAGAAGTCAGTAAATTTGGCCCAGCTACAACACCGACGAAGAGGCAAGACTTGAAGTCAGTAAAGGTTTGACCCAGACACAACACCGACAAAGAGACAGGGTCTAAAGTCAGTAGGGTTAATCCAACTACAACACCGACGAAGAGATGATCGAAAGTTAGTAAATTTTGGTCCAGCTATAACACCCGACGAATAGGCAAGACCAGGATTTGACCGAGCTACAACACCGACGAAGAGGCACGGTCTAAAGGTGAAAGTTTTGATCCAGCTATAACACCGACAAAGAGGCAAGATCAGAATTTGGCATATTTGTTCAGTCATTCCATCAACGGAATGACATAATCGGATAACAGCAATTTAGACCTTACTACGCCCTCAACGGCGGAGTAAGAATGAACAACAACTTGGACTCAACCTTTCCATCAACGCAAGAGGTGGGATCTGATATCTGTAATTTGGACATTGTTACGCCATCAACGGAGGAACAAGATCGAGTAAAAAAAGCTTGGACACAACCACTCCATCAATGCAAGGGGCTGGACCGAATAGCTGCAACTTGTACCTAACCTCTCCATCAATGCAAGAGGAAGGATTGGATATTTATGATTCGAACCTTGTTACGCCATCAACGGAGGAACAAGACGGATGAAAACAACTTAGACCCACCATTCCATCAACGCAAGGGGCGGATCGAACAGCTGCAACTTGTACTCAACCTCTCCATCAACGCAAGAGGTGAGATTGGAAATCTGCAATTTGAACCTTATTACGCCATCAACGGAGGAACAAGATCGGATGAAAACAGCTTGGACACAACCACTCCATCAACGCAAGAGGCTGAACCGGACAGCTGTGATTTATACCTAACATCTCCATCAACGCAAGATGCGGGATTTGATGTCTGCAATTTGGCATTTTTCACGCCATCAATGGAGGAACAAGATCGGATGAAAGCAACTTAGACCCACCACTCCATCAACGCAAGGGGCGGATCGAACAGCTGCAACTTGTACTCAATCTCTCCATCAACACAAGAGGTGAGATTAGATATCTGCAATTTGAACATTGTTACGCCATTAACGGAGGAACAAGATCTGATGAGAGCAACTTGGACCTGAATACACCATCAACAGAGGAACCAGATCGAATAATGATAATCTGGACCTAACCACTCTATCAACGGAGGGGTAGGATTGGGGGATAAAGCTTTGATTTTTTTATTTTTCTTGATTTTAATTTTTTTATTTTTTTAGTTTTTTAATTTTTGATTTTTTTGAATTTTGAGTTTTTGATTTTTTTTTGAATTTTTGAATTTTTTATTTTTTTTATTTTTTTTCTCTTTTTTGAGCTACAACTACAAGAAAGGTATAATATCTTAGGAAGAAGTTTGGTCTAGCTGCAACACCGACAAAGAAGTGAGACCTAGATAGGGTTGGATCTGCTACACCACTGACGGAGAGACAAGATCTAAACTAATTTAGTTTACCACCACTGACGGAGGCATAACCCATAAAATGCTTGATCTGCTACGCCACCGACGGAGAAGCAAGATCTGAAAAGGATTTGATCTACTACACCACTGAAGGGGAGATAAGATCCAGAGGGAAATTTGATCTTGCAACACCACTGACGGAAGGCGAGATCGAGAAATAATAGGATCCACTACACCATTGACGGAGATATGAGATCTGGAGAAAAATTTTACTCTGTTGCACCATCAACGGTAGCATGAGATCTAAAAATGAAAAAGAACATTAATTAGTAATTGTTCAAAATTCCATGATTGAGCTGGATGTTTGAGCTTTTCGGCATATTTGGTCTTCTTCGGGGCTAGAGGTTGATTATCATGTTGTTGCCCCCGTGATTGAGGTTCTTCGGTCTCCTTCCTAGACCTGTTTATATGTTCCAGCCAAAAAGTGAATGCATTAGGGATGTATGTAACTTATGTCTAAATGTATGTGTTTAATCTAAATGCATGATAACTCGTGCAAATGTATTATGCATGCACAATGATGTTAAAGGATCTCAATGAATGTATGAATGACTTTTTCTTTGTCCCTCAAAGGGATGCCCCTGACTTCGTTGGTCGGATCGAGTTCTTGGTCTTGTTTTATGAGGATGCCCCCCAATCTTCCTTGGTTTTGATCATATCCATGTGGAGTTATCTTTCCAGGTGTAGGTCCTAAAACTATTTCCATTGAACTTTGTCTGGACTAGAGCAAATTTGAAGCCTAAGATATGATTTCGCCTTTTCTTGAAGGGTGAACGCGTAATGTTGCCCCCCAGTCAGACTTGGAAATTCACCTGGATGTGGGGCCTAGTAGAGGCATAGCATCTGTATGAATGTGGAATCTTTATTAAAAATGCCCCTGAACCGGGCTTTTTCATAGGTTCAACATGGTGCTAGATTGGTCAACTTTTACTTTATTTGGTATTGATGGCACGGGGCATCTCAGGGGGTTGGTTTCAAAATGCGAATGTATGTATGTAAATGCAAGGTGCATGTCCTAGATGCGGAGGTACTAATTCAAAAATGGTTCCTGCGACTCAACTTTCGAACTCATGGGATTTGTTCGCAACTTTGAATATTGCATTTGATATCTAGAGTACTAGATTTTCTCCCGATAGTGAATTTTTCAAATTGGAAACCAGTCGTGAATCAATACTTCATGCTGGCGAAATTCAAAAAAATCAAAATGACGGTGTCATGCAATTAATGCAAAATGAGTGTATTTAATATGATGTGATCAAAACAAAAAATGAGGTCAGTTCGAATAAGAATAATCAAATAAATAAATTAACAAAGTAAAAATTAAAATTGATAACAAAATTTGTACATAAAAAATAAAGGCACCAAAGCCCTAAAAGGGTGACCGCTAAACGGGCATAGTTTCGCATGGCTTAAAAAGGTTGGCTCTTATGGCTCACTATATGCGGTTCAGATCTAAAGGAAAGGGTACTCGAACTGTCAGAGGACATCGATTCGAGGGAATATGACCCTTATACCATACGGGGGTAAAAACCCCACGAAATATATGACCAATATTCCATGAGTACATTACACAACTATGTAGGTGAAGAGCCTACGAAACGAAGTAATCTCTCCCACTTAAGGGTTGAGGAGCTCGGATAGAAAGCTCATGCATGAATGCCGAGGGAT
Organism: Hibiscus mutabilis; assembly: GCA_019671005.1. Classification (NCBI taxonomy): domain Eukaryota; kingdom Viridiplantae; phylum Streptophyta; class Magnoliopsida; order Malvales; family Malvaceae; genus Hibiscus; species Hibiscus mutabilis. The sequence continues at coordinate 3,171,281 of CM033753.1, forward strand.
TAAAAATTAAATCAAATCGAATTTTAAAATTTCTTGCAAGACAACGCAAAATCAACATTGGCCTGACTCTCTAAAAAAAGTCCCCAGCGGAGTCGCCAAGCTGTTGTAGGGGGTTTTCCTCCCTCCGAAAATATTATAAAAAATGGTTTTTTTACGATACCAAAAAAGACGTCACCCGGAGACCGGGATGACGCTCCTAACAGAATACCGTAAATTTTAAAATGGGAAATGGAAGGAAAATAGAAAATTTAAAAATAGGAGTCGCCACCGGCCACTTTCGTAGGCCGGGCACCATTAAAGATAACCAGAGATTCAAAACATTTGGGTTCGGGAGTCGATTACGCGTGGGGAAGGATTAGCACCCCCACAGCGCCCAAAATTGGTACCGCGTTAATTTGGTGTTGTCATTGCAATAAAATAAAAATTCAAATTTAAAATTTAAAATTTTATCCCCAAAAAGCAGTCTAAGGATAACATTTCCTTATTTACGAAAACCGAGGAGGATGACACCTAAATGAGTCAGGATGCACTTCCTAACCGGTTATTCGAAATAAAATGGAAAATATTCCCTTAAATGAACCGAGTTTTTTTTTAAATATTAGAAATGAGATGCAAATATATACGCAAATATAATAATATAATATACATTAAAAAAATTATATAAAAAACAATAATATATATATATAATAATATATACTATTAATATAAAATAAAAAATATTACTAAAAATAATATATATATATATATATAGTAAATAATAATAGTAATAACACCAAACATGAAAATAATATTAGATATAAGAATAATTGATTATATGATATATAATGTACTATACATATAAAATAAATACTATAAATAATGCTAATAATAATTATATATAATAATAACAATAGTAATAATAATAATAATAGTAATAATATACAAAGTATATACATAATATAATAAATATACTATATATATTATTATATAATATACATATATAATAAAAAACAAATAATAATAATACAAGTAGTAGTAATAATAATAATAATAATAATAATAATAATAATAATAATAATAATAATAATAATAATAATAATAGAAAACAATGACTAAATTAAAAAAAAAAAAAAAAAAAACTTGAAGAAAAAGAAAAAAATGACTAAATTGAAAGGAAATAAAAGAAGAAGGCTTGCAGAGAATAAAAAGGAGAAGATGGACCAATCGCGTGATTTTTCCATTTGTCCGGTTTGTCCTGTGGGCTAAATTGAAAGGAAGATTAAATTTATAGGGCAAATCTGGGGGATAAAAGATGATTTGGGGACGAGATTGAAATAAAATAAAAAAGGGAGATTGCGGAGCAAGAAAGTTTGGGGCGGTGGATTTATATTGTAATTCCCCTCTTTTTTGATCCAGTATATAAGTTAAAATTCAACCCAAAAAATTCATTCTCCCATTTATTTAGAAAAAAACCAGAGGGCATATCCCCAAATACTCTGCACTGCCCAGCCGGTCAACGTCGCTGCCGGAAAAGCCAGTGATTTTTTTATCTCTTTTACGTGCCAAACTCGAATCCGGTGTTGGATTTTTAAGCCGAAGCCTTAAAACGCGTAGATCTGAGATGAAAAGTAAGATAATTATATAATTTTTTTACCTTTTCGAATCTGCCTCCTTTTTTTTTTGCCTTGTTTGATTCGAATGTTAGGATAAAAATTTTGTATTTTTATATTTTCGAATCAAAAAAGAAAAAGTTTCTCCTTAGATTTTTTTAATTCGAACTGTCCTCCTTTTTTTATTGAATTCTAACCTTAAATTTATAGATTTGAAAACCCTCCTCTCTTTTACATTCGAAACCACAAACCGAAAAAATACCCCCTTTTACAGTTTTGAGAATGGGTTTTTATCACCCTAAATCTACATGCAGGTTGAAATAAAAAAAACAAGTGGTGATTTGAGTGTAGGGTTAGGAGTTTAGTTTAATTTTTTTTAGGGATATTAAGGTTTTTTGGTTCAAGGGTATTTAGGATAATTAGGGGTATTGGGTTTGGGTATTAAAATGGGCTGGTGGGTTGTTGGGTATTTTAAGATGGGTTTATTGAGCCCGGACAGAAATGGGTACAACAACAATTCTAGCTTAAATCAAAAAAAAAATCAAATTCAAAAAATCTAAAATCAATATAACCTCCTCAAATAATTTATTGCAAGACTAAGACCGCACATGATGGACACTGGACAGTTTGAAATCTACATATGAGATGCATATTCTGCTAATTTATCAACAAAGGCATTCAAGCAAGTGAGATGTTCTTTTTTCAGTAATTGGTTTGATTTAGTTGATGCTCTTCTGTATTTGTGACAAATTTGTGCACATAATAGTTTTTAATAGTAAAATGCATGCTCTGTTTCGATCTTATTTGATGTAATTAGGATTTTAAAATTTTATGTTTGGACGTTGGATTATGTAATTCAAACTTTTAAATTTGTGTATGTTTTTTTTTTAATTTAATGATTTGAAAATTGAAAAAAAAATCGGTGCCCAATTACCCGATTTTTCGGGTACCCGCAACACTTGGGTACTTGACTAAACGGTACCCGCAACACATGGGTCGGGAGACTAGTCGGCCAAACAACTACCCGAAGACCTGAGTACCCAGTACTTCGGGTACCCGAAAGTCTGGGTACCCGAATTTGAACACCCCTAGTTGTAAGAACATATTGTTACGGGACTAGCGTCTTAACCTAGCAAACCGATCCTAGGAACTCCTCATACCTCAGCTTGCCCTCAACTCTGAATCAGGCTTGGCGCTCTCCTCATAAAGAGAACTCGACTCTGGCTAGGTTGTCTCCCAATAAAGACTGCTTGCTTTGGTAATCACCGCCATCTAACATCAGTCACCGTCTCATCTAGCACATCTCGATTGTAGGAGCTCTCTCCTACCAGTTGTGATTTGCCATCACTCGGACACCCTTGATCTTTGCACAATGACTTGGACGTCACAACATTGAACACTAAGCGGGCTTTTGGAATCATCAGCAACCCTGGCTTGCGTCTTGAAATTCTAAAAGGTTGCTTGTGTTCGCGCCAAGTTTTGGCAACTTTGTTTGAAGGGTTAGGCTTTTGGTGGCCTACACCCAACAAACCAGGTAAATCAAACAGTAAAACACATTCATTGTGTTCGGGATGTACCTCAATCAACTTGTCCGCATTCACTCTAACTCGCATCAACTCTTCATGTCTTACCAAGATTTATGCACCCATCAATACTCCATCATCATTGAAGTTTGATGCCTTGTCCACCTTCTCTGTGGATGGACCTTCTACAGGCTTTATGTCAAGTGGTTTGGGCAACTCTCCCCCCTCCAAGGTACTCTCTCCACTAGCCCCCAAAACGATGCCTCCTTGTCTTGGAGCATCCTCAGCAAGCTGAATGGAAGTCATCATCTAGGTCTTCCGTCTATTGTCTCAATGTACGGGTACAACACAATGTTGTTTCAGATCCAAACTGCAGACAACGTCAGCACAAAGAATGATGAGAGCGTATACACAGTCAAGGAAGTTAAGCCCCAAAACAAAATCAAAGCCATCTATATGGATTGCCTTGAAATCTTCCTTGGCCTTCCATTCACCAATCTGCAGCTCCACTTTCTATATTGTTCCAACAATTAAAACTTCATTGGCATTCACGGCCTTGATCTTGTTGGTTGACCTTTCAACTTTGAGACCGAGCTTCTCAGCAGCCACCTTTGACATAAAGAGATCAGTTGCTCCAGTGTCCACTAGAGCACTCCTCGATTGTCCTGCCACGTTGATGTCTACAAGCATCAACCCTTTCTACTTTTGCTTTTCTTCGCCTTGGCAAAACTCAAGATTATCGATCCAAGCTTATAAGCCTCGCTGGACTCAGGCTTGTCCTCCTTCTTGGACTATTTGTCTCGATCCAGGCAATCACGTAACAAGTGTGGCCCCTTGCACTCGTAACATTGCTTCCTCATCCTCGGCTTGATTGCTTTGACACTGGCAATCGCACAAAGCATACATTCATTTTCTTCTTGTTCGTTGTCCCTATCGGCTGTGGCATCGAGGCGTCTCTTCTTGGGATAGTCTTTCACTAAGTTGGACTATCACAATGATAGCACTTTATGGGCCCCCGATCTTTCTTCTCCAATGGTTTCACAAACTTGTTGGGCCTCTCATCACCATCACTGGAATGGTGATCATCCTCGTCTCCCCTACCATTGCCCTTGACATGTGTTAGCGGTAGTGCCCCAGGGCCTATTGTATGGACATGATATTTTGATTATTGAATTTATTATTATGATAAATTTGCATGCTTTTGTATCCTTGAATAATATTATTCTAAGTATCCCTAATCAGTTATTATTGTGGGAACAATAACAAGATAAGATTAGTATGAATTTAGATAGATATTCATAAGATGAATATATGAATGATATTCAAATCAAATTCATATATGTATTTGTTGAGAACAAATATTATGATCGACTCGTCTTAAGATTAATACATGGATTAAATTTATATATTAATCTTCAAACAGTTATGACATAAAATCCTTAGACCTGAAATTGCTACGGTTCTCAACATGATAACTATTATATTTTGACATAGTCAAACATCATTTTTAATCGGATGATTATAAAGGTTATGCTTGAACATAATAAGGAATCATGCAGTGAGATGTGAATGATTAAGATGGAATTTATCCCTCTTAACATAAGAGAGATATCTTTGAGCCCCTCGATGATTGAGACTGAGAAATGCATGGCCGTGCTCAAATGAGTTGATAAAGATTAATGTCATTTGTTTAGTCAGTTCAATTGGGCATCGAGATACTAAAGGTAGAACGATATAAGGTTAACATTTTTCGTGCCTTATATTCCATCAAGATATCGTGAGATAAAAGGATTATGACATAAACTGAATTAAGGTTGTCTCAGATTATGAGCTTTTCATTTAACTTGGGTAGTCATATTGTCTTGCTAGAGGCCGCTTATGACTTGTAGAATAAAATTTGATTTTATTTACTGCCAACGTTAATTAAACCTATAGGGTCGCACACTAAGAATGGTTGTGGTTATTACTCTCAATAATAAATTTAAGATAATGCGATTATTTTAAATTATATTGAGAGAGATTATTTATTCGAATTTAAAGAAGTTAAATTTGTATTCTTGTGGTAGAATATTTTATTTATTTTATTATTTTTTTAAAAATAATATTAAATAAATAATATTATTAAATAATCTCATTATCTAGATTTGATTGGATTTAAATTCCTTATTGGATAAAGAATTTGTTTTCGAATATATTATTTATTATAAATAAATAATATTATTAAATAAATCACGTTATCTAGATTTTGGTTGAACTTGAATTTCTTATCAGATAAAGGAATTTATTTTATAATTTATTTAAAAGAGTTTTAATTAAATTATAATAGTGAACTCAACCTAACCTTATTCAAGTCATATATATATGTATGTATGCCAAGGGTTTTGTGATGGATCTAAGGATTTCGAAATAGCCACCAAAACTACAAAACTAGATTTTCAAAATCTTGATTGGAACTAGCATTCTGATAACCATTCGTCGTCCATTCGCGTGTGGATACTTGTAGAGGGCGGTTGTCTTTCACAAAAGGAAGCGCCTGAACACAACCGGATTCTTAAATCAAAATTAAGGTAATTTTTGATCTCCTCTTTGTACATTAATATGATTGCATGAGATCCTGGAAATTCTTCATAGGATATTTTTCTGTTGCGTTTATATGCTTGATTAGATCAGTTTATTTCCTATGAAAACCCAACACCATGGGGCTTAGAGGACTTGGACTTCCTAACTTTGAACTGAGTTGTGGCCTCGGTTGCGGTCAATGCTTTGGAAAGTTCCTCGACTCCCATTCGCTCTAGCTTCATTTGGGCCCATCTTTGAAGTACATCTGTGAAGTAAGAGAAGCCATCTGTTTCACTCAAGTTTGAAATCTGGAGCTTGATCTCGATGAACTGCCTGACATAGTTTAGGATGGAACCCTCATGTTTAAGTTGCGGCAACTTCTTTCGAGCCTCTTGTTGAGTATTCGTCAGGTAGAAATGGTCATTGAACTCAACTTGATACTCGTTTCATGTCTCAATAGGAATGTCCATGCTCTTCTCCTCAGAGCATCTGTGTCACCACCACAAAAGAGTGACATTAGTAAAATACATTAAAGCAATGTTTACCCTTTTCGGATCATCCTTGATGCCCGCAGCCTGAAAATACTACTTCATGCCTTAGGCGAAGTTCTCAACATCTTGGGCCAATCAGTTCCCCTTGAACTCTTTTGGCTTTAGGATGTTTTTCCTTCGCTTAGATACAATTGGCGTTGCTCTATTCTTCAAGGCAACCTTGTACACAAATAGGTCTGCCTTCATCTCTTCTATCTCTATCTTCATAGCCTTTAACTCGGTCTCAAGCGCATCACCTCTGTTACCCAACTTCTCAAATAGATCATTCAAAAATTCCTCTATCTCTCCCTTGAGATGGTCACTCTTGTTGTCTTGCTCCTCGAAGCGTGTATCTACCGCGTCAAGTTTCTCCCCTGAGTTCTTTGTTGATTCCTCAAGCTTGGTTACCTTTTTCTCCAACGACTCAAGGATATCCTTTGAACTCACCCTCTTGGATTTGTTAGCCTGGGTCTTCGTACCCTTCTTTGCTACAACATCTTTCTTTGGTGGTGCCATCTCGATCAGTGCCTTCACTCGAACCTTCGCTCTGATACCACTTGTCACGAGGCTAACGTCTTGACTTAGCAAACTATGCGGCCTTAGTCAATGTAACATAAACAAACTAAGTCAGCCTTTTTTCTCACTCTGGAAGATCAAACTTTGTTGGCACTGAAGAATATTGAATCGTTCTAAGCAAAAGCAAACTATGAGAATGGCCACTCAAGAACAAAATAAAGAACACCCAAGAACAACACAGAGGATTTTAAAGTGAATGCCTTGATTACTCAAAGATGAGATGATACAAATAAGGTTGGGGAGACCTCTATTTATAGTTGATTCTCCATACATATGACGATTCCCACTAATTTACATCAACGGCTACGATCAAATCTCACCAACCAAAATGGTACAATTCTAAGAATATTCCCTACTAACTAAGAAAACAAATCATATGTTTACGTGGAAACTTTGCATAAGTCAAAGTAGTTTTCTTCTAGAATCCTCCATGTATCAAGCTCGGTCTAGTGGTCTCTTTAGGCCTAAAATCTCTCTAAGAACCTCTTGGGCAACCATGTGTGCATGTGACTCGGACTCGAAATGGCGGTCCTTGACAATATGTACACTGATACACACATATATTTAGATGTAAGTGTTCTGCACTAATTTAGGACTATTTAATGAGCATAAATTAATTATTGAAATTAAAAATAAGAATATTTTTAAGAGAATAAAATAAAAGAGTTTAATCTAAACCATTAATTTACACTCATTCAATTATCTAAATCAAAGTAAAACTTTGTGGGTTTTACTTATTGTAAGTGGATCATAATTCATAAATAGAATTATTAAAAAATAAAATAAATAAAATAAATTTTAAAAATTCTCAATTTTCTAAAATATCATAAAGTATTTTAGTTTTTTTTTAAGTTATAAAAAAATTTATAAATATATAAAATTTAAAAAGAAACTAAAAAAACTTTGAAAAAAAATCAAAAACATTATTACTTGGAAACTTTGCATAAGTCAAAGTGGTTTTCTTCTAGAATTCTCCATGGATCAAGCTCGGTCTAGTGGTCTCTTTAGGTCTAAAATCTCTCTAAGAACCTCTTGGGCAACCATGTGTGCATGTGATTCGGACTCGAAAATGGCGGTCCTTCTTGACAATATGCACACCGATACACATATATATTTAGATGTACGTGTTTTGCACTAATTTAGGACTATTTAATGAGTATAAATTAATTATTGAAATTAAAAATAGAATATTTTTAAGAGAATAAAATAAAAGAGTTTAATCTAAACCATTAATTTACACTCATTCAATTATCTAAATCAAAGTAAAACTTTGTGGGTTTTACTTATTGTAAGTGGATCATAATTCATAAATAGAATTATTAAAAAATAAAATAAATAAAATAAATTTTAAAAATTCTCAATTTTCTAAAATATCATAAAGTATTTTAGTTTTTTTTTAAGTTATAAAAAAATTTATAAATATATAAAATTTAAAAAGAAACTAAAAAAACTTTGAAAAAAAATCAAAAACATTATTACTTGGAAACTTTGCATAAGTCAAAGTGGTTTTCTTCTAGAATTCTCCATGGATCAGGCTCGGTCTAGTGGTCTCTTTAGGTCTAAAATCTCTCTAAGAACCTCTTGGGCAACCATGTGTGCATGTGATTCAGACTCGAAATGGCGGTCCTTCACAATATGCACACTGATACACATATATATTTAGATGTACGTGTTTTGCACTAATTTAGGACTATTTAATGAGTATAAATTAATTATTGAAATTAAAAATAAGAATATTTTTAAGAGAATAAAATAAAAGAGTTTAATCTAAACCATTAATTTACACTCATTCAATTATCTAAATTAAAGTAAAACTTTGTGGGTTTTACTTATTGTAAGTGGATCATAATTCATAAATAGAATTATTAAAAAAACAATAAAAAATAAAATAAATTTTAAAAAATCTCAATTTTCTAAAATATCATAAAGTGTTTTAGATTTTTTTAAAATTTATAACAAATTTTATAAATGTATAGAATTTAAAAAGAAACTAAAAAAACTTTAAAAAAAATCCAAAACATTTAATATTTTTTTTCTTTTTAGAAAATTATGATTCTTTTCGTACACAGATTATGGATTAAATGAAAAATGTTTGAAAGGGATTTTTGACTAGTTTAAAATTAACCAAAAAGTCAAAAATTACCTACTCGTACCGGTACAGTTATACTATGTATCGATACGCTCTTTCGTCCCCAAATGTTCTGATTTTCCAGTAGCCAAAACCCGTACTGGTACAAGCTTAGTCGTACCGATACGCGAAGAGGTGTATCGATACACTTATATAGTATACCAATACCCAGTGTAAAATTATCCAACGACTCTTTCTTAATTGAAACAGGTACCGATATACTTGCACGTGTACCGATACGTCATGCTCTAGAAGTGTATTTATTGTAAGAAATAAAGTCCTCAACAGCTAGTAATGGCCACAAACACCTTAGAGGGTTTAAAAGACTTAATCAAGCTACCATCGAACAACAAGAAAGCAAACAACAACATTCATGTAAAGAGAAATTTGTATTTGAGCTTAAAAGTCTTATTTTCATTAGAAAAACACTTGTGAGCTTCAATTGTCAAAATTGCTCAAGTGTCTAGGTTTGGGTGAGTGCTTAAATTGCAAACATATTTGCCTATAGAGGTTTTTCCTTGTTTGATTATTTCTTTTCTCTTTGTGAGAGTTTAATAAGACTTTGGGGTAATGTCTTGTGTTGTAAGGGTTATCTCCTTGAACCCAAAAAAAGGAAAGAAATTTAATAGTGAATTTGGGAAAAATTCTTAGTGTGGATAGCTAAGGTTGTGGATGTAGACTTTGGTTAGAAAGTCGGACCACTATAAACCATATTTTCATTTTTATTGCTTAGCTTTTCATTATCCAAAGCAAAAATCCAATTCACCCCATCTTGGTACATTCGGTTGATTGTTCGAGCCTCTTAACAATTGGTATCAGAGCTTCATCTCTACGTCGGATTAACATCATAGAGTCGATCCTTGAAGTGTTCAACCTTTCTACATCAACCGGAGATCATGGCGTAATCTACCGACAAACCTCTTTACTTCAATGGTGGCAACTACTCCTATTGGAAGAATAAGACGATGTTCCTCATCAAAAGCCAGTGATTATCATCTTTGTGATGTAGTTCTTGATGGCCTGTTATTTCTTAAAAGAAGCAAGGCAGGATGGAATGAGGAAGATCAGAAGAAAAAGTAACTCAAGGGTAAGCAATTGTTGGTGTAAAATAATTAACAATGGAGAATGAGACCAAAAAATTTTAATAGGAAAAGAATTTAAAAATTGACTCCCCCTTACTCAAGCATCAATAAAATTGTCAGTCCAACAATTCAAGAGAAATAAATTGAATTTAAAATAAATAAATCAAATAAAACAAGAAATACAATTAAACATGCCATTTATGAAAAATAAACCAATAAGCATACAAGGCATGGAAAAAAAGAGACAAAACTGCCCATATTTGTTCTACGTGTACCGGTACAGAGGAGGCCGTATCGATACTTTGTTGAAGGTCGTATCGATACGATATAGGTTGTACCGGTACCAAAGGCACAAAACTGGTGAAAATTGCAGCAAAATCAACTTCAAAGGTCTTACAACATAGTTATAAGTTTATACAAAAGCTCTATTAAGTCATAGATTCACATTTTGGTCATTTTTTCCGCAAAATAACACCATGATTTTCAAAATAACACATTTAAATCAAATCAAGCATGAATTTCACCAAATTCAACCAAACATTACAAGTTTAAGGCCAAAAACATAGATATAAGATAAAAGGCTAAGAACATGTAACTCATGCAATTGAGACTCCCCTAACTATATACACTTAGGCACAACATGGAGTCATACAAACATGCTTAGATCATCATCAAAATCAAACAATATAGGCATGATCAAGAAAATTGCATGAAACTAAATTTTACCACTTGAACCAAAGTAGGATGTTAAGCTTCTCCTTCTTCAAGTGTTCTTCTCCCTCGTGTGTCAAGCGTTTCCAAAAACTTGACTTTGTTCATCAATGCTCAATCACACCTACAAGTAGTCAATCAAGTAATTTTTGGTATTCAAATTGCTCTGGATCCAATGGCTTTAGTCCCAAATAACTTAGTCTCCTTAGGAATCCCTTTTCAACGTCTTCTTTTTTGTTTGAACAAATTAGTCCCTTAGGGACCCAAATGTTTTTAACCATTTTGCCTTTGAAAAATCTAGGGGAACTAGATTGGCTAACATAAAAAATTAATTTTACAAAATTGGTTTTGGAGCAATCTCCATTTTTCTTTTAAAAATTTTTGTAAGTAAAATCTTTTTCTTTTATAAGATCATCTAACTCTCTTTGATGATCTTCATGAACTTTCTGAAGCAATTTTTGTAAACCAAAATTCTTTTGCTCAAAATCCTTGAGCTTTGCTTCAAGTTCATCTTTTTTTTTAGAAATCAAATCATTTTGAACTTTTAAATTTGAAACCAATTTATTGTTTTTCAAAATATGATTTTTAAATTCTAAAACCAAATCGTCATAGGCATATTGTAATTCATCAAAAAAATATAAAGTTGAAGTAGATGAATTAGAAGTTACCCTTGAATCTTCTTCAATGGCCATGAGACAAAGGTTGTCTACCTCATTATCGGTAGAGTCCTCTTCATCACTCCATGTACCACAAATGCCTTCTTCTTATAGCTTGATCCCTTCTTTTTGAATCAAGGACAATCATACTTGGTGTGCCCCGGCTTCTTACACTCGAAGCATATGATGAGATCCCTCCTCTTCATTCTCGATTCATGTCTTTATTCTTCCTTTTCTTGTTTCATGAATCGGGTGAATTTCTTGAAGAGCTTGGCCATTTCTTCTTCTTCGCTATCATCTCCACTTGAATCTTCTTGTTGGCTTGTAGAGGATTTAAGAGCAATATTCAATTCTTTAATTTCTTGCTCTTCTTTCTTCTTCCCATTTGACATCATCATTTTATGGGTTACCAAAGATCCCATTAGCTCGTCAAGCTTGAGCGTCTGCAAATTCTTTGCTTCTATGATGGCGGTCTTTTTGGAGTCTGTTAGGATGATCAATCAATGGATTTGGCCAAGAGGGGGTGAATTGGCAATTTAAAAATTGGTGGGATAAATAAAAATATAGAAATTGAGACACAAAGATTTATAGCGGTTCAAGCTTCTAAACAAGCTATGCATCCACTACCTTAGCTCCACACTAAGGATTTTCAACAGTTCACTATGGATTCTTCCTTTTGAGGGCAAAGGACTAACCTTACAAATTCCCCTTAAGATTTTCTACCCAAAATCTTAAGGACACTCACAAAAGAAAAATTACAAGTAGCAAACTTGAAAATCCTCACAAGGAAAAATGTTTGCACAATTCAAAGATCACTCACAAACCCAAAGCTTGAATAAAAATGATTACAAGAATAAACACTCAAGTGGGTTACAACTTACAAAGATTTGACTCTAAAAGCAAAAAAAATTGTTGGATATTTGCTTGATTGCTTAAGACTTGATCATTAGTTGTTGTTGCAGCTTTGGAGACTTCATTTTATACCCCTTCATTGATTTCTAACCATTTAGATAGTTGAGATATTGAATATAACCGTTGGAGGGCAATTTTCCCGCATTAAATGTTGTTTGTCTACCCTCGGTATCAGTACGCTGGCTTCTATATCGGTACTTGCCATAAAAAAATAGCCGTTGTACAAAGGGTATCGATACGTAGGGATGACGTATCGGTACGAGTGTGTTATTTTACAAAAGGGATCGATACGGACATTACCTTATCGATACTGGTTTTGCTCATTCGAAACCTTTGGCATTTTGCAAGAAGAGTCGTATCGATACTCATAGGGAGTATCGGTACGTATTACCTAATTTTTAAAGTTTACGATTCCAATAAAACTGACATCTAACTGTCAAATAAATATTATAAAATATTTGAAAACTCCTAACCCTAGTATCGATACGCTTAGTGTCCGTATTGATACTCATATATCTGTTATTTCTGAGGTTGAATGGCGTATCAAAACGGATACATGTGTATCGAAAGAGCATACCAATACGTCTTCATGTGTATCGCTACTCGATAGCCATCAAGTAAAAAGTCATATTCCATTGTCAGAACACCGTATTGATACAGCCTAAAGGGTATCGATACTCGATAGCCTGGGGAATTTTGGCTTTTTAGAGTATGAAAATACTTAGAAAATATTTGGGGTTTTAGGATTTGACTTAGAAATTATTTTAAGTTCAAAATCATGTCAGTTTGTGAGACTTTTTGGGTACTTAAAAATTTATCTTATTTTACAAATTGGTCCTTGAAATTACTTGTTATATCAAAATCAAATATTAGTTTTACATTCTCCCCTTTTTCATATAACAAAACCAAAAATAAATTTTTAAGTCTTTTTGAATAACATTCCCCCTTTCTTTAAGGCTATTTAAGTTTGAAAAACTTTTTGAAAATTTTAGCTCTTAGTTCTCATCTTTTTGTTAGATCAAAATCAATGTAATGAATGAAGGCAAGATAGAAGCAAAAATATAACTCCAAGCATAAACAACATAAATATCATAAAATTCAAAGCATAAATTCAAGCAACATAATAAAAATCCAACTTAACAACATAACCCAAATGTCATAAGAAATCAAATAAAAATATAGGTGCATAAACATAATCCTAATATGATATGGAATGAAAGATATGCAAAAGCCTAAGGGGTTTCTTCATTGTCCTCATCCTCATCTTCATCTTGAATGCCAATATCACTAAGAGAGTGACTACGTCATTCACCATGAAAGGCGGTAAGTGTCATTTCTATAGAAGTTTGTCGATTCTCCATAGAAGCTACTCGATTCTCTAAAGATGAGAAACGAACATCAAATGAGTCAAGCCTTGTGTTTACCTCGGCGAAGTGAGTAGTCATGGTGGTGCTCATGGTGGCAAACTTCCCATCAAGATACGTCATAAGTGCATCAAATGAAGGTGGAGCGATCAGAGCCTCTGAAGCAACCGACGTATTTACCATGAGATCGAGTTAAACGTTATGAGAAAGATCTGTGGTACGAACCTATTCGCTATTTTGAAGGAAAAGCTTAGCTCTTCGGAAAGAATGGTCATCTATGGGATCGGTGAGAGGCTAACCAAGATCATAGGAGTAATCTATTCTTAGCTTGTGAAACATGTAGCTCAAAGTGATCCCATAAGTGAAAGAAAAGGCAAGAGATGTATGGTGGTTTTGGATGAGTAAAATAAGCCCGGCAAGCATGATTTGGGCAAGGTTAGGACATTTTCCCCCACGAAAGCAATGAAGCCAAATTTTGTCTACTTGGCGTATGGTTGAAAATTTACCACCGGATGGTCGAAACCACCAAGTGATATGGAGGTGAAGAAAACGTTCATGGGAATCAAGAACCCTTACGGAGCCACTATATAGTTGGGGAACGGAGTTTTCATCATCTATACCTATGTCTTCTATTCCTAAGAGATCGGCAATTTTAGTAGAATCTAGAGTAAAGATTTGACCCATAAGATAAGATTCTATGGCTATAACCTCAGTTTTCTCTTGGTTTAAAATACATCGGGCATTTGAATAAAAGATAAGGACAATATTTTTGTAAAGTACCCCAGGTATGTTTAAAAAGATCATGAACTTCAATTCCCTAAGCAAAGGAAGATATCAAAAATTAAACTCATCGAAAGTCATGAAAGATAAAGATACAACACGTTCTCTACAGATTATAAAATTTTGATATTGTTTAAAAAGATCCATAGCTTGAGGGTTGTGAGGTTCATCAAAATAACGTTCTCTACTAGATGCCAACTCTCGTCGCACTCTTTTCTTTGGTGCCATAGTAAAAACCTGGAAAAAATTTAAACCGCAAAATACATATATGCATAAACATCACACTCAATCCAATAATCAAGGTAAGGTAAAAATCTATTGTACATAGTTTGAAAACATATACAAATATAAAGAAAAATTTTGGTAAAAGAATTTTTGAAAAACAATTGAGAAAATATACGAGTATAATTTTATATCCGAACAAAAAAATTTCAGTTTTGAATTTTTTTGTGAAATCTTTAAAAACAATGTTATATACATTTGAAATATATAATTTTGAAACATAAACCATATACAAATATAAAGGAAAATGAAATTTAAAGAAAAATAGGATTTAAACCTTGAGTTATGGATGAAAAGATGAATGAAGGGTGATTTGCACAAGACTTGATGATGATAGCTTGGGTTTGATGTGGAAAACAAAAGCTCCCAAAGAGATTTGATGATTTGTGAGAAAAAAATAAAGAATCAAAGGGGTTTTATAGAAGATAGCCGTTCTAGGGTTTTTAGCAAAATGTATAATTTGTTTTAGATTTGGAAAATTCCTTTTAAAGACCTATTAAAGTTGCCAGCGGCCACGCATACCGATACGCTAAAGCGCGTACCGATCCCGTATATCGGTACGCTATATAGACATATTGATCATTGCTACGTACTGATACAGGCTTCACATGTATTAAAATAATGCACGTTTACCTGTATCGATACGTTATACCCTGTATCGATACTCCTGACCAATTTTGACAGAATTGGTTGCAGGGAACCCAAAAATTGATGTATATAGGATCAAAATTACATCAACATGCAAATCAATCAAATTCAAGAACATTTAGAGTTCAAACAAAGGATCTAAGGTTCAAGATATGCTAGTAAGCCCCAACTCTCTCCTAAGATCTAAGTTTGTCCTTACAATGGCGAATGGGTTCGTGTTGTGGATCTTCCTCATAATGTTCAACCGATCTTATGGCAAATGCACCGGTTGCTCTGGAGGCTCCGGTCGCTCCACCTTCCTTTGATGCACTTATGGTGTATCTTGATGGGAAGTTTTCCACCATGACCACTCACTTTGCAGAGGTAAACATAAAGCTTAACTCATTTGATACTCGTTTCACATCTTTAGAGAATCAAGTAGCTTCTATGGAAAATAGGCAAGTTTCCATCAAGTTTTCAAATATGAATTTCTTAGTAGTACAAATTTTATAAATGAAGAAGTAGCAAGTTATTAAAGGGTTAACCTTACAAATTCCTCTTAAGATTTTCTACCAAAAATCTTAAGGACACTCACAAAAGAAAAATTACAAGTAGCAAACTTGAAAAATCCTCACAAGGACAAATGTTTGCACAATTCAAAGATCACTCACAAACCCAAAACTTGAATAAAAATGATTACAAGAATGAACACTCAAATGGGTTACAAAGTTTTAACTTTAAAAGCTCAAAAATTGTTGGATATTTGCTTGATTGCTTAAGACTTGATCATTAGTTGTTGTTGCAACTTTGGAGGCTTTATTTTATACCCATTCATTGATTTCTAACTGTTTGGATAGTTGAGATATTGAATATAGCTGGTGGAGGGCAATTTTCCTGCATTAAATACTGTCTGTCTACCCTCGATATCGGTACACTAGCTTCCGTATCGGTACCTTCTATAAAAAGAAATAGTCGTTGTACAAAGGGTATCAATAGGCGGGGACGACGTATCGATACGCATAGCCTAAAAATTACAAAGAGGGTCGATACGCATATAGGGCGTATCGATACGAGTGTGTTATTTTACAAAAGGGATCGATATAGGCATTATCGTATCGATACTGGTTTTGCTTACTGGAAAGCTTGGGCATTTTGCAAGAAGAGTCATATCGATACTCATGGGGGAGTACCGGTACGCATTACCTAATTTCCAAAGTTTGCAGTTCCAATAAAACTGACATCTAAAGGTCAAATAAATATTATAAAATATATAAAAATTTCTAACCCCGGTACCAATACGCTTAGTGTCCGTACCGATACTCATATAGCCTTTATTTCTCAAGTTGAATGGCGTATCGAAACGGATACATGCGTATCAAAACAGCGTACCAATACGTCTGTGTATGTATCGGTACTCGATAGCCATCAAGTAAAAAGTCATATTCCAGTGTCGGAACACTGTATCGATACGCCTGGGCAATTTTGGCTATTTAGAGTACGAAAATACTTAGAAAATATTTGGGGTTTTAGGATTTGACTTAGAAATTATTTTAAGTTTGAAATCATGTCAATTTGTAAGACTTTTTGGGTACTTAAAAATTTATCTTATTTTACAAATTGATCCTTGAAATTACTTGTTATATCAAAATCAAATATTAGTTTTACAGAGTCTCATGAATCGGGAAGTGAGTAAATCAATTTCCTCACAAGCTTGTCTTCCGGGATCATTTCTCCGAATCCTTTAAGTCCATTCACAATGGTGGAAAATTGATCGAATATAGCTTTGATGTCTTCTTTCGGGTCTATCTTGAAGTTCTCGTACTCAAGGTTGAGAAGACTAGTCTTGGTCTCCTTTACTTCATTGGTTCCTCATGAGTGACTTTAAGCTTGTCCAAAATTTCCTTGGCACTTGAGCAAGAAGATGTCTTTGCATACTCATCGGGTTCAAGAGCACAAAACAATATGTGCATTGGGTGTTTTGAACTTAAATGTGATTTCAAACTTAGTTTTGAAATTATTTTTGATATAACAAAAAGGGAAAGAGATATGTTTGAAAAATTCAATTTCAAAAAGAAAAAAGTGGAGCTTTAAATATTTTTTAAAAATATTCTCTTTTTCTAAAATTATTTTCTAAGGGGGAGAAATTTCAAAAATAAATTTTCAAGTGGTTTCATTATATCAAAAATGGAAGATTGTTGAGATATTGATTTTGATATAATTTAAAATAAAAAAGTTTTTGAACTTAAACTAATTTGCAGAAATATTTCAAAAGTCCATAAACTTGAAAAATATGTTTGAAAGGTTTCAAAGGGTTTTTTGACTAGTTTAAAAGCTTTAAAATTAACCAAAAAGTCAAAAATTACCTATTCGTACTGGTACAATTATACTGTGTACCGATACGCTCTTTCGTCCCCAAATGTTCTAATTTTCCAGTAGCCAAAACCCGTATCGGTACAAGCTTGGCCGTACCAATACGCGAGGAGGCGTACCGATACACTTATATAGTGTACTGTTACCCAGTTTAAAATTGCCCAACAGCTCTTTCTTCTTTAAGGCAAGTACCGATACACTTGCACGCATATCGATACACCCTGCTCCAGAAATGCATTTATTGTTGAAAATAAAGTCCCCAACGACTAGTAACGGTCACAAACTTCTTAGAGGGTTTAAAAGACTCAATCAAACTGCCATGGAACAACAAGAAAGCCAGCAACAACATTCATGTAAAGAGAAATTTGTATTTAAGCTTAAAAGTTTTATTTTTCATTAGAAAAACACTTGTGAGCTTTGATTTTCAAAATTGCTCAAGTGTCTAGGTTTAGGTGAGTGCTTAAATTGCAAACATATTTTCCTACAGAGGTTTTTCCTTGTTTGCTTATTTCTTTTCTCTTTGTGAGAGAGTTTAACAAGACTTTGGGGCACAAGTCTTGTGTTGTAAGGGTTATCTCCTTGACCTGGAAAAAGAAAAGAAAATCAATAGTGAATTTGGGAAAATTCTTAGTGTGGATAGTTAAGGTAGTGGATGTAGACATTGGTTAGAAAATAAAACCACTATAAACCATCTTGTCATTTTTATTGCTTAGCTTTTCATCCATCAAAACAAAAATCTAATTCACCCCCTCTTAGTACATACGGTTGATCGTTCGAGCCTTCCAACAATATATAGTATGTGCTACAAGACATGTTACTAGAGTGTAACATGATTTCGTTTGTAACAGAAAAGTAAAGTAGGATAATTTACTTCAAGGAAAAAAAATAAAGAGCCAAACTAAACCAAAATATTGTTCATATGTCAAAGTGGTGATGAGATACAACTATAAGAACCAAATAATATTGAACTTTTTTGAGAATTATTCTTCTCAAGATCAAGTAAATCAAAATTCTGTTTTTTAATAAATAAGATTTAGTGTACTTCTATGTTATTGAAAAAGTATAAGAAACACATTTTAAGTTTTTTGAACTCAATTCACCCAACTAATAAAAATACATTTCCATAAGTTTCACCTATCATAAATAGATATTAAAAATTGAAATTTTAATTTTTTTTTTCCTTCTTGGTTTTTAAAGGTTTTGCCCTGACTAATCCAAATTGATTCACATCGCACACCTAACTTTGGTGGGTGAGTCTCTCAACGGAGATTTTCTGCGTATACAAGGCTTTAAACTCGAGACTTGCTTAAACGATACCAAATTTGACCAACTCTTTTGGTGAAATTTTAATTTTTAAATATCTAAGATGGTATTCTCGCATAATAATGGTGTAAAAGAGGCTTAAAAGGAAGGAGTTGGAGCATACCTAACATCTTTAATAGAGAATAATGACTTGAAGTAATCCCTCAAATAATGTCTGACATCTGCAGGATTTTGCCCAAGGGTCTGAAATGTGCAGGATTAACTGCAGAAAAACATTGGGTAAGAAAAAGACCATGAAATCAAGTTTTACAAAGTTTTTGTTTTTGAGAATAATATTTAAAGGAGAAATTATTAAATGGACCGGTTCACCACGTCATCCATAATTCATCCAATAATATTCACATATTTAAATGTAACTTTCAAATAACCACTCACTCCTTATTTGAACGGCCTCTTTAGTTCAAAAATGCTACATTGTAGGAAAAAGATTAGATTTTAAGTTGTGTAAGGGAAGGTTTTTCTTTTTTGTTATTATTTATGCAAAAGAGGGAGATAATATATTAATTCAAAGCTTGGGACGTACTGTCAATCAAAACTAAAGTAATATTTTTTGTCGGTATATGATATAATAATATATAGAATAATGTGTCGAAAAATAATTTTAGTAAAAAAGAGGATATATTAATCTTAGGAGACCATGATTCAAGCAACTTTATTTACGCGGCGTTTGTTATCAAATGGTTAAAATATGAATATATACTATCTTGTAATCACCTTAAGACTATTAAAAAAATCAATACACGTAATAATAAACCATAAAAGATATTTCGTTAGTTTACTTTAAAAAAACTGTGCTTATATATTATAGACATACTAATTCAAATAAAATTGTCAAAAGATCATATATATTCTACAATCATAAATATTACCTAAAATAGGAACTTTTTGATGTGCTGTACAAATGTTTCTGTTATAAAACAAAATATCTATATAAAATTTCTGATTTTTATAAGGCAAAAATTTAGATTGTATCATCATTATATAAAATTAAAATTAATTATTCCATTTGAAATAATAATAATAATATAGCTTATATAACTTAAAATTATATCATGGGTCATTTCTGCCACATCATCCATGAGACTAACCAATCAAATACATTCATTTCATTAATTTTTTCATATCATCTTTTTATCAAGTGAATCTTCACTAATATTTACTGTAAATTAAATTTAAAAACAATTTTTACCAAGTGGAGATTCACTGGGTAAAAAAATAAAATGCAAAAATTAATGAAATGAATACATTTAATTGATTGGTTCTATAGATGACGTAGCAGGGATAACACATAATATAATTTCTCTAGTTTTAAAATTATCTTAACCTGTCCGATTCTAATTGATTTGAATTCAAAATAATTCCAGCCGGAAAAGATCCAGATCCAGAAGGGTCCAAGCTTAAAATAGCCCGAGTCCAAAAACGTCCAAACTCGAGAAGATTCGAGTCTGAAATAATCCGAACTTGAATAGAATCCTATCCAAATCCGCCCATTTGCCGCCTCTAGCTACAACTGGTCTTCTTTATCCTACCCACCAACAAGAGATTGATCGAATGTAGATTTTGAATCCGAGTGGTAGAAAGCAGTTATATAAGACTATAAATTCAACAGGAACTTGAATGACAGTTTATCATTATGGGCAGGGTTGAACTAAGCCGGTGGACGGACGTCAATAGGGTCGAAACTTGCAATAGGAAGAACTGGCATTTCATGTACAGTTCACCTGCAAAGGATTCAATTGTTTCACCAAGGGTACTTTAACCACTCCCCTGCTGTATTCAAAAGCTAAAACAACTGAACAACTACAATAAACCTTGCATTTAAAACCGCGTTACTTTTAATTGGTGTATCGTTAATTGCAGACTTTTAGCTATAGTTTCAAGAATCAAGTTCTCCAACTAAACTCAATAGTGGAGGATCTGGTCCGTAACTTTCCGAAGATTGAAATGAATACAGGTTACATTAATGTGACTATTTTTCCTAAACTCAAACTGTAAATGCTCAGGTTCTAAAACAACATGCAGGACACAACACTTCTGACAACATAAGCATGTATTATCACCATTGCTCCAAGTTATTTAAAAAAAAATCAATGAACTTCCATCATTGGAACAAAAGTGAAGAAAACAATGCTCAGAGATATAAAGGTTAGATTGCATAACAGGTTTTGGAAGCTTTTACGTGTCAGTCAGAGTGTACACCACAACTGATGCTTGAAGATCGCGGTCCACCTTGAAGTGAGCATGGAGAAACCTTCTAACCTGTAGTTATACGGAAGCAATTGCTTTATTGCAAGAGAAAAGTAGCACCAACAAGAATGGCTTGATAAATAGAAAAAGCAAACCGGTATCAGCACGTACCTCTTTAAAAGAATGTGAAACTAGAAAATCTTTCAAGTGCCTCTCCTCTGAATCAAACAGTACAATGTGACTGGGGTGAGACCAATTTCTCGCAAAATCTGCGGTAAAAGTAACAGGATCCATCATGAAACTATCTGCTTCAGCAGGGATTCCCTTACTGCAAGAAGTGAATAGCAAAAGAGTTACAAACAAAGCAACAGCACAAATACAAAAGAAAAACTAAAAAAAAAAAAGTGTCAGTGACGAACCTTGGTGTGCAATCTAAAAATCGCATGGGCAGGTTGTAATGCAGAGTGGAATAGTAGGGTGTGGCATGGCAGGGCATTAGGAAAAGGATACTTTTCACTTTCTCTTTCGAAGCTTCCTTAGATAGATAGTTCATCACATCCTCGGTTCCTCTCTGTTTTGCAAGGTCGAGATTTGAGCATCAAGTGAAAGAGAAACTAAGAGTGTCATAGAATAATCAACAAAACAACATAGTAAAGGATCTTTTCTGATTCTACTGTTTCATTTTAGGACAATAATAAATAAATGAAAAGGATATCAATGAAACTACATAAATTAATAAAGAAAATGTTTGGGGAAAAAATTCACACGTGTGCAAGTAGATGAGCATGAGACGGGTCTTCATAGTTAGGAGTGCAGACAAAAATTCGAGGCTCAAAAAATGGGCTTGGCTAAAAACAAATACAGACACACTTTAACACATGGGTTTTCAGCAGAAAACATGAAATCTGAGCATAGCTCAACTCAAATACAAGTAAATTTAATAATTTATTTTATAAATGATATTAATATTTAACATTTATCTTAAGGCGGTTAGGGTTTTTACCCAAACACATTATGCCATTACCCAAATAAACCAATACTCTAAACCAGTTACCCAACTAATTAAAGTTGTTCATTGGTTTCTACATTGCTACTTAATTAGAAAAATTTGAGTTGAATTTGGTGTGATACTATCGTTATAAATATAATTGTGCTGAGACAGACATAGGAAAAAGAGAGAGCATCCATCCCCTGCCTAAACCCGGACTGAACTGGCCCGCGAACAGATTTAGATGTAAATGATCAGGCAAATTAAGCTGACGTAATAAAGAAGGCACAGTTAAGCAATTTTGTTTGCATTGACAAGCCATTCAATATACCTGATGAACCAAACTCGTATATAGGGCCATTGGAATATTGCTTGCAAGCAAGAAGAAGATAGCAAGATGCTTTCTGGAAGGCCATTTATTGCACATGCATGAAGATTTTTTCCTTTTACCGTTTGGAGAACTACATTCTTCAAGTCCAGCTAGTGAGTATCCAGCGAATATCAGACTTATGGGAAGCACAGGGAGGACAAACCTACAGTTAACAGATGAATTAGAAGATAGCAGAACAAAAGGTAAAGAAGGATATCTCAGCTACATGTGAACTCATATAATACATGATATTATACTTAAGATAGACTTGCCTGAATTCTTTGTGACCAAGAATGCTGTAAAGTCCTAAAACCCATAGAATAAGACCAGAAAGCTTCCAATGTTTAGACTTGATAATGCCAGCAGCACAAAATGGTAGAAAAGTGAATATCATTACCGTAAATCCCTGAGTGAAGTACCAGTGCCACTTGTGAGTTCCATAATAATCTCCGCCAGAGGAAAGAAAATTGAACTTCAGAAAATTAAGTGGTACTAAAATCCAGGAGCCATACATTAGGCGATCCAACAAACACGTAATTCCAAGCACCACACTCCTGATAAATTAGGAAAGTAGATTCTAAGGGTAAGATAATCCACAAAGAAAACAGTAAAATAGGAATCAATTCCAGCTGATATCTAAAGATGCATGCATTCATACAAGAACTTTTAAGGCTAAATGAACATTGTACATCCATCGATTTTCATGAGTTTCTATTCCGAGCATAAGGTAGAACTTAATCTTAGCCAAGTACTACTATTTCCCAAAGAGCAAATCTGCTCGAACCACCAATGTTTACAGCATAAAAAAGTAGACTGGTGTATAGGTGTAAAACATGGCATGGCATATATGTGACTTAAAATATTGTCTTTGGAAAACAACCCAATTTATCTTTTGAAATAAAAAATTTAGATTACTCTATTTCAAGGGAAAATAAGGCATTTATAGCAAATGAATAACTGCAACTTATAATTGGTAAATTATCCATGATTTTAAGCTTAGGAACTAAAGATGACAAGTCATGCAGTAAGAAGTTCAGGACCACTATTGCATAGTAAGCTAAATTTGTTTATTGTTAAACTCATGACTAAATTTTCTAGGCAATCCATGAACCAAGAAACACCACTTAGTGCCAAAACTCAGCTTATGAGCCAAAATAGTATATTAGATGTTTCATGTTATCTCCTTTTATCCCCTATATAATGAGCACACATGACATGATCTATTTAAAACAGTTCAGGATTTCATTGAATGTTGTATAGGCTCAGCAACCATCGTTAAGGTGAGTGGTGACAAAGATTTGAGCCACTCACATGTTGCACTCGGTAGTCATCATTTCATATTGTACTCAATGACAAGAATTTCAACCGTGACCATGATAACTTGTATCTAAATGAATGACAAAAATAGCAGAAGCATTTTAATCATAAACAGATACAATATGTTCAAAGGAAAAAGGGGAGAGAGAGAGAGAGCAATATCTACCCAATAGGAATCAACTCCAGAAATATAAATCTTAGCCGCTCATGAGTCAAATACAGCTCAAGTAGGCCAACATACACCCAAGTAATGGAACTTGTTGGTCTAATGGCACAAGCTAATGCGGCTAAGGCCACACCCCATTTTCTTGAACCAGAAGGAACTTTATTCGAAGAGCTTCTCATTGATGGCCAGTAGTAAAGGCTTACAAGAGTGAGAACCGTCTCCAAACTATTTGAAAACGTACGATTGAAACAAAAAAACATGAACCAGTTTGCCAGTTGAGAGAATAGCTGAAGGAAAAGTTAAGTGCATAATCCATCATCGTCATAAAGCTCTATTGACAAAAAAAAAAAAGAGAATAGCTCAGCAGTACAAGGTAGCATAACTGAAGAACATACAGCAAAAGGATACGGCCCATTTCGCAACACCGTCACCAAACAGGACAAGTGAAAGTTTATACAAGTACAAATCACCAGCTGCAGAAAATATGGATTGCAGCAGTCGCGGGCCCTTAATCTACAAATGAGCGAACAATTGATATAAGCAATATATCTTTGGAAAAAACAACAAATAAGCCATGATTTTGTGTACTCAAAGCTACATTTAAATGACGAGAGAAAGCAGAATAGAGAATAATTTCATGAATAAAAAAAAGGAATGCAAACATAACCATTATTTTCTAGATACTTATTATCAACCGTAATGAACAGCTACAAGCAACAAAAGACAAAAATATATATGGTACTATAAAGTATAAACACAATGTAAAAAGAAATGTTTCAATATCCACTTATAATCTAGACGTTTTTAATATAGTTCAGATGGCATCAAGCATTCTCAAGGTCCATGTCCACCTACGACTCAGAGGAATCAAGGTCAAAAACCTAACCAGTTGCTGGTCTAGCAAATTTAGGTGCTCCATTAAGACTTTAAAACTATAAAATCCTCTTTCCGTCAAATAACTTCCATTTCCTTATCCATATTAGCTCCAAAGATATCAAAAACTATTAGTCGCAGTATTTCTTACAAAGATTTGCAAGTGCAGGCGGCTTTGTTTAGACGCATCCCCATGATGATAAAGGTCAAACTTGATGATCTTTATATGAAATCACTCGAGCCAAAAGCTTTATCTCACTTTTAACGAGGGTTATTTTAGCAGTTTAATTAGGTGCACATGCCAATTGCTAGGGAGGAATGACTATGCAGAAATTACAGGAATACCAAAATAAAGAGGGGAATTCATTTTTAACTTGACCATTGTTGCACCTAGTATAATCCATAGATTCCATACAATATCCTAGTCTACAAGTTGAGAGATATATCTATGCTTATTTTGGATAAGTTAAAAAAAGCTTTTGCATATTATTTGCAAATGTATATATATGCAACAAAAAGAATGCACAAACACCCAATTATAAATGGATTCATAGAGATACAATGTATAAGGAAATACACACATATTATATATGCACGCAGAGATTAGTGAGTGCAAGCGAATTTGTTTAGCTTCCCCATGATGATAAAGGTCAAAATTGATGCTCGTTATATAAAATCTTATCTCATAAAAATATCCTAGTCTACAAATGTACATATGCAACAAAAAGAATGCACAAACACCCAGTTATACATGGATTCATGAAGATATAATGTATAAGGAAATACACACATTATATTCGCACGCAGAGATTGAACCAGAATTGTATTTGTATTTACCATGACCCATGGAATATCAAGACCCAATAATGCGAGAAGTTTGTAAAAGAGAGCGAACACCATTGGATGCAAGTAGCTTCGAATTCCCTCCTCCCACTCCCATGTCAAATGACCATGCCTACGCATTTCATCAAACACAACACAGACATAAAACCCATCATCACTTTCTTATCAGAGATGGCTAAACTACGATTTACAACACATTCCAGTGCTTAAAAAACGGGTTTCATGAGCATTAATTGATAATTATTATGGTGATAGTTCAGAAGATAAATGGGAATACCCAAAGGCGATGCGATGCGCAACTTCAAGGGCTTGCCAGTGTTCATCCGGATTGAAGTAAGTTTGGATCAACAACGCGTTCAGCATTCGAAATCCCAAACAAATCGTGAATACATCCTTTGAAGAATAGGGTGGTTTCTTTTGTGGGTTTTCTTCTGCTTCAGGCAGATTTGGATGCTGAGATGAAGAACCCTTGTTTCTCTGTCTCATTCTTTGCTCTTTAGCTGCGACTGCAATTCTGAAAATGTTTCATTCGATTTCAAAATCATAAGAACAGCGAAAACAGATGCCAATATAGTCTATATGCAGATGTGTATGGTAGGAAAGGGCAAAATCTTACACAGGTTCCTTCGGTACTTTTTCTAAATAAGTTTTATTTAGATAAAAAGTTTTCAAAATTCTAAAAATAAATCTACTGGGCTAGATCGCAATAGAGGAGAATTATGTTTAAAAGAAAAGGGATTATATTATAAATAAGTATTTAAAATATATTAATTCTTTTATTTAGGTACTTAAAATATTTATTGGTTAAAATAAGTATTTAAATTATATTTTTTTAGTTAAATTAAATACTTAAAGTATATTTTTAGTTAAAATATGTATTTAAAATATTTTTAGTCAAAGTAAGTATTTAAAGTATATTTTTTTGTCAAAGTAGGTACTTAAAGTATATATGTATTTTTCATTTAAGTTCTTAAAAGTTGTCACATGACATTGATTAAAAAATACATTAGGTCCCTATTTTAACAATATATATATAATTTAGGTACATATTTCAACAAAAAAATACTTTAGGTACCTACTTTGACAAAAAATACTTTAGATACCTATTTTGACCAAAAAAATACTTTAGGTACTTAATTTAACCAAAAATTATACTTTAAGTACTTATTTTGACGAAAAGTACTTTAGATACCTATTTTGACAAAAAAATATATTTTACGTACTTAATTTAACCAAAAATTATACTTTAAGTACTTATTTTGACCAAAATATACTTTAGATACTTAAATAAAAAATTAGTATACTTTAAATACATATTTATGATATAAATCAAAGAAAAATAATTGGGAATTCTAAAATTTGTATCCAACTTTAAAAGGGGATTTGAGTGATTCAAATTTTATTTTTATTTAATTATATATACATGTTTCGTTTTAAAAAAAAAAACTTAATTTTAAAATATATTTTTTGAACTACGAACTTAGATGAAATGGTAGATGTCTTATACCTTAACCAGAAGCAGGAGTGGTTCTGGACATGTGTAATAGGAGCGACCGCACATGACTCCTTGCAAAAAGAGGATCTAAAATGAGTTAAGTTAAATGCATAAAAGATAAAACAAAAGATTAGTTATAGACTACGGGTAAAACACATAAGGAAAATAAAATGTTGTACTTCATATATTTTGAGTCTTATTATACTCTTTTTTTAATTCAAAAGTCAGTCTATCACGCATACAAAGTCAACAAAACATTGAATTTTTTTAAATTGAGAGTCCTATTTTAGTAAATTGCACAGGTTCATCTAAATCTTTTAACTATCCTTGACTAGATGGTTCAATAATGTCCTTGAACTCGTTGATATGACATCAATTTTAACTTTGACCAACAAAAATTGTTGTTGATTATTATACTACTGATGTGCTGATTTATAGTATTCATGTAACAGCCCACATGTGATTGATCTCATGACATAAGTGTTTAATTGAATTTTTTAGAAAGTTTGAGGTTGAATTAATATTCAAGCAGAAAAAAAACAACTTACTAAAATTATTAAAATTAATATTGAAAAGTAAAAACAAAAACAATATTAAAAACCTCAAAAAATTAGTAAAAACAAAAAAATATCATAAACCCTAAAATGATAAATTATTAATTATTAAAAATCAAAACTTAATAGTATTTATAAAGTATTAAAAAATTTAACAGTTTCATTAATTGGCCTAGTGACTAAGGATGTTTATATTACCCCATCTTGTATGGGTTTGAATCCTGACATAAGAATGTAATACATTTCTGTTTAATAAAAAAAAGTCTTCAACTGTCTCTCGACAATGTAAATCTATTGTTATTCATTTAACATATTTTCACTAAAATCAATCTTGCATTAAAATAACAATGGTTTTCCAGAATTCTTATAGTTTAAAGATGATGCAATAGAGTTTGCACCAAAATAGTATTTATGAGTTTCTCCATAATAAAACCAAATTCTTTGATATATTCACATAAAACAATAAAAATCATAATCAACTAAACAGTCATGCAGAAACTTAAATTGGTGTCATCTTATGGTACCGATTGCTTTTAAAAAAATAATTTGTTGTAGACATCGCTCTATCAGTTTTAAATTTTTAGATTTTGCTTAGTATAGAAGAAAAGTGGAAGGGAAGAAGGAACGAAGAGAAAATTAAAATGAAAATGAATTTAAGGGTTGCTTGGTAGAGTGGAAAATTAAAAGTAAAAAAAATATGAGGGAGGTAATTTTTTTTACTACTATACAAAGAGTTTTTTCTCCAAATTAGGCGGAAAATAGGAAAGAAAAGTGAAAACTATCCCACTTTAATAACAAGATTATGAAATAATGTTAAAAAATCTAATTTTATTTTAACTATATTTATAATTAATTTTTATGATTTCATCCAATATTTTTATTATGATTTTATTTTGTTCATTTTGGTTCCTAAAAATTTTTTAATCTAAAATTTACCCTTTTGTTTTTTATTTTATTATTAATATAATAATATTTTTATTCACTTTATTCCCTAAAATATTTATTTAATCTAAAATTGAACCCTATTTGTTTCTAATTTTTGTCAGTTTAATCCCTAAAAATTTTATTTAATGTAAAATTTACCCTTATTTATTTCTAATTTTATTATTAAATTCAATATATTTAATATAATAATATTTTTGTTCACTTCAGTCCCTAAAATTTCATTTAATCTAAAACATATATTTTATAATTTAGTTCAATATCTTATCATTACAAACTTTACGTTTCAGTCACTAATTTTATAATTGCAATTAAGGACTCATTTTTACCTTGGATTAACTTGAAACTTGGTCTATATGTCAATGATGATATTTATTTTATAAAGGAAGGTTTAATTTCACTTTTTGAAAAACATGCCCCTGTATTTTATGAATGTTTTCAAAATGGCCCATAAACTATTTATTTTTTGCAATTAACACTCTATTTGAAATTTGATTTCAACACGAATGTACCATTAAGTCTAATTGGAATTAATGAGTCTAAAACGGACTTGAAATTGAGTTTTTAAATTAAAATCCAACTTATGAATTATTTACATTTTAGTCCCTA
Source organism: Hibiscus mutabilis (assembly GCA_019671005.1). Taxonomy (NCBI): domain Eukaryota; kingdom Viridiplantae; phylum Streptophyta; class Magnoliopsida; order Malvales; family Malvaceae; genus Hibiscus; species Hibiscus mutabilis. Next base: position 3,200,637 of record CM033753.1, read on the forward strand.
AACCCCTATTCGGTTAAATTACTTCGATTTGAACTTCTTTTTAGTAAAACAAAGGTATACAATGTTTTACTTATATTAAACTTTTATTTATGTTTTGAATATTTTTTGAGTTCAAATCTTGTAAAATTACCAAAATGTCTTTTTTGTTAAATCGTTTATTTTCTCAAATTTTTAAAGGTTTATTTTCTCGGATGACTTTAGTTAATTGGTTCTCCTTTATGTTCATTTTGGTTGTTTACTTTCATGTAATCAAATATGCTTATTTTTTTAATTTGTTTTATGCCACAAATTGGCCATTTGTAGCATTTGATATTCGGGTTAGATTCGTTTGTACGTATTAGGTGTTATATTGACAGCCAAACTCTTGGGATTAGATTATAAAAATATTAGACTAGATTATAAAAATTAGAAATAAATAGAGGTTAATTTCGGCTTAAATAAAAATTTTATGGACTAAACTGGACAAAAATAAAACTATATTAAAAATATTGGACTCAATTATAAAAAATTGAAATACATATAGGTCAATTTTGAATTAAAGAAAAAATTAAGGATTAAATTGAACAAAAATAAAACTATATTCAAAATGTTAGATTAAATTATAAAAATTAGAAACAAATATGGGTCAAATTTAGATTAAATAAAAATTTTAGGGTCTAAATTAAATAAAAATAATCAAATTAAAACATTTGACTAAATTATAAAAAATAAAAATAAATTATAATCTTCGAAGCTTACTTTTTTCCTCACATTTCCATGTACCAAGCAATAAAAAGGAAATAAACTTTTTTTCCTTCTAGTTTTCCATATCTCAACCAAGCACACCGATAAAAGAAAATAAAATTTTCATCCTTTCATTTTTTCCATCACTTCAATTTTCCATCCTTTCAATTTTCTTTCTTCTCTACCAAGCAAAGCCTTAGAGTGAATCTCATGGATCATTGTTGGTCTAATACATACTAAATCTATTGAAAATATGTTTGAGAAAAATGATAAAATTAAGCTATTGAAAAATCTGCTATTAAATTATTTAAAATATTTTCTAATGGGGAAGAGCACAAAGCTTTGAAAAAACCTGACCCGGCCTAAAAATTATATACTTAAATCCGACCCGATCCGACTTCGTACTTAAAAAAGCCCAACCCGATCTAAAAATTATATACTTAAACATGAACCCGACTTGACCCGAGCTATTAAAAAATTAAATTTTAGGAACCTAATTATAAAAAAATAAATTTGAGGGACCTAATTGTAAAAAATATTAATGACCTAATTATATATATATATAAAGAGGAAGCATTATTGCGAATATCCCTAAAAAAATATAAGTAAAATTTACACTATTAGTCTCAGATCGGGTCAGTCAGACATTTTTTATACTATATCTGAATCGACTCGAAAGCACCTTTAATAAAAACTCGACCCAATCCAAATCTGAATTTTCTACAAAAAAATGACCCGATCGGGCCGGGTCGAGTCGAAACTCGATCGAATCGGGTAAAATGCCCATCCCTACCAAGGCGTGTATATGGGTTTTATTTAAAATATTGTTTAATAATTTAATAATATTATTTTTAATAATTATTAGGTTTAGTCTTATTTGAAATTAAGATTTTGCTATACGCAGCCCTGGTGGCTGCATATAAGAACCAACAAAATTACTATAATTAGTGTTTATTTTACTTTTTGATAAAATCTACTAAAATAAAATTAATTACATTCCTAAAAAGTTATACTTCATTAATTCAGGGTGTTTAATGTAACTAATACCCGCCTAAAAGGGTTTAAGGTTTATGATTTAGGATTTAGGTGGTTATAGGGGTTAGGTTTTAGGATTTTTGTGGTTTAGGTTTTTAGGGTTTATGATTTATGATTTTTGTGGTTGTAGTGAGTGGTTTAGGGTTATGCTGTGTGGTTTAAGGTTTACAAGGTGGTGTTTGGGTTTAAGGTTTAGAGTATATTGTTTAGGGTTTATGGTTTAGGGTATATAGTTTAGGGCTTAGGGTTTATGGTATATTGTTTAGGGTTTAGAGTTTATGATATATAGTTTAGGGTTTAGGTTGTATTCAAATGTCATAAATTTTATTTTTTAGGATAATTTATAGAATAATATTTTTTGCTGAGTATTAATTATATCTTAGTAGATTCTATTAAATAAAAGGAAATATACATTAATTAAAAGAATCTAGTATGTTTTAAATATAGCCCTCATGGCAAAACCCTTAAAATTATTAAATATTTTCAATTAAAATATGACCAAATTAATATAATGTGAAATTAATTAGGGTTAAATTTATTTTTTAAAAATTAAGATTAAATAAATTAAATATGTAACTATAAAAGACTAAATATGCTATTATATAACTTTCATTAACTTTCAAGGTTACCCATTTAAAGGCTATAATGACGTGGTGACCATTTTATAATAAAAGTTAAAATTTATTTCAAATTATTTAAAAAGTTTTTTATAAAAAATATTTAATAATAGAATGTTAAGAATAAAAGAAGAACAAGAGCAAGAACAAGAACAATAAAGCAATAAGAGTATTGTATTCTGAATTTAAAGTGTGTACAATGCCTTCTTCAAAGTCTATATTTATAGGCACAAGGAGGAAACCCTAATTGTAACCCTAATAATAAAATACAATAAAATCTCATTTAATACAAGAATATTCATGTAAGTAAATCTTCATAAATTGGGAAACAATATGATATAAATGAGAAGTGAATATATAATAAAGGACATACACATTTAATAATATTCATAACACTCCCCCTCGGATGTCTTAAACTAAATGCCTCGTTAAAACCTTACTAGGAAAAACCCAGTGAAGGAAAAAGAGTGCACTATCTTTTGATACGCATAACAGGTTGCCTCATTAAAAACCTTACTAGGAAAACCCATTGGGACAAAACCTTGGTTAAGGGAAAAAGAGTGCAAACGCGTATTTACTCCCCCTCATTTGTGCATCACTAAGATCTCTGAGACGGCACAATCCAATGTTAAAATCAACTTCTCAAATGTAGAAGTAGGAAGCGCTTTGGTGAATAGATTTGCTAAATTTTCACTTGAACGGATCTGTTGGACATCAATGTCTCCATTCTTTTGTAGATCATGAGTGAAGAAAAATTTTGGTGAGATGTGTTTTGTTCTATCACCCTTTTATGTATCATTCTCTCAGTTGGGCAATGCAGGCTGTATTGTCTTCATATAATACCGTCGGAGCTACTCTTCTAGAGCATAAGCTACAATTTTCTCGAATGTGATAAACTACAGACCTTAACCATACACATTCACGACTAGCTTCATGAATAGCTAAAATCTCAGCATGATTAGAAGAAGTGGCAACAATTGTCTGCTTCATAGAGGTCCAAGAAATTGCAGTACCACCATATGTAAATACATAACCAGTTTGTGATCGAGCATTATGAGGGTCAGATAAGTGCCCTGCATCAGCAAAACCAATCAATTATGTTTTGGAAAGATTAGGAAAAAATAATCTCATGTCTTTCGTACCTTGAAGATAACGAAATATATGCTTGACCTCATTTCAATGTCTTCGGGTTGGACATGAACTAAATCTCGATAGCAAATCTACAGCAAATGAAATGTTAGGTCGCGTATGACTAGAAAGATATATTAGTGCACCAATGGCACTTAAGTATGGTACTTCCGGACCAAGAAAATCTTCATCTTTATCCAGGGGACGAAAAAAGGATCTTTATTTACATCCAACAACATAACAACCATTGGGGTGTTTAACGGATGTACGTTATGCATGTAAAATCTTTGTAACATTTTTTCTATGTATGTTGATTGATGAACAAGGATTCCATCCTTTAGGTGCTCAATATGTAATCCAAGACAAAATTTTCCAAGGTCTTTTATTTCAAATTCTTTCTTTAGGCATTCCATTGTCATTGAGATCTCTTCAGGAGTCCCAATGATATTCAAATCATCAACATACACAGCAATAAATAACAAATCCGAAGCTAAATCTCTTAATAAAAATGCATGGGGAATTTGATCATTCTTATAGCCTTCCACTAATAAGTATTCACTGAGGCGATTATACCACATGCGTTCAGATTGTTTTAATCCATAAAGGGGTCTATTCAATTTGATTGAATATTGTTCTCGAGAACTTGAATTAACTGATTCTGACAGTCTAAATCCTTCTAGAAGTCTTATATAAATATCATTATCAAGAGGCTCATACAAGTAAGCTGTAACAACATCTATTATGCGAAAAGTAAGTCATTCTTTTATTGCCAGACTAATCAAAAATCTAAAAGTAATTGCATCCACCACTGGGGAATATGTCTCATCATAATCGATTCCAGGTCTTTGTGAAAAACCCTTGTGCAACCAAACGAGCTTTATATCTCACAATTTCCCCCTTTTCATTTCTCTTTCTCACGAAAACCCATTTATATCCTATAGGTTTTACACCTTCCGGTGTACGGACTACTGGTCCGAACACTTCTCTTTTTGAAAGAGATTTTAGTTTCGCCTCAATTGCCTTTTTCCATTTTGGCTAATCATTTCTTTGTTTACATTGTCCAATTGATGATAGGTTCATGATCCATATCAAAATCCAAAATCTCTAGTGTTATATTGCATGCAAATATATCATCAACGTCAATTTGATTTGGTTCCACTTATTACCATACATGACGTAATTTATTGAGATCTCTTCATTTTCGTGTACTTGAATCATGTCAACGTCTATTCTAGAGTTTAATTATTCTCTTCTAGAGACTTTTTAAAATTTATTGATTCCTCGATCGGACCATCATTAAATATAGCTCCTTTTCTTTTTCGAGAATTTTATTTTTTGAACCTACTTGTGTCCACCACGCTTCAAGCGTTGAGTTAAACTCATTAGCAACTAAGGTTTGTCCTTCGGGGACATCAAATTTAATCAAAGCATTCATAGCTGGTATATGCAACTTAGTCACTCTTTTAGGGTAAGTAAAAGCATCTAGCAATTTATTTGCTAAGTTTTGTAAATGAATTATCCTTTGAACTTCTAGTTCACACTTTTGGGTACGAGGATCAAAATGAGATAATGATCCATTCCAACTTATTTCTTTACCCAGCTGTTTATTCTCTCCACCTAATGTTGGGAAAACCGACTCATTAAAATGACAATCAACAAATCGAGCTGTAAATAATTTTTTCGTTAAAGGCTCGGGATATTTAATTATTGAAGAAAATTCAAATCCAACATATATTCCCAACCTCCTTTGAGGACCCATCTTTGTGCGTTGTGGTGGAGTAATCAGAACACATATCGCACACCAAAAAAATCTAAGATGAAAAATATTTGGTTCCTGACCAAAAACCATTTGTAATGGGAAGAACTTATGATAATTTATTGGCCTGATGCAAATTAATGATGTTGCATGTATATGATAAATAGAAGTTTTGACTTCATCAATAAGATCTTGCAATTAATTGAATACGTTTAACAAATGACTTTATAAGACCATTTTGTGTATGAAATGAGCTACAAGATGTTCAACACTTCATCAATTGACGTACAAAAAATCAAAACCAGGAAGTAAATTCACGCATTATCAAGACCAATTGTCTTTATAGGAGGGTTGCTCGTAATTTAATCAACTAAGGATAACATATGACCATCGAGTTGATAATAATGATACATGTGACCATCCAGTTGATGCATCAATTAAAACCGTAAAATATCTAGATAGTCTGTAAGAAAGGTGTATGGGGCCATATATATCACCTTGTATCCGTTCCAGAAAATTAATAAATTCACAATCTATCTTAGCTTGTGATGGTTGAATAATCAGTTTGCTTTGAGTGCAAGCATCACATTAAAAATATTACTTTGAAGAATCTATCAGTTCTTCAATGAATGACCACATGAAGTGTCAATAATTTTTCGCATTATAATTGAACCGGGATGGCCTAACCGGTCATGCCAAATAATAAAGTTATTAGTAAACTTTTGGTTTATAATAGCATAAGCTTCAACTTGTATTAATTCTTGTGTAATACAATCCGGATGACAGTGCATGCATTTTTGTCAAGATTTTCTTATTGCCTTGAGTTATACTCGTAATATGGAGATAGACATCATCCCATTGACTAATAGTCTCAATATGATATCCGATTTTGTGAATATCTTTAAAATTTATTAAGTCTTTTTGTGACTTTGATGAGTATAACACATTGTAAATATGGAATTGAGTTCCATTTGGAAATAACATATTTCTCTTTCAGAGACTTCTATGATATTAGTACTTCCGGATATAGTACTCGCATTATTCCCTTGCATTTTAAATAGAAAAAATATGCATAATTATGCACCTTTCAATATGTGTTTTGTTCTATTCATTTCGGGGAATGAAAATATGTTCTTTGTACCATTCACTTCAGGGAATGAAAAATATTAAATATAGAACATGTCAAATCAATTATCTATAAAAAAATAATGTCTCAAGAACTTATTACTCTTCGAGAACATTGATATTTTAGTACTTTGAGATATAGTACTCACATTGTCCCCTTGCATTTAAATAAGAAAAATATTTCTTATGCTTAAGTATAGTATGAATATTTACACTGTTTGCTAAGCATAAATCATCACAATTAATTACATATTTTATTTCGGAAGTAAACATATTCTTCAAAGGATAATAAATAAATGTTTTAACATATTTAAATATAAAACATAAATGAATAATATGTAAAAAATTAACATAAATCAAAATAAATTAAAAGATTAATTATTCCTTTTAGAGATTATAAGAAATAAAAATAAATGGCGAATTATTCCCTTCAAGGGTTATGAGGAAATCAACAATATCCAATTGAGTTGGACCAACAACGCTATAATTATTTTCGCCATTTTCATAAACAAAATTTGTTTATATTTTATTTCCTTTATCTTTCAATGATTGCTGATAAAAGTCCACAAGATGCTTCGGTGTACGAAAAGTACGAGACCAATGGTTTGAACCACCGCATCGATAACACAAAGATTAAATTTCCTTTGATTTATCTTTATCACTCTTGCCATCCTTATAATTCCACTTATGGTGTGTATATTTTTTCTTAAAATAATATTTTTAACCATGTCTATTTTTATGGCCTCAATCGCGATCACAATTGTTATTGTGACATTTATTCTTTCCACTATAAAATGTAACATTCACTTCAGGGAATGGAGCGGAACCAATAGGTCTTTAAAAACTTTTTCACAATATTGTGTCTTCAGGACATCATTACTTGTGTGAAAAGTGGAGTATGTTTTTCTAACATATTCTCATCAGTGATACTTTGACCATAAAATTTTAATTTAATTTGAAACATTTACATTGGTGAGTTTTATTCACTAACCATATAGTGAACTCTCATGTTTGCATTCACTTCAAGGAATTAAACAAATTCAATAATTGCATGAATAAACATCAGGCTTGCATTCACTTCAGGGAATGTCTCCTATAAAAATTTTTGGATCAAGATGAATTTTCATAACTTGAACTTGGGAGAAGTCTATGGTCAAGTTTTTCGACGCATAAGAATTATTGATTTCGAGCAAATATAGACTTTATAACAGTTATATTGTTAAAATTAATCATGCTTCCATTCATTTGAGGAATTGGAATAAATCCAATAAAATAAACATAAATTGGAGAAACATACCTCTTTAGATTTCGAAATAAAAATTACGTCTCTTTCCATACCACTTAGATATATGTAAAACCAAAATGGATTAAAACTTATAATAATAAATTAAATTATTTTGAAATAAAATAGGATTAAAGAAAGCTCCCAATCTCCATTAAAAAAATCTATTACGGTGTGAATAGAATAAGGCCTTTTTTTCGATCCCAATTGATTTGGCATTGAAAAACTTGATTCAATCATAAGATTTTCTTCTTGATTTGGCATGAGAAACTTGATTCAAACGCAAGATTTTTTTTTGATTAAGAATAAAAGAAGAACAAGAGCGAGAACAAGAACAATAAAGCAATAAGAGAGAATTCTGTATTGTATTCTGAATTTGAAGTGTGTACAATGTCTTCTTCAAAGTCTATATTTATAGGCACAAGGAAAAAACCCTGATTAATAAAATACAATAAAATCTCATTTAATACAAGAATATTCTTATAAGTAAATCTTCATAAATTAAGAAACAATATTATATAAATGAGAAGTGAGTATATAGTAAATGACATCCACATTTAATAATATTCATAACATGGAATGATTAAAACAAATAAAAGCAATTAGTGATATTTTTTAAACTTTTACTATTATTTTAGGTTTGCACGTAGGACAAAAATATACAAAACAAATTGACTTTATAAAAGCAGTTTAGACCAATAGGCGGGGAAAAGAGACGCTCTGGCCGTGTCGGCTGTTTTTCATTTTGTTTGGAACATCGCCCCGTTTGGCTGTTTGTGGCTGACTCACAGTCACAGAAGAGCCTGGACGAAACAATGGTTGATTTTCTACGACACTAGATACTCACAAAAGGTAGTTAAAACAAACACATAAATACTTTGTCCATTCATGGAAGATTCTGAAATTTAATACTTTTTTCATAAAAATCGAATTTAAAAGGATCGTTCTTCTCATATCAGTAGACTTATTCAAAACACTCAAACATAAGTTCTTGTGAAAAATCGACATTACTCAAACGATTATCATCATTAATAATAACCAAAATATTATTAGAATGTTTTTTAATTAAAATAGTCTGCTCGAAATAAGACTACTCTATAAAGACAATGAGCCGCCTTCAGGGCCGTTTCTGAGATTTTAGTGGTCCTAGGGCGAACCTAAAAATTAGGCCCTAAATTAAAAATTTAAATTGCGATCGTATATTCAGTCATGTTACATTTATCACGGTTGCATACATAACGAATATTATTTCTATCACTGTGGGTATTTCAGTTGTGAAATTTTTTAATAGCACATGCTATTGTGGACATAACGGTTGCATGCATTGTGGTTTGGATAGTATCTCTACCGCTATATTCGATCTCTGTTGCGGTTACATACACCTATTTAAATACATGTCAATATTATTAAGTATTAAAAAAATAAAATTTAAGAGTATGTCTATAATAACAAGTATTAAAAAAAAAATTATGAGTATGCTTATAATAATAAATAGTGGGAAAAATAGGTCCCGTAACGATAAATATTAAAAAAATTAATTTTAATATTTGTTATTACGAGCATACTCTTAAAAATTGAATTATTTTTAATACTTATCATTAGGGGCTTAATTTTTCCCAATATTTATTAATACGAACATACTCTTGCGATTTAATTTTTTAGTACATGTTATTCGGGCTCTCGAAACTTATCCAACTATATATATATATATATATTAAATTTGTTTTCATCCACTCAAAAAAGTTAAAAACTACACTTTTAATTTTTTTGGGCAGAATGAAGGCCATAGGCGGGCGCCCCTATTGCCCTAGCTCAGGGACGGCCTGGCCGCCTTATTACCATCCCTTGCATCCAACGGAAATAGATATATCTAAAAGAACTAAACATCCATCAACCGGGGTAGCAACAAAACCATCATTGAAAGAAGAAGAATTGTTTTTACAAAAATAAGACCAAAACTTCAACTATTTTCATAAAAACGAAGATCTATTAAACAATGAAAAATAAAATCCAAGATATGTAAAATAAATCAAAGATATGTGAAATACAAATGTAAAATAGAAGTCAGTGGCGGTTAAATTATCTGTCAACGTCGTTCAGATCGACGTGGACGATCGTATAGCATAAAGAAGAAAGAAGATAAGATAAATGGATTTACGTTAATTATCAGGTCGTTGAATGTGACGAACTGCTATAATTGTTGTCTAAAGATTAAAGACAAAAGTTGATTTTTCTTTACTTATATTTAAAAGGCTTAAAACACAAATTGCATCTTGAATTTGATACCTTCGGTCAAATTGTCCCATAAACTTAATAAGTTTGGTCAAATTGTTCCATAAATTTTAAAAACACGTTGCAATATGGTCCCTATAATTAACGGGGTTAATCTTTTAATATTCTATCAATGTGGACGGCTAAGGTGGTGACATTATCGAAAGAGGAGTAGGGTTTTAATAAAAGTAGGGTTTTTAATATATAATTTAGCCCCTGTACTTTAGAAAAATTCTCATTTTTGTCTTTTTATTATTTTTAGCTAAATTCTGTCCCTCAACTTTTATTTCGTCAACATCGTTGAGCCCGAAACATTTCGTTAAAAAATCCATGTGGCCCAATCATGTTTGCCATGTGGCATTTTGTTTAAAAAATTAAAAATAGTTAAAATTTAAATATAATAGTAAAAACTGTAAAAAAAATCCAAAATAGTACAAAATAATCGGATTTTTAAATTTACATTTTTAAATATTATATGTGCTTAAATTATTTTTAAAATAAAAATCATACAAACATTAAAAAAACATTCCTTAAAAAATTGGAAAATGTAAAAGAAGTCTAAATTTTGTGAGTTCTTTTATTAAATTCTGGATTTTTGAAGTTTTTTTAATGATTTTTATGATTTTCTAAATTTTTTTTAAAAAAATCAATTTTTAAAATTTTAAAGAAATCATAAAAATATAAAACAAATCCAAGAGAATTACCAAGAAACTCACAATTTTTTAATTTACATTTTAAAAAAATATAATTATGCTTAGTTGAAATTTTAAAAATTAAAAAATCATAAAAAAATAACATTAGAAAATATTGAAAATCGAAAATTACAATATATATATATATATAATCTTTACTCCTTTTTATTAAATTTCGGAGGTTCTAAGAATATTTTTCACTTTCTAGAAATTTTCAATGTTTTTATTTTCTATTTACACATAATGAAACTTGATTAAGACACGTCATCATTTTTAACAAAAAAAAATGTCAAATGGCGAACGGTATAGACAAAGTGAAAGTTGAAGGGCCAAACAGATTAACAAATACTAAACGAGACAAAGTGAGAATTTCTCTAAAGTACAGGAGCTATAGTACATAGTAATCCTTTTCAAATATCAATTTTTTTTTGAAAGAAAAGCTTACGATCCAATCTAACCAGACTTGCCAAATTCAAGGACTAGTTTAACCAAACTTCTTAAGTTCGTTAGACAATTTGATTAGAAAAATATTCAAATACAACTCGATTAAAATTACTAAATTCGAGATGATTTGTGTTTTAAACTTATTTGAATTTTTTAGGTTTTTTTAATAGTTTTATGTGGATTACAAGGTAGTATTTATTTATATATATTTTTAATTCTTTAATTTGTTAAAAAAATTTCTTAACTCTTGACAATGTACAAACACCTTGCAGGCAAAACGATTTGAACCCACGCCTCCTAGTATGAATATCATCCTTTTTTTCCACTGAAACCACTTATTGAACCCATGCCTCCTAGGATGATATTCATCATAGGAGTGTTCTTAGTGAATCTAATACTCATGACCTAAGAGAATATAAAAAAATAAAAATAAACAATTTGACCAACCGATCAAATATACTTACTCTTCTGTGTCAAATTTTGAATGAAAGGGAAATGGAAAGAGGAATGGAGTCCACAAAAATACAGTGGTAAATGATGTTAGGTGTGACGAATAATGTTAGAAAAGGGCCTCCCAACAGCTCCCGTGACCGTATTAAACATGACCCCCTCCATTAATGTCTAGTTTCCCTTCAATCGCTGCCATTGTTTAGCCGATTGTTTCTTCCTTTTAAAATAACAAGACCATATTCAATGCAACAGTCTGTAGTGAAGACTCAACAGTCAGCCTTTTGGCAATTTCCGCTTTCAAATTCAATGCAAAATGGAGAAAGAGTTGCGTGTAGTTCTCAATTTCATTTTGAATTCCCACTTCTCCCTTCATTAATAATAAAAAATAGACTTTGAACACAGGGATTGAAAATGTTGCATTTGAGGAAAAGGAAAATCCAATAACAAAACCAGAAGTGTAAGCTTGTTTCGCTATGTTTTCTGGTCTGTAGGAAGCTGGCAGATGAACATAGAAACAAGAAATGGTAATCAATTTGGACATGATGTCTGATAATAAGGCCTGAGACAAGTAAAGGATTTCTTTCAACATAAACAAAATTCCCAGCTACAATCAGCAATGTTAAGAATATAGAGGTAAAGAAATAAGAAAACACTATACGTTTGGGGTCAAGGATGAGTGGACAACCTTGTTTTGTCTCCCGGCTAGCCAAAGCAGAGTCCTCCTTGCAAAAGATGGCGTTTTAGCTTGTGAATCTAAGCTATAACAGCTCTGGTTTTCCTCGCCGAACCCGAATTCACTCACTCCGTTTCCCCATCGGCCGGAGTCTATTTCAGATATAGTATCCTTGGCACCAATAGCAATGTTTTTCGCCTTCAAAATATCATCGTCAGCAGCAGACACATTGTGATGCGCCGGAAACCGAAACGAAAAGGCCCTTCTTGATGAACCATCGGTAACATTCAGCTTGTCCTTCAAACCCCGAAGCCAAATTTTCGATATCGAGAAGCTTTCTTTCTTGCTCTTATCGATGGCCTTGCCGTTGTTGTCATTGCTAGTGCTACCAGAACTGCCATTGGTTTCAAAGTTGCTCGTGATTGCGAATCTTCTCGATTCGCAATCGTATTCAGAAATCGCCGGACGGTGACCGGGTGTCAACGGCAAACAAGTCTTCTTCTTGCTCGATGGTTTCTTCAACGGAGTTCTGATCGGCACTTGCAACAGAGAATTCTCATCCATTACATACGCAAACGACCCCATAGAGAAACATCTTCTATCATCAACGTTACCATTACAGCTACCTTCACCGCCACCGTCAACGTTCCTAAACTTTCCTAGCCTAACCGGCACAACTTTTCCCCCGGAATCCCCCGCTACAATTTGGTTATTGACTTCATTATTTTCCACAATCTCACATGATTTACGTCGGGACGACGATCCCAGTTCAGTGCCTAGGCGAGAGTTTGATCTTACAACTGAACTGTCGGTTACAATCTCCCTCGAACTCTCACTCCCAGATTCAAGAACAAGAACAATAGGCGAACAGGCATTGTTCGGTGTGAAATCGGGCAGCAAAGTAGCTCTACACAAAGGGCAAGTAGAATGAGACAGAAGCCAAGTTTCGATACACTCCATATGGAAAGCATGGCTGCAAATCGGAAGCAATCTCAGCTTGTCTTCAGGCTCGAATTCAGACAAGCAAACAGCACAATCAAACGGGTTCTTCACTCCGATGATGGCTTTGTAGTGGAACACAGGGAGATTATCTATGAAAGTTTGATCAACCCCGGCATCATGGAGATGGAACAGCTGTTGCAGCTGCCCTTGAAGAGCCGTCACACTGTCTACATCGTGTGTCTCTCTATTCCGAGGTCTCATGAGAAATCTAACCAAGAGGTGAAGCAAACCAGAAGCAAAGAAAATGATGGCCAGTACAATAATGATGAGTAGTATACTCGGACTAACCTTGTTGTTCAGATCGAAACTGTCGGACTGCAAGTTTTGCGGTGGAGGCAGGAGGTAATACGGGTGCTCTGATGGAGAAAGCAAACTCCTTTGCTTCATTTCCTGGAAAATCAACCCCATTGTTGTTTCTGGACACAAGTTACCAAGACTGAAACTTTACACTTGAATCATATGATAGCAAAAATGCCATTTTGGACTACCAGAAATGGGAGTTTACTGCACTCAAAAGGAAGAGATGCAAATGGGAGAGAAGGTGAATCTGAAAAAGGAGGAAGCAATAATAAATCTAGCCAACACAAGAGTGCAGAGAAAATAAATGAGATTATTATTATATTTATATCCCATTGCGTAAATTCTGCAGAGATAGTGTGCATATCTCTTAATAAGGAGGTGACTTTGATTCATGATTTTATCAATTACAAGGCTCTCCTTTAGGGTTGGCTTGATGATGAATGAAACCCTATGCATGCACCCCATTTTTTTAATTCCTTAAAAGCTTCTTTTTTCCATAAAATAAAATGGGTAAAATTCACGAATGATAAATAAAATATTCTAAAATAATTATTTTAGACACTAAATTTTTAAAACTTATAAAATAGGCACTAAGCTTTGAATTTCTTTATAAAATGAGCATTGAGTTGTTAGATGTCGTTAACAGTCTAACGACAGACTGATCGGATATGCCCACCTTATTAAAGTATTGTATTAGTACTTTAAAATGACCATTGAACTATTTAGTGATTACAAAATGGTTAGTAAATTAGTTAATTGTTACAAAATTGTTGGTTATTACATGTTATACTGTGAGTTTTTGCAGTTGATTTCAAAAGAATTTGTTTCCAGAAACGTTTCTTGGGTTTTAATTCATTCCAATTAAAACGTTTCTTCGAACAAAAACCCTTAATTCATTTTATTTGAAAGATTTCTGCAAATAAAATACCTTTAATTCTTTTCATTTGAAAAGTTTCTGGAAACAAAGTCTCTTGAAATTAATTGAAAACAAAAAACTTTTGAGTCAACTTATAATAACTAACCATTTTGTGACAATTAAATAGTTCAATGACCATTTTGTGACAATTAAATAGTTCAATGACCATTTTGTAACAAATAATATAGTAGTAATACCTTAATCATGTGGACATGCTTAGTCATCCCACCGTTAGAATGTAAACAATATCTAACAATTCAATTCCTATTTCATAACAAAATCCAAAGTTTAATGCACATTTTATAACTTTTGAAAGTTTAGTGTTCAAAAAGAAGATCTTAAGATAATTTAATTACCATTTGCGAATTTTACCCAAAACAAACAACATTACATTCAATAAGCACATGTTATTAGCAAAATATGTTTGAGGAAAATCTAACAAAATCCTAAATGATGGCTATAATAGAAAAGAACAAAACCATAATTATTTTGCCTATTTCTTGTATTCGGTGGGTTAGGAAATTGGAAATTGGATTATCTTTTAGCATTATTTTAGTAGCATTGTTTCTTTCTTTGCGGTCCCATTCTTTGGACAGGCCCTTCTATTCCACCTCTTCCAATCTGATAGTTTGGTACCTAATTTACATATTAATTAATTGGAAGGGGCCAACCCAAAAGCTACCTCACTCCTCTCTTCTAGGTAAAGACAAAGACAAGTGAACTATACAAAGTCTACCAAAGAGAGAGGGTGTTTTGGAAATAGTACAAGGATTTACTGCAGAAAAAAAGGGGTCAAATTGCGGATTGGACCCCCAAAAGTCTTGGGGAGTGACAACTTTTTCCTTTGCCTTGAACCTTTTGGTATGGTACTTGCTTTTAGGTGCTGTCTAAAAAGTGAAACACAGACATCCATTTTAGGGGAAAGGATGCCTCAGTGCTATGAAATCATCCTCTGCATTTGAAAAAGGAATATAAACCAACTGTAGTATTTAATATAGGGATATTTGCAGCTAAAGGTTCCATCCTCTTTCCTTATCCACGTTTTTACTTCACATAAGGATCCTCAGTGCTATGAAATCATCTTTTGCATTTATATTGTACTTTAACAAGATATCAAATAAAAGTATTTGTGCTTTTAAAATGTCCAGCGTATCGTATGTAATCACAGCAATCGGAACTTTTCTCTCAAATAACCTCTCTTTCGCTCTCATGTTGTAAGTCTAAGGTTGGTGTTTTTCGACGGTCCGACCCCTCTGTTTCCTTCTTTTCCTCCTCTTCGTCAAACTGACCCCTTTTCTCTCTCGTTTTGCTGTCGTTTCCCCCCTTTTACTCTTGGTTTGCTTGATGGGAGCTTTCCTCTCTGGCTTTAAGTTTCTCCTTCGTGATGTAGTCTGATGGTTGGATAGAGCGTCTCTCTCCGACAAAGGCGCCACGGGTGAAAACGACAGAGGCTCTCGACTTTTTTTTTTTGATGGTTTTGGTCAAGGATCTCGGTTTCCGCTGACGAAAGAACGTTGACTTCGCTTTCCGACTCTGTTTCTTTCTCTTTTGTCCACCAGTCACCAACGATTCTTGAATCTTAACGTTGTGGCAGTGATGGCTTCTTCTATACATTTCTTTAAATGTTTCTATTTTTCTCTGACTCTAGAAGCGACATGCAGTGAATATATTAGATTTATTGGCTTGTTCTTGTCTCGACTTCTTTGTTGGTCGTGGTAACTTGACGAGGCTCCTCTGTTTTTTGATTTAAACGAGAAGATGGTGATGGAAGATAGAGGCAACTCAACCGAATTGGTGGGTTGAAAAGTGAGCTCACTCGTTCATAAAAAATACGAATAATTGTCACTTTGGGGTTAAAAGTATATAATAATATATGCCATGGAACATGTTGGGCATCATGAATTCCAAATTCGGACAAAAAGTGACACCGACACTGAGATAGATGAAATAAATGAGCCAGTTTCCAAACATAATATTTTAATCATAGTCCTCGAGCTCCAGGCATTAATTGTGTATTAGTTTAAAGTTAGTATGGACTAATTGATTTGAGTTTGGATTTGTGAAGAGCTAAAGACAATTTCTTCCACGTTATGGTCAAATCATATACGAGTTGGTGAAGAATTTGTTGAGATAATTTGACAATTTTACGTTAGTAGACCGACTAAAATGTTAATTTAATGGGATTAGATAACACATGAGGGTTTTTCTCTAAATTTTTTTGTTTATTTTCTATAAATACTAATATATTATTTATTAATTGACTAATTTAATTCGGATACCGCAAAGATTAGTTATGGGGAGAATTTCACAACTCAATTTGCTCTATTCACAGCGTCATAATTCGTACATCTGACTTTACTTAAAGGACATAAGTGGAGTCATCCTTTGTAATTTATGTCAATGGACGCCCCAAAACCTTTTTGAATTTTTTATAAATTTTATAAGAAATTAATTGAAAAATAAAATTAATCACTTTAAAATTATATTACATAACTTTAAAAATAGTTATACCTTAAAAGAAATTAATATCCGTTATTAATTATACCATAAAAATAATTATACTTTAAAAAATTAGTTTGGTCCTCCAAACATAACAAAAAATAAAACCTTAGTTATTGATTATTTTTTTCAAACACTTGTGAACCTTGTTTTTGCAACTTGAATGTGTTGGCATACAATAAAAAAAGTGACGATCATTTTTTTAAGCATTAAGTCAAAAAATACTTCTAACGTTTTGACTAAATAGTCACTTTTACTTCTATTTTTTAGAGCAATTCAACCATCAACGTTTTATTTTGGGTTAAAATGGTCCATCTACGGATAAAAACTGTAAGTCAACTAACGGTAAATAACTTAAAATAACGAGATAAACCTATATGGCAGTGCACGCTGACATGACAGTATCATATATACAAATTTGTTGACTTGAAAAAACGTTACATCAGACAAATTTTTTTATTTATAAAATTATATAAAATATAAAATGATTTCTCTGCTGGCTTATCATTCTGTCAAGTCATTTTAAACTGTTTACCGCCAGTTTTCTAATATTTTTTATCCATAGATGAGCTATTTTGATCCAAAATAAAATGCTAAAAGTTTAATTGTTTCAAAAAAAATAAGGACTAAAATAATTATTCAATTAAACATTAAAAGTATTTTTTAAATTTTATGTTTTTTTATAAAGAGAGCGACTCTAATAATAAATTTTATTAAATCAATCTAAATTAATTAATTATCGATGATTAAAAAAGTGAGCATTAATTTTTTTTACGAGGATAGTCCTCCGGTTTTGTTAAGCAGACGAAAGTACAAAAACCTAGCTGGAAGGAGTCAGTCTGGACTGGAGCAGCCATCAGCATCCACACTTGAAGGCACAAGGTCAAATACTTGGCGCACTGTCATTTCGATTTGTTACTTTGCTAGTCTTTTCTCTCTTTTTTGATATATTATTTTGATATTTTCAATAAAAAGTGTGAAAAAAAGTAAGCATTATTAATAACACATTTTTCATTTAATAAAAATTATTTTCAACGTTATTTATTTATTTATTTATTTTAATCTTAAATTTCTAAATCTAAGCAACAAATAGGATTGATAACATTTTTTGAATAATTTTCTATCTAGGGAGAAGGGAATTTGATCCGTGTTTAGAACTCACAACTTAAAAGAGAGTGAAAGGTGTCTACTTGCTCTAGAGGTTATTAATAACATTGAATTAGGTAATATCGTACAGTCTAAATTTTAGACGATTTGTGTATCAAATAGTTTTATTTTTTTAATTATATTATCTTTTATATTTTATCAAATAATCTAATTATATCACACATTTAATTTTAAGTAAAGTGTCATATACATTATAATTTAATTTTTCAGTATTTATTTTTTAGCACTATTTTTTTTCAATTTATCAAACAACACCAAAAATGTAAGACTGTTAAAAACTAAAAAAACAATAACTAAAGGAAAAGGACGTCAAATAAATTCAATTGATTCATACATATTTCACAGTTATTCACGATATTCTCATGTATTGAAACAATTGAATTATTATTTTTTTGATACTGTTAAAAATATTTTTCTTAATATATGTAACCAAACAATCATTCTAATGCAATCATCAACACACAAAACTTAGATCATGGACGAGATGAGTTGAATTTTTTCACAAGAATCAATAACAAGATCAAAGTCAACACAACTCAAGAGTAAAATGAACATGGCGGTGCTAATTTTGAGGACAAAGGCCTACAAACATATTTGAAAAATAAAGACTTTCAAGATTCCGGGTGTAACACCCACAGATAGATAGGATAACTCGGTCCAATCTGAAGTGTCACATTCGGGTCACTGGAGCGACCCATATTAAAAATTTCAAATAAACAAATTGTCAAACCATTTAAAATCATAAATTAAATTCTAAATTAAAACATAAGTTCAGAAAATCATTCGAATAATAAACAAAAATCATGATTCAAGTTACAATACAAGTTTCAAACTTTGATATAAAAACAAGACGTGATATACATGCCCCCTAATAATTACATAGGTAACGTACTTCGTAAGTAGTGCCGAAAGAACTCTCATACTGATATCAATAACTACACCTTGTTCAATCATTTATAACCTGCAATGGTAAATAACAGTATGGGCTTGGAAAAGCTCAGTAATACGAACTACCAGATGATGCTATATGCAACAAGCAGGTATAAGGTTAATCGGAATTGATGTGATGAGCCAGTGTCAACATATTTCGGACATAAACTGTAATTCATAACGTTGTTATGCTTGAAAGTAACAAAGTCATTTCTGATTTGATTTCCCGAATACCAGACAAGATGTCTATAACTCAGATAATCAGAGCGGAAAATAGATTACGAGAATTGAGCTAGAGAGTTTAGTGTGTTCCATCAATTATAGATCAAGAATGATAAAACAAAATGTTTCAGACAACTGAAGAGTTTTGACAGGGGTAAAAAGGGGCAGGAAAAGTTTAGTATCAACCTAACTACCCTCCAACTGTACTCCGATATACAGTTCCCCAGAACTGTATCTATAAGGTCTTACCCTAGGCCCAAAAGGCGTAGGAGTCAACCTAAGGGGGTGCCTTAGGCCCATAAGGACTTACCCTAGGTCTATTGGACATAATTGCCAACCTAAGGCGATGCTTTAGGTCCATAAGGAATTACCCGAGCTGAAGCATCGAAACCTACCCAAGGGGCTACCTTGGGTCCATAAGGAATTACCAACGCTGAACTTGCAAAGACATCATATCATATCCCAAAAATACCCCAAATTAAATAGTTTAGTGAAGATAGACGTAATGAGAAAAACAATAATCTTATATATATTTTCAGAGTATTATAAATCATGAGCATTCTTTTAGATCAGCCATAGAGGTATATTTCCAGACAGATATTATTCATGATTCATATCAGAGAAACTTAATTTCAAAACAGAGAACATACATGTGCAAGGAACACACCAGATGGTTTAATTTATCATTTAGAGACCATTGATAATTACAGATAGAAGATATTGAACTTTAGTCCATGTTATACTGATTTCAAAATTAAGGAACTTATTCGAAGAGTCTGATAATTATCGTCTTCATCCAGATGCTTAGGAAATTGTATCTCATGGTCATTCAAAAATTTTAGTATATCATGATTATGCAAGAATTCAAGTACATCGAGATAAATTCGAGATTTTGAGTAGATCATGATCAAACAAGATTTTAGGTATATCATATTTTTTCAGAATTTTAAATATACTCAGAGAGTACCAGACAATTTGCTCATAAGGGCATTTTGGGTCATTTTGACTCCCAGTGGTTATTTGGTAATTCAGCCCAAGAGGTAAAGACTAAACTCACAATATACGTGATTTTAAGTGGCTAATCAAACTTTCACAACCATTCGCTTTAACCATAAACCATATTATTGTGGTTTCCAGTATTCAAATAGATACGCCTCACGAGCGTTCTTTTCTTATTCCTAGCAGCATCATAAGCTGAATCGATCATCCTCATATTCATTATTGGTCTTTCATCGCGTAGTGGAACAAATCTTTGTATTTTTATTAACCCAATATTACAGCAGTATTTGAGATGACCAACATTTCTAGTTTCGTTTTCTCAACCCTTAGGGACGATACAGTTATCAGATTTTATCTGAATTATGACGTATCAAGAGTATTCACTTATTCCAAGTCGTGAGGATAATTTAATTGTTTCAGAAGTCGTGGATATCTTAGTCATTAGAAGTTTTGGTGCTTGAATATATATATATATATTGATCATTTTGGTCATTATAGACATTATAGTCCTTTCGGTCATTCTAAACAATTTATTCATTTCTGAAACTCGAGGGTATATCCATCATTTCAGATAATTTAGTAAATTCAGTGCTTGAGAATATTTCAATCAATTCGGTCATTTAGATCAATTAAGAATTCCATAGCACTTCCAGAAATTTTATCATCAAAGCTTTGTCCAAAATTTGAGATAAATTCAAGCCATTTATTATCTATTATATTAGATTCATGATACAATAATCTTTTTCGAAAGTTCAAACGTTTCAGATAACGTAGTTGATTTATCAAATCAATAGTAGATTTTAGATCATTTTCTTAGTTGGAGGTATATTTGCATTCGTACATCTCAAGGGTAATTTCATCATTTCATATCCAATATTTCGAACATTACTTCCATTAACATGATAAATTAGAATTGGAAATTTATTGATTGTTAATTATTTACTAAACTTAGAAACACTCTCGGTTATCAAACTTCTTGTTCGAATAATTGATCTTGTTTAGATTGCCCTTCATATATTTTCATAACAGATTTGACTTAACCAGAGCTAACGATATGCTTAATCAGAGTCGTGCATGTACCAATCTGATACCATCATGTTTCATGAAGCATGTAAGAGGTAGAAAAGTATTACCTTGATTATGAGCTACATCAATCGACATTTGAAAGTCTTATTGATCACTCTCGAACCCAAATTTGACGTCCCCTAGCCTCTCAAATCCAAAGGTGTGCGAAGACCTTCAATTACACAAACTCAAATTTTAAACCTCAATCACATTGCTCTTAACTGAATAATAAAAGTACATATACATGATTAGGTTTAAGGTCGAATTTGAAGGCTATCAGGTTAGAATTTCACAAAACCAACTTCAAAAATAGACTTAGAACGTCGAAAAACATTAAATACGGGTTTTTGAAAAATTTAACTTGTTAGGTCAAAATCAAAGTCAACGATAAAATCATGCTGACGTCATCGGTCAACACTAACATCATGCTGATATCATCAGTTAATGTTGACATCAGCAGTCAACTGGTCAATGGCCAGCACTGACTTCATGCTAACATCATCAGTTAATGCTGATGTCAGTAGTTAACTGGTCAATCGGGTTGACTCGGACAGTTTAGCTCACTAAGTTGACTCAGACGGATTGACTCACTGAGTTGACTCAAACAGGTTGACTCAATCAATAGGTTAACGGGTCAGGCAGACAGGTCAACGGGTTAGACTCACATCGGACGAGTTTGGTTCAGGTTTGGCAGATTCGGGTCAGGTTTGGGCTCAAATTATTGGGCCTTAACCGGTCGACCCAATACTTGTTTAATTAACCAAGCTCGATCTGTCAAGATCGGTTAACTCAGTAGTTCAGACCAATTCATTCATTGGGCCATTAAGAACCGGTCCGCTTACCTTTCTGACAAAGATTTGTCGGCCGTTTGTTGAAAATGATCGCCGGAGGCCCTAGATGCACTAATTTTGCCAAAAAATAGAGATTATCAAACCCACAATTCAACCCATACAACAACATCTTGAAACAAGCCAGAATCGAGCTGGAGTTTACCTGAAATGCCAAAATCGTGCCGGAATGTACGAAGCTCCAACGAGAGCCTTGCAGGCATCGGACAAGAGGTCGGCTGGTTGGGTTTTGCTCTCCCCCTCACGCTGAGTTCGCCTGGACCATCGACGCATCCAACCGACAAAGCAAACAGCCAGAAATAGAAAAGACAAAGGCAGATCTGAGAGAGTTTTGACGAGGCTTAGATCGAATTTTTAGATGGTGATACGGAGGCCGTTCGGTGAGTGGTTGGTAAGGGTTTGATCGGACGACCGTGAGGAACTTTTTGGTGCCAGCGGTGTACACCACAACACGGCTGTGGGGCAAATCAGGACAGTGGCCTGTGGAATGCTAAGGGGTTGGGATAGAGAGAAAAATATTAGATATTTTGGGTATTAATGATGGTAGGTGGATCTGGATGGCTATATTAGATTTGGTTCAGACTGATTAAACATAGTTTAAAACAAATTTGGTGCAAAAAATAACCAAAAGAGATTATTGGCCCAAATGGTTAAGACTTAGACTCATCAAGCCAAGGGTTACGAGTTTCAAACCCTTGGGCTGGCATTTCCTTATTTTTCATTCATTCCTTCCTTTTTTTAAACTCAAATATACTTTAATATTTTTAAAGGTATTACACCAGGCTTGTCTCGTTTATTTCATGTTGGGAACTTGAAGATTTCATAAGCCAATGATGTTAGAAGTCCATATTTGGAAAGTACAACTAATTGGATCGCACTCATGAGCATAAAAGACCATTGGAGGAATAGACCATAAAGACCATTACTCTAATCCATGTAAAATTCGGTCCAAAACGAAGTCAAATGCCTTTGTCGAGTTTAATCAGCTTAATAAAATAGATTTAACTTTTATTTTATTTTGAACCTAACATATGCCCCAGTGGAAAAGCGGATGATGTTCATCTTAGGAGACACGGGTTCAAATCACTCTGTCTACACAATTTCTGTACATTGTCAAAAGGATAAGAATATGTATAAACATATACTACATTGTAATCATTTTAGGCTATTTAAAGCACTCCTTAGCTTATTTAAAGGAGGCCATTACAACCATTGGAAAGGCATTTGTTCTTTGTTTTATTTTATTCAGTACTCTTTGAGTAATTTATCCAGCAAGATTAGTTTTTTTTTGTCTTTTAGAAGTGTTTCAATGCAGTCTTTCTTATAGACCGTTGGTGATCCATCTTTCATCCTTCAACTTGTCAAGAATATTTTTTTTTGGAGAGGAGATTAAACCGTTTGAAAGTTTGCTAAATCTTTTCGATATAATGGTTCTTATTCCCGACGATTTTTGAAAATTTTAAAACTTGAAATTTGTTGAAAACCCGATTTTGAAATGAAAACGGCACCCACCAATTATTTGGGGCTAGGTATGATCGAACACCCATAAAATTACCCATTTAAAAGATAGATTTTAGAAAACCACCTTTAAATAGATAATTTTCAAGTTCGCGTTTTAAAACCAGTGAAAATGAGTTTGAAATTCAGTTACGTGTAGCATCCTCACAAAGTTCAAAAATTGGTAGCTAATTGATTACACGACGTCTTAATAGTGAAAATTACGAATTTGAATCTAAACTTTAAAATACGATCATTTATGAATGCAAATTTTATTTCTAAAAGAGTGAACTTTATTTAGGAATAAAAACCAGAATTAATCCTTTTGAGAATGACATAGAGTGTGTTAAGCAATGCTTCTTCAACGAGCATTGGAGTGCCCAATGGAGAAGCAATGCCAAACGGGTACCAACAGCGCGCTGAACGAGCGTTTCCCCGCTTGATTTAGCGCCCAAACGGACGTTTCGCCGCAATAGAAAAATCTAGCTTATCTGAAAACGAACGTTGAAGGCCAACGAGTGTCTCAAAATCTCAGGTGAATGGAGCTATAGCTCACTCGATATTTGGAGAAGGATATCCCTTTACGTAAAGTTAACGGAGATCGCACTCCAATAATATAAGAGATTATCTCCTTAATCCCAAATGAAAGAACATTACCTTATTATTTATTTAAAATAGATCTTGTGATGCAAAATAACATGAAACGTGAATGGAAGCATAGAAACATGAATGCTAATTATGTACGATCTAATTAAAAGTATGTTAGTTTAGAAAAATGAACTGTTTTGACGAATAGAAAATACAAGAGTCTATTTTAAATAACGAAATTCACTTAAAATTTGAGAATGATACTCTTTCGTTCGAGTGATTCTTGGAATCAAATCCAATAATATAGGAGATTACTTCACAAATCACCCTCACAAAAGAATATTACCTTAAAATTAATATTTAAAAATATATATAATAAGTAGAAAACAATAATATTGTAATTGTACGTATATAAACTCAGTGGCAAAACTTGGAGTAAAAGTTTGAGAGGGCCAACTTAAATTTTTTTAAAAAAATTGGATGCTTAAACGAATTTTTTTTTAAATTTTGAGGGTTTAACTAAAATTTTAATTTTTTTAAAAAAAACTGCAGGGAATTTAATTAAAAATATTCAAAACTTTGAAGTTTAATATGAACTTTTTAAAATCTTGAGGGGGCAAATTAAGATTTTTAAAAATTTTAAGGACAAAATACAAATTTCCTAAAATTTAGGGGTGTGGCCTTCACTAGTCCTTTAAAGGATCCGCCCATAAGGTACACAAGTATAATATATAAAATAAAACATAAGTAGCCATTATTCAAAAACATAGAATAAAGAGAAATAATCCCATTAGAAAATAATATAAAACATTATATTATATCTGTGGATAAGTAGAAAATAATATATATTTATTAATATGTATATATATTAATAACATAAAAATGTAAATAATATAAGTATTTATATATTAAAAAACTTTATTACTATACTAAATAATGTACATATATTATTAATATACACATATATACATATATATAATATTAATAAATATATAATGATATAAATAAATATGTGGAGATTGAAATGTAAAAATTGTAAATTAATGGGCAGAATGTAAATAAATTAAATTACAAAACGAACGAAATGTAAAAATTGTAAATTAATGGGCAGAATGCATTACTTTCTTTAGTTTGTTAAGTACCAATAACTGTCTTAGTGTAAAAGTGGATGATGTTTATCTTAGGAGACACAGATTCAAATCGCTTTGTCTACGAAGTATATATACATTATAAAAGAATTAAAAATATATATGAACAGATACTGTCTTATAACCACCTTTAGACCATTAAAAAAATTGAAAGGCTAGAGAAATAAGTAAAGACCAATTTGTTTTACTATTTTATGGGCTTTTATTGTTCGAGTCAATAATCAAGTAGATATCTAAAGTTCTTGGGCATTAGCAAGACAGCCCAATTAATGTTTATTACTTATTACCATTCGGTATATATTATTATTATTATTATTATTATTATTATTATTATTATTGATTGTGTTGAATTCGTTTGTCAAGGTTTGATCCTGTTGAATTGGTTGAACTAATAATCGGAGGGTCAATTAATTCGACTTCCAGTCCTGTTTTTAAACTAGTATATGTTTGTATTATAAACTACTTCAATAAAAGTAGTATGGTGAGGTGATCAGATTTTGCAATTTTTTCTTCTGTATTACTTCGACGTGACATGAGCGTGAAAGGGTTTAAGAATTTATTTTTTTATAAGGGTTAAAATCATTCATTTTGGTTTTTTGACCTTATATTGTACGGTAGATCTCGAAAGATATGAATGATCTCCCTCCAAACCGTACGTACGACTTTCATCGAATATGGTTTTTCACATAATTATATATGTACCTATGAGATCAAGTATATAATTCAGTTTACTCACTTTAAATTGAATATCTGTTTTCCTCCATTTTCTTTTAGGATTAAAAATCATGTATTTTACATATATAAGTATTTATCATTACATATATAATTATAGCTAATAATTATATAATAATAAAAAATTAAAATGATACTTTGCAATATACCAATATCAAAACATATCAGCCCTATTAAAAAGATATGCATCTACCAATAACGCTAATGATTGCCTTGAATGGTACTCTAGCATTTGATTTATATTTTAAAGGCGATGTTAACATTCGAACTCACGTAAGATAAGATAATACGAGTATTTTTAACTACTCAACCAATTAACGAATTTTAGTATTTGATTTATAGATAGACGTGTGTATGGAATATTGGGGGAATGCAATTTTATCAAATTCAATGGGCTCAAACATTCACAGAACTCTTTCCAACAAAATAACAAATGTAGGCCTGGTAAAACATGGTCTCAAAGTTTGGGCTACCCAATAACAAGGCTAAAGTTCAATCCCATATTAAAGACACAAGGCTACCATATTGTTGGACTATCTACCTTTTGACACTTAATTTTGTTCTTGTTTAAATAGGGCAAAAAGTAATTGGTGGGTGTAAAGAATGTAACTAGTAGTGTAAATTGAGCAATTGATAAATAATTAAATATATTTGAATTCAATAAGTAGCTCCGATGAAAAAAGATGATATTCATTTTAAAAAACTTAAATTCGAGTACATGTATGTATAAAGTGTACGTATATTATCAAAAAAATTAAAAAAATATAAAAAAATATTATCATATAATTACATTAGTATATTATAAAAAAATTAAATGTATTTTAGACAAAGCAATGAATGATTCACGTGGAAAAAGAGTTTTAGGGTGTAGGGCAGGCGGCGATGGATGAAGCTGCAATTTGTTACTACTTGCTTATCCGATTCCATGCTTTAAATCAACGGTGGTACGTGAAGATCTGATAGGGTGGTCCGGTAGCGGATGTAGGTTATGTTCAGAATAGACGCTCATCTTGAAATTTTGAATTTTTTTATTGGTTATATATTTTATTAAGTGTATTTATTTTGAAATTTTATTGTGCTTATCATGTAAATCTGAAATTTTTTTTATTAGTTATTTATTTTTTGAGCGTGTTCATCTTAAAATTTTATTTGTCTACATTTACGTACAAAATTTTTATATTGTTAAGACTTAATATATATGTATCCATCTTAAAAAAATTAGATCCGCCACTGGGGTGGTCCATGCCCCAAATTCACATGAAACCATAACCTTTTTAACCCGTCCTCCACCAATTCAAGTTTTTGCACTTTCAAGAGGTTTAATTCATATAACTGCTCTCATCACCCTAGCCTCTTTTCAAAATTATGAACTAAACATTTCGATGGATACAGTTATTGTTATAATATTGTTGTTAATTCAAATATGTTTGAAAATTATATCGAACTTGTAATATTCTAGTTTTTAGTTGGGAATTCAATGGTTGAAATACTTGAGATAAAAGAACCCAATGTTTACTTTGTAATTTTAAATTTTCATTATGTTTCCTAATATTCAAACAATTGGTAAAAGGTTGACATTGTTGAATTTGTAGGCAGCTTCCTAGGAAAGGACATAAAGCTCAATATTTCAGACAAAAGAAAATGATTTATATTATATTATTACAAGGGGAAGGTTTAAAACTTTTGGTGTGAAATTAATAAAATAATATATTTACGATTATAAGTTAGTCTAGTAGAATAAGACATTAGATATTTTTAATAAAGTCGGTTGTTAAAAAACTGATATTGTGAATAAAATAAACTGAACTAAAAATTGATCCTATAATGACACCTACAATATTCGTTCGAAATTAATTAACTAATAAATTAAATAATGATGATTATATTAAAAAGTAAAAACATATTTGTCTATTAAGAAAGAAAGGTGTGGTGAGAATAATGAAAACAAACTCTAAAAAAGAAATAATAAAAGCAAAGTTGATGTGAAAGAAA
This sequence comes from Hibiscus mutabilis, assembly GCA_019671005.1. NCBI lineage: Eukaryota > Viridiplantae > Streptophyta > Magnoliopsida > Malvales > Malvaceae > Hibiscus > Hibiscus mutabilis. Next base: position 3,228,738 of record CM033753.1, read on the forward strand.
GACTCGTTCTCTTTCACAGGCCTTTGAAAAACAGCCGAAAACGTGGGCAAAATGACTTATCCAACCAAAACACTAATACCAAAATGCTCTCTCTTTCCCCCAGGAAAGATCTTGGTGGGTTCAGGTCATTTTCGTACTAGATCTCATACATATCCTATAAGGTTTTTATTTATTTATTCATTATTATTAAAAAAAAGAATTCATGCATAATAATAATAATAATAAAAAAAGGAAACACAACCAACCGAGGAACAGCATGTCAAACATTCCAAGCTGTCGTCAACTGATTGGTTCCAAGAGTTTGACCAACGTTACGTGAAGGATGAAAGAATCTTCGGAATTGCGCTTCATGTGCTATTTATTCACTATTCAAACAACGTTTAGATAAGGTTACATTATTTGGTTTTCTTTCCTTCTTTAATCAATAAGGTTGTTACTTATTAGAATATTATGAATATCAAAACTGTAGGGTTTTTATTTTTGGTATATTTAAAATTAGGTACGATGATTATGGAGTCTTAGTTCGATATTTTGATTAAAGATTATTATTTATATACTGAAGGTAAAAACAATTTACAAGTGAAGTTATTTAGAGTGTAGGGTCTTAGTTTAGGGTTATGAGTTTAGAATTTAAGGTTTAATGTTATAATTTAGAGTTTGTGGTTAGAGTTTTAGGGTTTTAAGATTATGGTTTTAGATTTTAGCTTGGAAATAGATATTGTTGTGTAAATTTTTACACCAACAGTGTATTAAATATTCATCATTCGATTAATATTATTATTGTTGTAAACTAAGGAGTACATAAGTTCAAACATGCTTAAACATGCAATGTCCTCTTATTTGTGAGTGTGGGTTCTGAAATTTTATTGATAGTTTTGTTTTATGTCGGTATATATTGTCTATACCGATTACTCTTGTCTGTTGGTATATGTATATTTTTTTTGTAGTGGTAGTTCTGAACAGTTTAAATATTGTATAAAAAGAATAGAAATCATTTGCCCTTTTCGGTTCCCCTATTTATGCCTCACATTAAAAAAAAACTAAGTTTAAGGTTTAGGGTTAGGATTTAGGGAATTAGGGGTATGTTATATTTTTAAGGTTTATGGTTTAAGATTTAAAATTTAGGGTTATGGCTTAGAATTTAATTTTTTTAGTGTGAGGCATAAAAATGAGCACCGAAAAAGAGCGGAAGATTTTTGTCGGTATAAATAAAATAGAATAAAATGTAAATTGAACCAATAATAAAATGATAAACTATTAGATATCAAATCTACTATTGACATACCCTGGAAAAATCTTCTATTTACACAATCATAAAATCCTTGGAAAGCCTTCCAAACTTAGAAATCAGAAAGTTTCCAGCCTTAGAAATAATACCTCACAAAGAAACAATGTTATAAAACAAACAAAATAAATCAAGTAAAAAAATACAACAACAAGATGTATATGAATAAAGAGAGAAATTTTTATTATATTTTAATACGAAATGTATATATTTTTTTTCAAATTTTATAATTATAGACACAAACATTAAATACTATGTAAAGTTTTAATTCTAACAGACCTTAAAACCTTAATTATAAAAAAATCCACAAATAATATATGGACGACAATTATAATAATAATAATAATTAATATTATTATTATTATTATTATTTATCCCATTTTAACTTGCAATTTGTACAATATTTTATCATACAAAAACCACACTGATATTTCCTAAAAGTGATATTACCTATCACATCCCCAAAAAGTGTCCAACTTAGCTTTTTTTTTTTCCCCTTGAATAACAATCTATATCCAAGTTTGTGTGCTTCAAAATTCCTTTATCGTTTATGAAACCATCCACATAGCAATCAAATGATGTAAACCCTCATTTTCTTTATTTTAATTTGTTTTGAATTTACACCTACATTTTTAATATATTTATACAGAATTTGAAATTAAATTTTGACAATAGAATTTGTATAATATACGAATTGATTTTTTTAATCACGATATCCGACTCAATGTTTATCAATTCGAATTGAGTTTTACAAAGGTTCAATATGGGACGACCCTCCCAACTTAGTTTTATCATTGAAAACGTCAAGATTCGAACTCCTGACCTTGCTTAAGAGACCTAGCTGATCATCTCACTAAACCAACTTATTGTTGACAAATTGAAATTTTCTTTAAGCTACTAGGATTTGGATGAAAGAAAATCAAAGAATTTTAAATGAAAAGTTATTTGTAAAATTTAAATTGTATAATATTGGACAAAAATTCTTTGTCCCTTTTCAGTACCCTTTTCTATGACACAACACTAAAAAAATCAAATTTTATGCCATAACTCTAAATTATAAATCCTTAAACCTTCAAAATACATCATACCACAAATACCTTAACCTTAAACCTAAACCTTAAATTTAATTTATAGTATGTGAGCATAAATAGGGCACTAAAAAGATTTATATTCTATAATATTGTCGGTTTAAATATCAAATGTTTTATTTAAAAATAGAGTTTAAAATGATAATATGATTAGCAAGGTGGCGAGAAATTCCAAAAAAATAGCAACAATGGTCAATGGAAAGCAAAAAGATAAGCTCGACGAAAATTCGTAGGATGAGAATTTGGATTGAGGCTTAACTCTATCCATTCTTTTATATAAAAAATAAAAATTTCAATCAAATTAAATTTAAAATAAAAAATAAAAGACTGCTAGGTCACCGCTGACTTGTGCCCTAATGACGTCAAAAGAAATTACTATATATTTCTAATACTATAAGATATACATACTGCATACCAAAGAGGTTGATCTAAATAATAATAGCTTGGTATCGTTTAAACATATTTCGAGTTTAAAGTTTTGCGTATACAAAAAAAATTTATTGAGAGATTCACCCACTAAACACAAGTGTGTGGCACAGGTCAATTCAAACTAATCAAGATAAAATTCTAGAAATCGGGAGGACAACAAAAATAAATATACTTATTGTATTATATATATATATATATACACCCGTATTTGATTTTTTTTAGATCGAGATGCTATCGACCCATGACACCTCTATTTCAAATAAAATATAAACATAAATATTTGATCTTATGTTTTGTACGCCTTTTTATTTAGTTTGTTTGAAACAATTTATAACAGTTTGTCCATGTTATGTTGTAGTTTGTTTTTTTTATAGACTTGATAATATTAACATAAAAAATATATTGATATATGGATGAGTCTAGAATGACGCATCGCTGAACACCACTAATGTAATATACCGTAAACATTATTGTTTTTTAATAACTTTTAAATGATTATTAAAAATCTCAAAGGCTCTACATGCAATTATTCATATTTCAAAACAAAATTAGAAGAAATTATTTTATGAATCATTCTCATCACATCATACATGGTCCTACCCAATTAAATAAAATCATATCATCTTTATTTTTCACATAAAATTTTCTTATAAATTAAAATTTATAAATTATCGTCTTCTTCCTCATACCTCATATATTAATTCTAATATATTAATAAATAAAAATTTTAAAATAAAAAAACCCTCAGAAACTTAACTCACGAATTTAGAAAACCGGGTGTTTCAGAAACAGTTTTATGTTTGCTTGGATATGATTCCCTAATCTTACTGATAAAACAGCATTGCTCATGTCTGATCTGAAACCCCATATCAGCTCTAGTCCAATACCGCCGACAAGTCTTGCAAAAGTGGCGTGGCTGTTTAAGGTTGTAGTTATTGAAGTAGCAAAACGAGAAAAAATAAAATATGTTTCTGAAACACCTATTTTTTCCTAGGGTTTTCTAATTAGTTTCTTCACACTTCAAACGAATATGTTAATTATACAGTTTTTAATAGATTAGAATTAATTATTTTATTTTTGTCTCTTTTGATTCATGGGTTAAGTTTTTAAGATGTTTTTTTTTATTTTAAGGATTTTATTCATTAACGTATTAGAATTAATATATGAGGTATGAGGAAGAAGACAATGATTTATAAATTTTAATTTATAAGAAAATATTATGTGGAAAATAAAGATGATGTGGTTTTTTTAATTAGGTAGGACAATGAATGATGTGGTGAGAATGGTTCATGAAATAATTTCTTTTAATTTTGTTTTGAAATATGATTAATTGCATATAGAGCCTTTGAGATTTTTAATAATCATTTAAAATTATTAAAAAAATTAATAGTGTTCAGCGGTATATTACGTTAGTAGTATTCAGCGATGTGCGTCGTCTGTTCTAAAATTTTCCTATACATATATTAGTTGTATTAATGATATGTGCATTTATTTAATATATTGAATGTATAATTTAGATATAGTCTAATGGAAAGAGTTTTATGACTTCCAAACAAACGTTTTCTAATTAAATTTTTAAAGTTATTTTTTAAACAAATATTTCATAAGAAAATTGTAGTAAAATGTACTTTTAGGTTATATTTTTAGGTAGTCTTATATTTTGTCAACTAAACACTATAACTTTTTGGTAAAAAAAAAACACTATAGTTTTAACATTCACAAAGACAATTAAAAATATAATCTTACATTTCATGAATTAAATATGTACAATTTGTTAAATCAATTTCAACTTTTTTTTGTGAAAATGGATTGTTGAATAATTGAGTTCAATAATGTTTTGCGTGTAATTTTTTTATATATTCATTTTATATCAATAAAAACATGAAAATTTATTTTATTAAAAATAATTCTTCAATTAATTTAAGGATTAAATAGTACTTTTATCCCATCATCACTTTGGTACTTAAAGAATTTTTTAGTTCAATTTCGTTCCTGAGTTTTCCAAACATGAAGTATGTTACCCCACTCAAATTTTCCGTTACAAAAAAAGTCATGCGATACTCTAAGAACGCGTTTCATGACACAACATATATTAAATTAAAAATAAAAAATCATAAAAGAACATAAAAATCCATAAAAAAAATGTATTTAATAAGTTGAGAGCTTTTCATATTTCTTTTCTCAAAATCTATTGGATTTTTAAGACTTTCATGAACTTTTTCAAAAAAAAAAAATCTAATTTAATATGTCTATAGTGTCACGTAGCTTTTGTAACAGAAAAATTGAATAGGGTTATATGTTTCACGTTTGAAAAGTTCAGGAACTATACTGAATAAAAAAATTAGGTACAAAATAATAATGAAATACAACTTAAGAAGTTGAAATATTATTTAACCCGACAAGTGGTCATAGCAGAAAAGAAGATGATATTCATACTAAGAAAATCGGATTTAAATTACTTTGTCTGTAAAGTGTGTATATTGTCAAACGATTAAGAATATGTATAAACAAATATTATAAGCATTCTATATATTTTTAATTATCTAAAAAAATATCAAGTTTATATAAGAATTAGATACTAAGATACATCAAATCCTAAGTCCTCCATAGCATAGTGTTGGAGATTTCTTATGATTTGAGAGAAATTGGAGTGGGGCAGACCTTTAGTGTGAACCCAAAAACTTTTGTGGAATTTGTTTACCACTCTTTCCCTCTGATGATTTTTGAAGTCAATTAGATAATCTTGTACATAACAGAAAATAGGATGATTTTTTTCTTCACATTTATTTTATTGTTATATATATAATATTAAATCAAATTCTTTAATTTAATTAATAATTTTAATTTTTTATTAAATATCTAAACTCAATAATTATATATATTATATTAAAAAATTTAAAAATTATATTTAAAATTATAACATATTTAAAAAATTCAAACAATGGATTTGAGTATAGTTTATTTTTTTAATTTTTTAATATTGTTTATATATATAATCATTGAATTTAGATATTTTAATTTTTTATAATTTTAAAATTTTAATATAATTCTTTTTTAAAATTTTTAATATAACCATTGAATTAAAATATTCAATAAAAATAAAAATTATTAATTAAATTAAAGAACTCGATTCAATATTAAATATATAAAATTATTAAAATATATATGAAAAATGTGTAATTTAATTTAAAAAATATAAAAATCATAAATCTATTTTCATTTTAAAACTTGTTTTAACTATACTTTAAATATATTTAAAATGTTTTTATTTTTAATACAATTACTTCAATTGATTTAGTAGGTTGTATGTTTTTACACATCCCAAATAACCGAGGATCGAGTCTCCTCTCAATTATTTTTACTTTTTTTAGCATTTACCATATATATATATATATATATATATATAAGGCCGCAATTTATACCATTAAGGTCTATTGGTATAGTGACAAAGGTGCAGATATCGCCCTTGGAGGTCCTAGATTCAGTCTCCAACAAGGCCATCCCATTCCTTTTTATTTTCTTTAACAATGTGGTAACAAGTGTCATCACATTATTAGAGGAAAATAAATATATTAATTATTATTTATTCAACAAAATAAAAATTAGAGTACATTCATCTAATCGGGTGATGACACGTGTCATCGTCTGACAAATGTCATGACACGTGTTGTTATCTGATTTTTTTATTAATTTTATTCAATTAAATTAAAATTAAGATAAAATTAATATAATATGTAACTAACAAGTATCAAATGTATAATTATACAAATTTCTTTTAATTGTCACGTCACCTCTTCTGTTAAATTTTAACGGTTGGTGGTTAAAATATGAACACTTTAAAAGTTTTATGGTCTAATTGACAATTTTTTTAGTTAGATAGTCAAAATAAGAAAGCCCTCATAGTTTCGTGTTACCTATGTAGTTTAGGTAAAAAAACTATTAATCCATGTAGGAGTACGAGACTAACCCAAAATCTTATTAATGCATTCAGCACTATATCGAAAAAATTATTAGATAGACTTTAGTCATCACGTTATTTATGGTTCATTTAATGACATTCAATTATTTTACTGTAATTTTTAAATAATTATCTACTTTTTTAATTATATATAAAAAAGTAAATACTTGTCTTAAAAAATAAAATAATTTTTTTTTATTAAATAAGATCATAAATAACTAGCTCATCTATTAATTTTTCTTTCCAACGAAAACCTAAGCATGACTGTTTCCATCACCTGATCACCACGTCAATCCATTAGGATAATGCCACGTCGTCTTTGTTCGTTAACATGTTGTTTGTTCTCGTCGCTTTCACGGCCCTAGTTAAACCATCTAATTTATTACAACTAAACACACACACACACTTAATTATGTCAATTTTACGATACGAAAGAAAACATAAAAATCTAAACTATATATTAAATATTTGTTGAGTTGTCAGAAATTAATTCGAAATTGTTTATATAGAAATCCATTAAAATGTTCATATTTCAGTTAAAATAATAAAAAAAGAACCTTTTAAGATGATTATAATTATTATATTTTATATAATATTTAAATAAAAGAATTATTAATTATTATTTGAGAATTACGCAACATTACTAGGTTTTGAATACAGATTTTTTAGCATTCCTTATAATCATTTATTAATCTAATTTTCTCTCTCTCTATATATATTCCATTTTATTTTTAAAACATAGTTGTGTGAAGATTCAACTAGATACTAACTCAATTAGAAAAAAAATAAAATGCTTGTGTTTATGGTAATTAAAATCAATATAACATTTTGCTTTATCTTTTTATACTTCTACATTGTCTTTAAATAAGACAATTAAAAATATTTACTTGAAAATCAAACTCAACATGAATAAATTTGTATGTAAATCCCTTACCGCTATACATATATTTATTTGTTGAAATAGTATATATATATATATATATATATATATATAATGTTTTAGTTCAACTACCTTGTGGGTGTAATAAAATCGAGTGTTAAATACTTTATATGTCCCACTAAATTTGTCACGTTAACTATTAAAAGTTATTTTTTTTAATTTTGACCATAATTAATTTAAATATTTTAATTAATTAAATTTTATAATATATATAAACTACTTAATTGCAGGTTTTTTAAATATTTTCACATTCTTTATCAATAATAAATGTTAAATAATCAGGCAAAATTGAAAATTTTGACAAAACAAAGTTAATATGTGCAATTTTGTTAGAACAAAGGGAGTGATATATTTGTAAAAAAAATATTTAACAACTTATTACACGTGGAGTGGTAAATGATCTGTACAAATTATTATTATCATTAATTTGCTTGACGTTTGTCAAGTTCAAAATATATTTAAAAATATTAAAAATAATAATATAAATAGAGTGATGAATCCGTTGAGTGCTCTTTCGTTGTTTTTCTTAGGTCCTGAGTTCGGGCAACATAGTATGCAAGTATGCATAAATTTATCTAAATTAAATTAAGATATTATCTTATAATTAAATTAGAATAATAATAATAAAATAAATAGAGTGATAAAAAATTATACAACTTTCTTATGAATCATGAGTTTAAATATTATATACAAATATGAAAAGACAAAATCAGTTGATACCGTTATTGTTGTACCATGCATAAATATGTGAGTTTGAGTATAAATTCAATTATAAATAATATGAAATTTAAATAATTTAAAATCATATTAAAAAATTAACCTGAAATATTAACACAAACAAGAATTTAATATTAATAAATTCAATGTTAATCAAGATATGATGCATGTATTTTGCCATTATCTCATGTTTACTTCCTGGTTTTTACAAACTAGCATTGGAAAATATTAATTCAAAGTAAGTTTAAACTATAATAAAACTGAAAAATAAAGCAAAGTAAATAGAGATGGGTTGAGTAAGGGATGACGTGGAATATTTTTTGGAGGAAAAAAACCTAGAAAGTTGGTTTGGAATTTTGACATAAGCTTTTTTCCCTATTTAAATCAATATTTTTATGGGATATTAGACTATTAATTTCAGTTCAGATATATTTACATTATAAATAAATTAAATTTTGTTACTTGAATTTTTTTTTAATTTTATCATTGTTTGTTAGAAGGAAAGTGATGGGTAAGTCAGTAAGTGACGTGGCAACTCGTGAGAGGTGAAACAACAGTAACAGCGAAGATACATGAATATGCCAGATCATCCCTGGAAGACACGTCCGTGACTTTGGTTTTGCTTAACAAACCAAACACGCCACACTGCCCACTATAATAATCCCACATGGCAATCTCTCTCTCCACTCCCATTTATTATTTATTGCACGTGAATTTTAATTCCTAATTAAAAATTATAAAATTCTTATAATTAATGTTTATATTATTTTTTTAATAAAATCTATGAAGATGTTTAATATAATTAATTGTAGATATAATTAATAAAACAATTTAGAGTGTTTAATGTAATTAATAATAATGTAAAAGGGTTTATGATTTTAGATTTTAAGCTTTATGTTTTAGGGTTTATGGTTGTAAGGTTTATAGTTTAGGTTTTAGGGGTTAGAATTTATGCTATATGGTTTAGGGTTTATAATTTTAGGGTTTAATTACATTAAACACCTTAATTAATGATATACATTTTTTTAGGAATTTAATTAATTATATGCTAGTAGATTCCATTGAGAAAAAGGGAAATATGGCTTAAATATAGGAATTTGGTAGTTCTTAAACAATGTGGGATGTGTATAGCAAAACTCATTTAAAAAATATAGTTTTTAAACGTGTTATATATTATTTTTTTCTTCAAATGTTTGCAATACACATTTTAAAAAATATTTTAAACATATACTTATCGAATGCTTAAAGACAAGATACAAACACGTGTATGGTCTTTGTACTTATTTTTATGCTAATACGTATCTTCGGCACGTATTATACATTCATATAATTTTTCTTTATTTTTATTATAGTCCCTCACAATCCAACTTGACCGTATTTTACTCATTTTTTTAAAAACACACAAAATCAACCGCATCATCCCAATATTATATTAAAAGAGTGATTTATGTAAATAATGACTAAATAATATCATTTCAATAAATGATTATGCATAAAAAATCAAATAAAAATAAAACAATTCATTGTTTGTTCTTTTAGAATAATAAATCAGTGATTTATCAACTTATCTATTTAAATTTTTTTCGAACGCCTCTATACTATCCAAAATCCTCATAGTCATCCTCTGAAAAGTCATTAAAAGGAAAAATAATAATTAATATTAGTGACATAAGCAAAATTTTATGCTAAAAAATTTAGACTTTTAGAAAAATATGAAAAGTTTAGGTGTGTAATTTTAAAATTTTAGAAATATAAAATTAGATAATTAATGACAAATTATAAAAAAAATATTTAAATCATATCGAAATTTAAAATTTGTAGATATGCGACCACTCCTAATTAATAAAATCTATAGAATAATAATAAAAAAGGCTGACATTGAATGATTAAATAGTAATTACAGCATTAGTGATTAGATAAACACAATCTAAATACTAAACAAACAAGATAAGACTTACTTATTCAATCTCTCATTTATTATATTCAAAACTCCAAAAAAAATTAAAATAAATAAATAAATGCAAAACAGAAAAAAGTAACCGCGGCTCTACAGTGGGATCGGACAGAACAGAACAGAACAGAACAGAAAGGGTAGGTTACAGTGAAAACAGAAACCCATGTTTCGAAGTCCAGGATATAATCGTGCACACGCATCGAATCTGGACGGCCTTGAAACCAATGCCTTGACGCACATATATAAACAGCTTGCTCTCCATCTTACTCCTTTCGTTCTTATCCTCTCCGCCTGCTTCTTTCCTTGCTTAAGAGCTCTTTTCTCTGTTTTATTTATGGAATGTGAATCGATATCTTTGATTCAAATCTCTGAAAGATTCAGATTTCTTCGTTATAATTTTCTATAAATGTATAAACACGTAATAAACCCAGACCTGGAATCCAATCCTGTGTATCGAAATCAATGAAAGCAAACTCCTTTCGTCTTCTTCATTGATTCTTTCCATACCCTTTGTGTTGTTTCTTTGATTTGATATAGAATTTTACATATATAGTTTACCCGTTTGTGTTATTTGATCTCGAAACATGGTTTCCAGTTGTTGTTTAGACCAATTCAACATGTTGTCTACCGATGATTTCCGGGTCATGAATCGGGTTCCCCGAGTCATGAAAGTCCCCGGAGTCGAGTCTGAATTCGAGGATGATGATCAACAAAGCATGCGGCGGAAAAGGGTTATCGTCGTTTCCAACCAGTTGCCTTTACGTGCGTGGAGGGACTCGGTCTCCGGAGAATGGTGCTTCGAATTCGACGAGAACGAACTCCTCGCCCTGCTGAAAGACGCTTTCCCGCCCGACACGGAGGTCAGGTACGTCGGAACTTTGAGAGCCGACGTCGATGCAGCGGATCAAGACGCGGTGACCCAAGTTCTGCGCGACAAGTTGAGCTGCGAAACCATATTTCTCCCCGTGGAGATGCGGAACTTGTTTTACCACGGCTTTTGTAAGCACTATCTCTGGCCTTTGTTCCATTACATGATGCCGATGCCGGGGACCGACGGTGTACGTTTCGACCGAGCACAGTGGACGGCTTACGTTTCCGCTAATAAAATATTTGCCGATAAAGTGCTGGAAGTCATGTTTAGAGACGATGAAGATGGGGATCATGTGTGGGTGCATGATTATCATCTCATGGCTTTACCTACCTTTCTGAGGAGACGGTGCAATCGGGTAAAGCTTGGGTTTTTTTTACACAGCCCGTTCCCATCATCTGATATTTATAAAACTTTACCTGTTAGAGATGACATTCTTAGAGCTTTGCTGAATTGTGATTTGATTGGATTCCATACTTTTGATTATGCAAGGCATTTCTTGTCTTGTTGTAGAAGGATTCTTGGTTTGCATTCTGAGTCCAATAGGGGGCACATTGCTTTAGAATATTATGGTAGGCCTGTGACTATCAAGATTTTACCTGCTGGGATTCATATGGGGCAGCTTGATTCCGCCATCGCCGAGGAAAACACCCTTCGGATGGTTAAGGAGTTGAAGGATCGGTTTGAGGGGAGAATTCTGATGATCAGCGTCGATGATTTGGATTTGTTTAAGGGAATTCCTCAGAAGTTTTCAGCTGTTGGGGAGCTTTTGGATAGGAATCATGAATTGAGGGGTAAGGTGGTTTTGGTACAGATTACGAATCCGCCAAGGAGTTTAGGCCGGGATGTGCAACTTCTTCTGGATGAGGCCAATGGCATTGCCAAGGAGGTCAATGCTAAATATGGGGAGCCTGGCTACGAGCCGATAGTTTTCATGAAGGGACCAATCACTACACGGGAGAAGCTCGCGTATTATGCGGTTGCCGAGTATTGTGTTGTGACTCCTGTAAGAGATGGGATGAATTTGGTGCCATATAAGTATACTGTTTGTAGGCAGGGCTGCCCTGCTTTAGACAAGGCTTTAGGGGTTGATGAAAACTCACCTCCCAAGAATAGTGTGATCATTGTCTCTGAATTCATTGGCTGCTCACCGTCGCTCAGTGGGGCAATCCGCGTCAATCCATGGGACATCATTGATATGGCTAATGCAATGTGTACGGCCATTACTTTGCCGGACACAGAGAAACACTTGCGCCACGAGAAACATTACAAGTATATTAGCTCTCACGATGTTTCTTACTGGGCTCGGAGTTTCGATCAGGACCTTGTGAGAGCTTGTAGAGATCATTATCACAAGAGGTATTGGAGAGTTGGACTCGGTTTCGCATTTAGGCTTGTTGCCATGGAGCCTAACTTCAGGAAGCTTTCAGGGGATACTCTCAACTCTGCCTACAAGATAACCAATAGCCGACTGATCCTCTTGGACTACGATGGCACTATGATGCCACCGAATTCAGTAAACAATGGGCCTAGTCATGAAGTTATTTCAGTCCTGAATCGATTATGCAGTGACCCGAAAAACATTGTTTTCATCGTGAGTGGCAGAGATCGGGGCACCCTGAGCAAGTGGTTTTCGTCCTGTGAGAAATTGGGTATTGCAGCTGAGCATGGATACTTTATAAGGTAATTTTTTTAAATTTTGTACTCATTTAATCCATGATATGTTGCAATATCTGTTTCTTGATTAATAATATCGTTTCTTCCGATTTGGTAGGTGGACTAGGGACTCCCCATGGGAAACCTCCCACTCGATGGACTTGAGTTGGAAAGAGGTTGTTGAACCGATAATGCAACTTTATACAGAAACAACTGACGGGTCGTGCATAGAGAACAAAGAAACTGCACTCGTCTGGCACTATCAAGATGCCGACCCTGATTTCGGCTTATGGCAAGCTAAGGAGCTTCATGACCACTTGGAGAGTGTCCTGGCCAATGAGCCCGTGGTTGTTAAAACGGGGGAACACATAGTTGAGGTTAAGCCACAGGTACAAAGTGTTTTCAGAATCTCTAGAAATGTATTTACTTTCATTGGCTTGTGGTTTGAAGTGTGGTTCCTTTTTATGTGGAACTGCAGGGAGTGAGCAAAGGCATTGTTGTGGAAAATTTGATCTCAAGCATGAGAAGTAAGGGCAAAGCGCCGGATTTTCTGCTTTGCATAGGAGATGATCGTTCGGACGAAGATATGTTCGAGAGCATTGCTCGCTCGTCTGCCAACCCTATCTTGCCCGCCATGGCAGAGGTATTTGCATGCACGGTTGGTCTAAAACCGAGTAGGGCAAAATACTATGTCGATGACATTGTTGATGTCATCGGACTGCTACGAGGGGTTCCGGAAGCATTGGCACAGCCAAACTGACTTAGAGAAAAATTGGAAAAAAGAAAAGATAACCAAAGAAAGGGTACAATGTTTACATCAGGATTTGTTTAGGGCTGATGATATAGGAAACCTTGTGCAGACTATACCTTTAACAGATTCCATTACTTAGAAACGCTATACTCTGCTTGTTCATGTTCTTTTATTATACTTTTTAAATATCAAGCAAAGTTCTCAATTTGTGAAAGAATTTGCCTTTTTCTCTTTTTACAATAGCTTCCATTTCATTCTCTTTCCATTTCACAATTTGATAAGCTTCAATTATGTGAATTTTAGTTTAAATTTTAATTATGCTACTGAATCGTTAAAATTCTTTTACATCATCGTTAAGATTTCTCCATGTTATTGATTTTTTAAAACTCGAATTTACACAGTATAAAACGAGCATCCATGATCATTAGACCAATTAGTGGATTTCGACTTTGATTAGAATAATTACAGAACTTGTATGCGAGTTGAAGACGCTGTTGACAGCTTTCCGAGAAAAAGATCAATCCCTAGAGTATGGAGAAATGAATCTGGCTTGCTTTTTGTATGGAAACTTTTCTAAGTTCCTAAATTTTGACTGAATGATTCCAATTTAGGCCGCTTACCATGGTTTTATTTCAAGCAGCCTAATGTTACCAAGTCAATGTGGGATTGATCCTTAATTACATCCACATATTCTGGTCATATTAGGTTCCTATAGGAACTAAACAAACAATTGACATGTGTCACTTTTCTCTTACTTTTAACTTTTTATACTATTCTCTTACTAAACCAAATCAAACATATTTGTCGATTGAGATTTAATCCGATTGTCACCAATATTATTGTAGTATCTTGAAGGTTATGAGTTCAATTATTTTTAAAAACAATTACTCTCGAGCAGAACCGTCTCGAACGTTTTAGGGATTTTGAGCAAAAACTCAAAAATAAAAAAATAAACCCCGAAAGCATATGCCATTTATCTTATTCCGTCCGGACAATATACTTGAAAGGCTTAAATTATATGGTTAGTTGTCCTTTCTTTGGACAGACAAATTAACATAGTGGATTATACTAGAAATTGATTTTGAGTCATGTATAAGAAATTAAAGGGGTCTGCAAAGCTGCAAAACAAACATAAGATACAAAGCCCGGAAAACATCTTTATCTTTGAAGGAATAAGCTCTAAACATAGGGACATAACCTTGCTAACACTGAAGCATATTCTTCATCTTCAAGAGATTTATATGTATCAAAATATATATTTGATTGATTTGGCTTCGTTCGTTAATTGGACATGTTAGAACAGTTGCTGCAATGTGATAAACAGGGACGGTTCAAAGATTTAAGTGACCTTGAACAATTTATTAAAATGAGACATTTAATTTATAATATGAAAAGGTGTCTTTTTTTCCCAAATAAAGTTCGCTTAATATAAAAATGTTAGATTATTCTCTTTAACAAAATATAAAAGTGACTTACAAATATCTAAAAGTCTATCATTTTCACTTAAAAATGACGTTCTTGCATTTTGAAGCAAAATCATCCACAACGCTTTCGATATGAACTTCTTTCAAAAGACTAGTCTTGATTGTCATCAAAACAAGTCCATTTATTCTTTCTTGTGACATAATTGTCTGTAAATATGACTTCACAAGTTTCAATTTTGAAAAGCTTCGTTTTGCAGAAGCAACAATAGTAGGAACTACCAATAAGACTCTATATGCAATTTTATCATTTGGGAAGCAATTAAAATATCTTAATAAGTTAAATATATCCATTGCTCCTATTTTTTCTTGGGTAAAAGCTCTCTAAGTAATTTCAGCTTAACAAATAATTCATTTTCATCAACATTAGATAACTCATCTTTCCTAAGAGCATTTTTAAAATTATTACAATCACACAACTCATCTTATTAATTTCTCAAATTACCTAATGTCATTAAAACAAGATTTGCTGGCAAATTTTTTTAGAAAATGAATATATATAATAATTTATTTCGGTACCCTCTTTTTTTCGAAGGCGTTGTACGGTCGCACATGCCCAAAATCACCCGGGTGATAAAGTAGCCATGGACAACAGGCAAATCATGAAAAGATGGAATGAGATTAAAGGTAGAAGAGATGAAAGTAGATTATTTGACTAGTTGATTGTATAAAAATGTTTGGTAAAATTAATTGACAACTATTAACCATTTATTTTTTAACAAATAAAATGACATATAAAGACAATTATATTCAATACTTGTTTAACTAGTTTATTGGTTATCAATATTTGATATCTATATGTGTATTAGATTATAAAAACAATGAGCTTTTTTAATATAACATTACTGAGTATATTTGCAGGAGGTATATGTTAATTTTGCATTTATGAAATATCTTTTAAATAAAATTTTATTAATTATTAAATTTAAATGATATTTGAAGTATGTGCATTAATTTCATCAATTTTAAGGGAAAATAATTATTTAAATTATACATAAGAGTATATTTTACTTAAAAAAATCTACTTGAATTATTCAAATTTAAGTTATTTTGAGAACCCTCTTTGTAATTGTCAATAATAAAATAGTCTTTAGAAGTCTAATATTCAATCCTCTAAACTCAAAAAGCTCATTCTATAACTTTTTTGATTGTAGAGGGTTCACCCAATTCCATTTTACAATCCTCTATTTACCAAACAACCAAATTAACGAATTTGACTGGTCAATCATATAAAACTGAATCAATCCTCTTATTTTGATTCAAACTTTGTTCAGCAAATAGGATTGAAGACATATTCGCTAAGAGATACAGTTAGGATTTGAGTTTTAAAAAAACTTTTGCGGCGAGACTTTATTTCCAAGGTTAATTGATTTATCTCATTCATTTTCAACCTTTTATCTTATTCATCCATTATACTCATCCAACGGTTGAGAATATTTCCTTATTTTTCCTTTAAAAATTTCCACATTTCCAAGTTTTAATCTCAACTATTTATTTATACTCATATAATAATCCTAAATTCTAATTAGCGTAAAACTAAATTTTTTACCTAGTATAAGATGATCCATTTTTATATATATATATATATATATATATATATATATATATATATAGAGAGAGAGAGAGAGAGAGAGAGAGAGAGAGATAGAGAGTTAGGATCCACTTACACAGTGTAAAAGTTTTTAAGTTTTACACAATTTTTAGATTGTTGGATGAGGGAAATGGATGACTAAGATTAACTCCTTATATTTTTCTAAGTGATAATCTTCACATATTCTACTATTAATCACAGCCATCAATTTCACCCATCCAACAATCTAAAAACCATGTACAACTTAAAAACTTTTACATTATGTAACTGGATCCTATTCCATATATATATGATCCCCTTACACTATGTAAAACTTGAAAGTTTTACACATTTTTTGGACCGTTGGATGAAGGTGTAGCGATGTCCCTTTTCACGTAGTTTGTTCACTAAAAAAATGGGTTTTCAAGGTGTTTGGGGGTCTTTCAGGTATAAATATATATATTCCGTGGGGTTTTAGAAAAACCTGTGTTTTATTTAAAAGTGGAGTTGCCACCGGCCACTAAGGTAGGTCGGACACCATAAAACTAGAGATCTAAAAAGTTGGGTTCGAGAGTCGGTTACGAATGAGGAAGGATTAGCACCCCCACACCGCCCAAAATTGGTACTTTAATAATTACCGCTTTATTAATATTAAACTTTTCGGATCAAAGTGACGATTACATTAAAATTTGGTTATATATGCGAGTAAATTTTAAGGGCCCCGTTATTCGAGAGTAAATCGATAGACCACCATCACTGCGTTTGATGCTGGCCACGTTTACGCCCGAATAAAAGGGCATCGCATTGACAATTAATATATTCGTTATGCAATCTTAGAAAAACATTATAAAACATATATTCACAATGACATGGTACTAAAAACATAAAAACATGAACATCACAATATTAAACAAAAATAAAATGCATAACATAATAATAAAAACAATGCATGAACAAAAATGTGTGAAAAAGAAAAAAACATGCTTTAAAATTAAATAAATTAACTACAATATGTTTGGACACATAAAAACACAAATGCAACAAATGCATGGCATACATGTAATATGATACCAATAAATCAAAACAACATGTAAAGAACTAATACTTAATACCTTAACATATGACACAATTTACACACAAATTAAAACATGACAATAACATTAATGTATAAAATTACCACACCGATATGCAACTAAAAAACGAAATGGCATGAAAACATGATATTAACGGGACTAAATATACCATAAAATGACATGTAACATATCATACAAAACAAACATAAAAAACTAACATATAAAACTAATATTTAAATTAAACTAAACATAACATTTGAAACAGACATGCATGCAAACATGAACAAATAAATTAAAACATGAAAATATAACACACCTAAAAAAACAAGAAAAAACATAAATAAGCATGATACAAAAAACATATATGAACATAATGAGCAATTTAAACATACTAAAACACACAATAAGAACATACTAAAAAACTCCCCATTTTTGTTTTTCCTTCAAAACCGAAGCCCAAACTTTGAGCCCAATAACCGGTAGCCAACTCCCGTCTCTTTCGCCACAGGCCGCCGCTAATCGGCACCGACAGAACCTAAAATCACCCTCAAAACCACATTTGCTTCCAATCAAACTCGAAACTGGCCTTATATTTTAGGAGAAAGAAACCTACTTTCCTAGATCTTAAAAAATGAAACCGAAACTCCCCATTTTTCTTTTTATAAACCGAGACCGAAAAATATTCCTCCCTTTTATCGGCTTACTGTGTTCGGCTTAGGAGCCCTACGGCTTATTACCGGCGGCGAGAAGCTTTAATCGGCGAGGGTAAGAACCACCCGCCCTTTTTATTTTTTTATCATCCTTCTTATTTTGTGCATGCAAAGAAAAAAGTAAGAAAGAGGATTACCACTAGAAATCTTGATTTTTTTGTTATTGATTTTTTTTGGATATGATAACCTCTGGTACAATGGTGTTTTGTTCGGATATATAATCCAGTTATGGTACATGCATCATATAAAAATATAACCTAATCTACTGTTGATGTCATTGCCCCATACTTTGGTATGACTTTCTCCATTTTTTTGGGTGTTTTGGCATGTCTTGGTTGGTACGGCCGGTGAGGGATTGTACAGCGGCAGTAGGCGGTGTAATGCCCCCGTTTTTTGGCCTAGCGGTTTAGTGGGTTATTAGACGGTCCGGTAGACCAAAGTAGAAATTCGAGTCGGTTTCAGGATCGTATATTTTTGGTGTGGGAAAAATTATGGGAAAATGCTTAAAAATCCTTAATAATTATGTATTTAATAATGGTGGAGTCAATTTTGAAAAATGAGTTTTGAAACATGGACATTTTGGTTAGTGACCAAAATGAAAGTTTTGAAAACTGTGATTTTCTAGTGACTAAAATGAAAAGGGTCAAATACTTAGAATCTTTAAGGAGCTGTTTTACCAATTGGTTTCTGATGATTTCTCCCTTAATTTAACTGATTTTAACATGTGTTTTAATTAGTAATTAAAGAGGATTTTGTTAAAAAGTTAGTTATCTTTTCTAAAATAAAACCACGTCATTTTCTCTCAAAATTTTCCTCTCCATTCTCTCCTCAGCCAAACACTCAGATTTCATCAAATTTACAGAGGTGAGGTGGTTTTTAACTTGATTTTATTATTTCAAATTGTTTTATAAAGATTGTTTACACAAAATCTTACATTAATCTTGTGTTTTCTTAGCTTTTCACAAATCAATTGAGGGAGAAACTTCACAATAGGGGTAAGGTCCGAGATCTCCTCTATTGTATGGTTCTTTATTAAAATTACCAAGCATTTGATCCTTGTTTTTGTGTTTCTAATATGATTTTGATGATTTTCTATTGATTTAATGAGTTTTTTGGGGAAAATGAGTTGATTCGCGAATTGGATCTGATTTCTAGTAAGTAATGGTGATTTTATTTATATTTTGGATGTTTAATAATGTTGATAAGTGATTTTTATCAATGGAATCCCGAAACTTAAGAATCTATATTTGTTTAGGTTGTTAGTTTTGTGGTTTTGAGGTGTTTCTATGGTTGTAAGGTTGCTGGAGTTAGTAGCTTGTTTTGGATCTATTTTTAGATGTGTTTTGATGTTGGAAATGATGCTAGGTTGATAGATGTTGGCTGGGTTGTGAATCAAAGTGTTTTGGTTATGTTTTCGATTGTTGTGGAGGGTTTAATTGTGGAGGTTTTGTGGAAATCCGAGAAGGATTTTGTTTGCTGTGTTTAGAATGCATTATGATGCATTAATCCTCTATTGTTGTGTGGTAAAAATAAGGGAGGTTGATCCGAAAGTGATTGGAGAAGCGTAGGAGGCTTCAGATGCTTATTTTCGCGTCGGCGAATCGAAGTTTCGCGCATCGGTGAGTGAAAACGTGGTTTAAAGCATTTTTCTATTTTGAGAACAGAGTTGGGAGTTAAGGTAGAGCTTGAAATGCTTACCTAGACTCGGAAGTAAGTATAAAGTGGTTTTACTCTCTCGGTCGTGCTAGTTTGACATAGTTTTATGCACTTGTTTTAATTTACATGTTACCTACTATTTAAGCTTGTTTTAAAGTATTTGATGTACTGTTTTTAAGCATGAAATGCTGAAGGATGCACATGGTAAGTGATCCTTGTAAGTATGGTTTATACTTGTGTTTTAAAGCATGGCTGTTGCTTTGGAAATGGCATGGTTTAATGCTTGTTAAAAACGGTGAGGTAAATGCTATTTGGTTAATTATATTGGCAAATGATGTGGTTTTAAAATTTTTATCGGATATAGTTGGCCGGCCATAGGATTGAGTGCACTGTAAATAAGTCGCCTTGGATGTTGAAGGGTTTATATTGTGTACCGAATACTCCACCCAAGTACCCTAACGGTAGAAGGGTTTAACGATACTGAATACTTCCGTTAGTGGGTTAAGCATCTAACCGATGAAAGGGATTGGTATCCCTATGGGTTGAGACTGTACCCAGTTGTTATTGTACCTGGTTATTATTGTACCGCGATTGTGATTGTATCGCTATTCAAGTTGAGATGGCTTGAAGTGTTGGGTTAACACTTGTTGAATTAGTGTATCCAATGAACTCTTTTGTTATTGGACTGGTTAAATGATCACTTGAATGCCAATATAATTGTTAATGTATCATTGAAATGCTTTATGTTGTATAATGTGATTTATACATGTTTCTCCTTAAGCTTTGCATTTGGTAGTAATGCACGAGAATGCTTAAGTGGAGGGTTAGCAATGTGACTTGCTGTTGGTTAATGATACATGTAGCATATGGTTTAGTATGCTGGGTTTTAATGATGTAAAGTGCATGTTTTTAAAGAGGCATAATGATGTTTTAAAGGATGGTTTTAAGTGAATGGTTTCAAATGCATTGATGGTGTTTGTTTTTGAGCATTCCTCACTAAGCCTAGTGTGCTTACGCTATCATTGTCCATCAATGCAAACAATTGAAGTCCCGGAAGGCAGCAAGGAGCAAAGGGATCTTGGCAAGACTTGTTTCTAAAGTACGTTAAAGACTAGACTATAATGAATAAGGGCAATGAGGTACTTGTTTTGGTTTTGGGAGATGTTATGCTGAACTCCCTGTTTGGGCATGTTTCTTTGGTTGCTCTTGGTTGTAAATGGCCTTTAAGGATTGATTTTGGTGCTGGTTTATCTTTTGGTATGTTGCTTGGATGCAAAATTAGGAAGCATGCCTATAGATTTCCTTTAGAAGCATGAAACCTTGTTGTGCTGTTAAAATTGTGTTGCTAGTTGGCTTGAGTTATGTTTTGCATGTTGGTATTGTGTTTAAAGCATGTTGGGTTGATTAGAGTATGATCTTGAGATGAAAAACTAGCAAAATGTGACATTACAGGCCCATGTGTATCAATACGCGGGGGACCGTATCAATACGGCTAGGAAAAATTAGGCTTATAAGATCGGTACAGACATTGTGTGTTTCGATACGCCTAGACAGATTTGGCCTGGAGTACCGGTATGGGGATGGGCGTTTCGATACGAGTTTTACCTTCTGGAATTCACTTTTGCAACTTGAACCCGATTATCGAAACACTTGAGAAACCGTTTCGGTACGGTTTAAAATAATTCAAAAGCTCGGTAATTTAGTTAGGCGTATCGATACGGCTTGGTGGTGTATCGAAACATGGTGTTTTAAACTGTATCGATACGGAATTACTCTTTTCGATACGGATGACCGTTTCTCATATGAATGTCACTTTTGGGCAGTTTTGCTTCATTTACATTTTAGTCCCTAATTCTTGCAAATGCAATCATATATGGTAGAATGATCGGTTTGAGCTGAAATTTGAAATGGAAGATTGGAACCTGACTAATTGAAGGTTGGTAACCTAAAAGTGATCTTTAATCCTGGAAATCTCTGTATTTGCAATATGGTCCCTAAGTTGTATGTTTGGTCAATTGGATGTCAAATTGATGCCTGATTAAGTTGGGGTTACACATATAATCCACATGAACATATATGAGTAATAATTTGGCATCCAGATAAGATAAAAAGGAAAAAAATGAACTGGAGTTTTATGTATCTCACCGGTTTGCTTCGGCAAACCTAATGTAGCTTTCTTGATTCAGACTGGCGGCTAGACCGGGTCAAGGGGGTTACATTTGTTGGTATCAGAGCCAGGTTGGGTTCGTTGGGAGGTGGTTGTGTTGTTTCCATGGGTTATGCTTTGTTGTTTGATTTGTACGGTGATTGTTATATGTACGCTGATTGATATGCACGGTGATTGATATATGTTTATTGGTTGTGCATGTCATGCTAGGGAAATTGGGGGTACCCATTGCCTTATTATTATAGTTTGGAAAGTTTTGATTTTGAAATGGAAAGTATTGGATCCTTGTTTGAGGCTGTTCTGACTATTTTTGTTTTGAAATGATTATCGTGCCCTAGATATATTTTAGAACGATGGGATCGAGGAGAGAGTTGCAATCTAGTGCGATTGTTGCTGCCGCTGGGCAGGATGATGAAGGAGAAGTTGTACCTTCTAGAGGGTTACCGCCGTCCCCATCTAATCCACATGAAGGAGTGGAGCATGTACCACATGTGCCGGCTGGGCCAAGAATGGGTGATATGGCACCGTTGATTCAGGCTATGACCGATGCGTTCCAGGCAGCGGTTGTGGGTGTTTGTATGTCAGCATCACCGGTTGATGGGCAAGGTTTGCCGCTTGAGCGTCTTCGTAGCTTGGGCAGAGTTGAGTTATGAGGTTTATCGTCTGAGGCTTTTGAGAGTTGGTTGGCCAGTACTGAGAGGATATTGGGCCAGATGGGGATCACCGATGCACGTAACCTGGGTTGTGCTGTTTCCCTGCTACAGAGTGATGCCTATACGTGGTGGACTACCAAAATATCCGGTATGGCGATCGAGGATGTGTCTTGGGAGTTCTTATGTGAGGTTTTTTGGAAGAAATTTTTGAGAGTCCGGTATCAAGATGAGAAGAAATGTGAGTTTATGGCATTGGTGCAGGGTAGTATGTCTGTTGCAGAGTATGAGGTACAGTTTGTGAGGTTGAGTCGGTATGCACCTGAGTTGGTTCATGACGAGCGTACTCGATGTGATCGTTTTTGTTATGGGCTTGTGTAGGATGTTAAGACATACATGCTTGCTGCTAATTATACCGATTTTGATGTGTTGGTTTCGAGAGCCAAGGATGTAGAGCAGATTTTGGGTTTGGCTTCTGGATGGCGAGGTTCTAGCTAGGGTAAGAGAGCTGCTGATTCAGGTTATAGTGGTGGTCAGGATAAGAGACACCGTGACAGGAGGTTTCGCCCGGAGCCGAGACACAACGGAGGTGCGGTTAGTCGTGGAGTCCAAGGGCAGAGAGCCCAGGCTAGAGCACCATTTAGCATATGTTGGGTTTGTAGATCTCGAGATCATTTGAGGTGAGATTTCCCGCGTTTGGCCAGGGAGGGTCAGGCACCTTCACCTGTGGTGGCCAATGCTTGTTGGAGTTGTGGGTTAAGCGACCATCAGAGGCGTGATTGTCCGTTGTTGGTTCGAGGTGGGCAGGGTGTTGCACCTGTTGTTGCTCTGCAGCGGGGTTGTGGTCGTGGCCGCTGACCGTTTCAGTTTCGAGATATGGGACAGAGGACTGTGGCTCATACTGTTGCTATCCAGCCTGAGGGAGGTGGACCAGCTAGGGTGTATGCGCACCGCGAGGGTCGCAATGACACTGATGTGATTGCATGTACTTTTACCCTTTAGTCTCTATCGTTGTATTCGTTGGTTGATTCCGGTTCTACTCATTCTTACATTTTGAGTGAGCATGCTGAGTTGCTTGATATATCTGCTGAAATTTTTAATGTGGGTGTTAGAGTGACTAGTTCACTTGGGGAGACAGTAGTGGTTAGGAGGCTGTATCGTAGGTGTCCGCTGATGGTTCAGGGACATGTGTTTGCGATTGACTTGATGGAGTTACCATTCCATGGTTTTGATGTGATTTTGGGTATGGATTGGTTGACCGAACATCGGGCTGTGGTGGATTTTGAGACCAAACGGATATCCTTAAGGTTATCGGATGATTATGAGGTGGTGGTTGTTGGCGAAAATGCCAAGTTTTTGTCTAATGTTGTTTCGACTTTGAAAGCAATGCGAATGCTGGATTCAGGATGTCAGGCATATTTGGCCTATATTATGAATTCTGGATCAAAGGAGTTGAGAGTGCAGGATGTTCGCACCGTATGTGAGTTTCCGGGTATTTTTCTGGAAGAGTTACCAAGGTTACCACCTGACCGCGAGGTAGAGTTTGGCATCGAGGTTTTTATGGGTACGGTATCTGTATCCATTACTCTGTACCGCCTGGCTCCGAAAGAGTTGAAGACGCAGTTGTAGGAGTTGATTGACCGTGGGTTCATTAGACCCAATATCTCACCGTGGGGAGCACCAGTGTTGTTTGTTAAAAAGAAAGATGGTACATTGCGGATGTGTATAGATTACCGGCAGCTGAATAAGTTGACCATAAAGAACAAGTATCCCTTGCCGTAGATAGATGACCTGTTTGATCAGTTCAGAGGAGCTTCGGTGTTTTCAAAGATAGATTTGAGGTTGGGGTACTACCTGTTGAAGGTGAAGGATGTGGATGTGCCCAAAACAACTTTTCGTACGAGGTACGGGCATTATGAGTTTCTTGTCATGCCGTTTGGTTTGACCAATGCTCCAGCCGCTTTATGGATATGATGAACCGTGTGTTTTATAAGTTTTTGGATCAGTTTGTGGTTATGTTTATTGATGATATCCTTGTGCACTCTCGTACCGAGGAGGATCATGATAGTCATCTATGGATCGTGCTTCAGAAGTTGATAGAGAATCAGTTGTATGCTAAGTTAAGCAAATGTGAGTTTTGGCTTAAGGAAGTTGTGTTTCTTGGGCATGTGGTGTCAGCTGAAGGAATTCGGGTCGATCCGTGTAAGGTTAAGGCTGTAATGAGTTAGAAGAAGCCCAAGTCGGTGACGGAGGTTAGGAGTTTCCTTGGTTTGGCTGGTTACTATCGAAGGTTTATGGAAGAGTTCTCTAATTTGGCAGCTTCGTTAACAAAGTTGCTATAGAAGAATGTTTGGTTTGAGTGGACGAAGGATAGACAACGAGCTTTTGAAAGATTGAAGGAAGCCTTGACGTGAGCTCTAGTCTTGGTTCAACCAGAATCGGGGAAGGAGTTCGTTGTTTATAGTGATGCATCGTATGTTGGGCTTGGTTGTGTGTTGATGTAGGAGGGTAAGGTAGTGGTGTATGCATCTAGACAGTTGAAGGTGCATGAGCGTAACTACCCTACTCGTGATCTTGAGCTTGCAACGGTTGTGTTTGCCTTGAAGATCTGGAGGCATTATCTCTATGGTGAGAAATGTGTAGTTCATTCGGATCATAAGAGTATGAAATATTTGATGTCACAGAAGGAGCTGAATCTTAGGCAACGTAGATGGTTGGAGTTGCTTAAGGATTATGATCTGACATTGAGTATCATCCGGGGAAAGCTAATGTTGTGGCAGATACTTTGAGCAGGAAAGCGGCTGTGGATTTGAGAGCCATGTTTGCTTGGTTGAGTGTAACGAATTATGGGGGTTTGTTGGCTGAGTTGCAAGTGAAGCCGTCCTTGTCATAGATGATCAAGAGAAGCAACCGTACAATGGGGGTTTGGTACCTCATGTGTTTCAAAGGTCGAATAGTGGTGCTTGAAGATAAGGAGTTGAGGCGTACTATTTTGACTGAGGCTCACGCTAGTCCTTTTTCTATGCATCTCGGTAGTACTAAAATGTATCAGGGGTTGAAGGAGGAGTACTATTGGGTGGGGCTGAAGAAGGATGTGGCTGATTTTGTTGCTCAGTATATGGATTGTCAGCGGGTAAAGACTGAGCACCAGTTTTCTTCTGGGTTATTGCAACCGTTGAGGATACGGAATGGAAGTGGGAAAGAATCACCATGGATTTTGTGTCTGGGCTGCCTTTGACGCCGACCAAAAAGGATTCCATTTGGGTGATGGTGATTGTAGATCAGTTTACGAAGTGTGCGTATTTTGTGCCAGTGCATACTATGTATACCTTGGACAAGTTGGCTGAGTTGTACATCTATGAGATTGTGCGTTTGCATGGGGTGCCCAAATCTATAGTTTCGGATATGGATTCGCTGTTCACTGCAAGGTTTTGGGTGAGTTTGCATCGTGCCTTAGAGACCCGATTGAGTTTTAGTACCTCGTATCATCTTCAGACGGATGGCCAGTCGGAGTGTGTGATTCAGGTTCTCAAGGATATGCTGAGGCGTTGTGTTATCGAGTACCAGGGAATGTGGGAGAACCAGTTGCCGTTAATGGATTTTGCTTACAATAACAGTTATCAGGCTAGCATACAAATGGCACCCTATGAGGCGTTGTATGGTAGGTAATGTCGAACGCCTGTGTGTTGGGCAGAAGCGGGGGAAAAGTTTGTATCTTTGCCTAATGTTCTGAAAGGTACAACCGCAAAAGTAAAGTTGATATGTGAGCGCTTGAAAGCAGCCGCTGATCGCCAGAAATTCTATGCGGATTTGAAGCGTAGGGATATAGAGTACGCTGTGGGTGATAAAGTGTTTTTGAATGTGTCGCCCTGGAAGAAGGTGTTGTATTTTGGGCGAAAAAAGAAGCTTAGTCCGAGGTTCATTGGGCCATACGAGGTTGTTGAACGTATGGGTCCTGTTGCATATTGTTTGAGGTTACCTCCGGAGTTGGGAAAGATTCATGATGTGTTCTATGTTTCGATGTTGTGGAGATATAGTTCGGATCCATCACATATCATGCCGGTGAAAGAGATTGAGTTGAGATCGGATCTATCTTATGATGAGGAACCAGTAGAGATTCTTGATACCAGCAGTAAGGTGCTCCATGGCAAAATAATCGAGCTGGTTAAGGTGTTGTGGAAGCACTGCGGTGTTGAGGAAGCCACTGAGAGCGCAAGGCGGATATGCTGAATCAGTTTCTGCACCTGTTTCCTCTAGGAAAATTTCGGGGACAAAAATTCTTAAGTGGGGTAGAGTTGTAACGCCCCTGTTTTTGGGCCTAGCGGTTTAGTGGGTTATTAGACAGTCCAGTACACCGAAGTAGAGATTCGAGTCGGTTTCGGGATCATATATTTTTGGTGTGGGAAAAATTATGAAAAATGCTTAAAAATCCTTACTAATTATGTATTTAATAATGGTAGAATCAATTTTGAAAAACGAGTTTTGAAAGATGGACATTTTGGTTAGTGACCAAAATGAAAGTTTTGAAAACTGTGATATTCTTATGACTAAAATGAAAAGTGTCAAATACTTAGAATCTTTAAGGATCTATTTTACTAATTGGTTTCTGATGATTTCTCCCTTAATTTAACTGATTTTAACATGTGTTTTAATTAGTAATTAAAGAGGATTTTGTTAAAAAGTTAGTTATCTTTTCTAAAACAAAAATCACGTCATTTTCTCTCAACTTTTTCCTCTCCATTCCCTCCTCAGCCAAACACTCATATTTCATCAAATTTCCAGAGGTGAGGTGGTTTTTAACTTTATTTTATTATTTCAAATTGTTTTATAAAGATTGTTTACACAAAATCTTACATTAATCTTATGTTTTCTTAGCTTTTCACAAATCAATTGAGGGAGAAACTTCACAATAGGGGTAAGGTCCGAGATATCCTCTATTGTATGGTTCTTTATTAAAATTACCAAGCATTTGATCATTGTTTTTGTGTTTCTAATATGATTTTGATGATTTTCTAATGATTTAACGAGTTCTTTGGGGAAAATGAGTTGATTCGCGAATTGGATCTGATTTCCAGTAAGTAATGGTGATTTGATTTATATTTTGGATGTTTAATAATGTTGATAAGTGATTTTTATCAATGGAATCCCGAAACTTAAGAATCTCTATTTGTTTAGGTTGTTAGTTTTGTGGTTTTGAGGTGATTTTGTCATTGAAAGGTTGTTGGAGGTAGTAACTTGTTTTGGATCTGTTTTTAGAAGTGTTTTGATGTTGAAAATGATGCTAGGTTGATAGATGTTGGCTGAGTTGTGAATCGAAGTGTTTTGGTTATGTTTTCGGTTGTTGTGGAGGGTTAATTATAGAGGTTTTGTGAAAATCTGAGAGGGATTGTGTTTGCTGTGTTTAGAATGCATTATGATGCATTAATCCTTTGTTGTTGTGTGGCAAAGATAGGGAGGTAGATCCGAAAGTGATTGGAGAAACGTAGGAGGCTTTGGATGCTTGTTTATCATTGACGAATCGAAGTTTCGCGTATCGGTGAGTGAAAACGTGGTTTAAAACGTTTTGCTGTTTTGAAAATAGAGTTGGAAGTTAAGGTAGAGCTTGAAATGCTTACCTAGACTCGAAAGCAAGTATAAAGTGGTTTTTCTCTCTCGGTCGTGCTAGTTTGAAATGGTTTATGCACTTGTTTTAATTTACATGTTACCTACTGTTTAAGCATGTTTTAAAGTATTTGATGTACTGTTTTTAAGCATGAAATGCTGAAAGATGCACATGGTAAGTGATCCTTGTAAGTATGGTTTATACTTGTGTTTTAAAGCATGGTTGTTGCTTTGGAAATGACATGATTTAATGCTTGTTAAAAACAGTGAGGTAAATGCTATTTGGTTAATTATATTGGCAAGTGATATGGTTTTAAAATTGTTATCGGATATAGTTGGCCAGCCATAGGATTGAGTGCACTGTAAATAAGTCACCTTGGATGTTAAGGGGTTTATATTATGTACCAAATACTCCATCCAAGTACCCTAACGGTAGATAGGTTTAACGGTACCGAATACTCTCGTTAGTCGGTTAAACATCTAACCGATGAAAGGGATTGGTTTCCCTGTGGGTTGAGATTGTACCGGTTGTTATTGTACTCGGTTGTTATTGTACCGCGATTGTGAGTGTATCGCTATTCCGGTTGAGATGGCTTGAAGTGTTGGGTTAACACTTGTTGAATCCGTGTATCCGATGAAATCTTTTGTTATTGGACTGGTTAAATGATCACTTGAAAGCCAATATAATTGTTAATGTATCATTGAAATGCTTTATGTTGTATAATGTGATTTATACATGTTTCTCCTTAAGCTTTATATTTGGTAGTAATGCATGGGAATGCTTAAGTGGAGGGTTAGCAATGTGACTTGTTGTTGGTTAATGATACATGTAGCATATGGTTTAGTATGCTGGGTTTTAATGATGTAAAGTGCATGTTTTTAAAGAGGCATGTTGATATTTTAAAGGATGGTTTTAAGTGAATGGTTTCAAATGCATTGATGGTGTTTGTTTTTGAGCATTCCTCACTAAGCCTAGTGTGTTTATGCTCTCATTGTCCATCAATACAGATAATTGAAGTCTCAAAAGGAAGCAAGGATCGAGGGGATCTTGGCAAGACTTGTTTCTAAAGTACGTTAAAGACTAGACTATAATGAATAAGGGCAATGGGGTACTTGTTTTGGTTTTGGGAGATGTTATGCTGAACTCCTTGTTTGAGCATGTTTCTTTGGTTGCTATTGGGTTGTAAATGGCCTTTAAGGATTGATTTTGGTGCTGGTTTATCTTTTGGTATGTTGCTTGGATGCAAAATTAGGAAGCATGCCTATTGTGCTGTTAAAATTATGTTGCTACTTGGCTTGAGTTATGTTTTGCCTGTTGGTATTGTATTTAAAGAATGTTGGGTTGATTAGAGTATGATATTGAGATGAAAAACTAGCAAAATGTGACATTACAGGCCCAGGCATATCGATATGCGGGGGACCGTATCGATACGGCTAGGCAAAATCAGGCTTGTGCTATCGGTACAGGCACTGTGTGTTTCAATACGCCTAGACAGATTTGGCCTGGCGTACCGGTACGGGGATGGGCGTTTCGATATGAGTTTTAGCCTTTAGAATTCACTTTTGCAACTTGAACCCGCGTATCGAAACACCTGAGAAACCGTATTGGTACTGTTTAAATTAATTCAAAAGTTCGGTAATTTAGTTAGGCGTATCGATACAGCTTGGTTGTGTATCGAAATAGGATGTTTCAAACCGTATTGATATGGGCTTACCCGTTTCGATACGGATGATCGTTTCTCATATGAATGTCACTTTTGGGCAGTTTTGCTTCCTTTACATTTTAGTCCCCAATTCTTGCCAATGCAATTATATATGGTAGAATGATCGGTTTGAGCTGAAATTTGAAATGGAAGATTAGAACCTGACTGATTGAAGGTTGGTAACGTAAAAGTGAGCTTTAATCCTAGAAATCTATCTATTTGCAATTGGTCCCCTAAATTGTTTGTTTGGCCAATTGGATGTCAAATTGATGCCCGCTTGAGTTAGGGTTACACATATAATCCACATAAACATATAGGAGTAATAATTTGGCATCTAGATAAGATAAAAAGGAAAAAATGAACCGGAGTTTTATGTATCACACCGGTTTGCTTCGACAAACCTAATGTAGCTTTCTTGATTTGGACTGGCGGTTAGACCGGGTCAAGGGGGTTACAGACAGAGCGGCCACGTGGCGGGAAATGTGAAGAGTTATCATGGCCATATCTGATCTAGGCCGTCAGATCAGATTTGATCTAACGGCCAAGATTCTTAGAAGATGGACGGCCAAGATGTGATCTTCCAAACGATACGGAAGCACTGGATCGTGCCGCATGGCAGGTGGCAGCTGGACGGACTCGCACGTGCATTGTACGCGTGCGTGGGATATTGGACGGTTGGCACGTGCATCATACGCGACAGTTGAGTGGGCTTCAATCTGGATCGTTGGATCAACAATCTGATCCAACGGCTCGGATGTGGCTGCACACAAAAATAGAAGAAGTTAGGTTTTTTGTATATGATATGAATTAAGGTTTTAGGGTTAGTTGGATAGGCTTGGGTTTTGCCCGGTTGGGCCTTGTGTAATTAAATTTGGGTTTGTAATATTTGGACATTGGGCTGAAAATTTAAATAAACTAACTGGGTTTTTAGTATTATATTTGTTCTATTTTACCTCCTAACCCAATTAACATATTAACAAAATACTAACAATAATAATACACATATAATATTAATGTATAACACATACATTTAAGCAATTCATATACATACACACGCAAGACACGTACATACAATACTATCAAAGATATTAATACAAACAATATGCTTACCCTAACACATGCCATTACATACTCATACGTAAACAAACAATATTAACACTCACACATACACAAATATTCATGTGCGTATATACATGCACATCCATTATAGACCATAATTAATGTTAATAATGCCAACATACCCTAATATATAACTTGTATCATACATACACCCACACATATATATAAAAAACACATATTCATATACATTCACACATAATGCACACACACTCGTACTTACGTTTAACTATACATATTGCCACACGTACATATAGGCATTAATACACACATACGAACACATATATAATAGTTATTATAATATTTACAACCCGGACAAAATGAGTGATGACAGTTGCCCCTCTTTACTTGTTGTTGTGAAACGAGAACAAAGCAAAGACCAAAAAACACTCATTTTGTCATACTTTCTTGTCCTCGGCTCTGGAATCACAGGTTCTTCTAGAACTTTCTGCTCTTCCTCGGCCCTATCTTCAAGCTTTAATCTCTTTAATGCCCCGATTCATACTTGTCTCGACATTCAAAAGGAAAGCTTGACATCATGCCCGAAGGTCTTACTGACGGCCCAAATGTCTTATCACCATGCCCGAATTACTTACCGATGGCCCGAAAGACTTATCATCATGCCCAAAAGACTTACTAATGGCCCGAAAGACTTAATATATGGCTTTACGCTACTATGGCTATTGTCATCTGGCCTCACGCTACTATGGCTGCTGCATCATACCTAAAAGACTTATCACCATGCTCGAAAGACTTACCGGTGGCCTAAAGAACTTATCATCATGCCCGAAGGACTTACTGATGGCCCAAAGGACTTAATATCTGGCTTTACGCTACTATGGCTACCGTCATCTAGCTTCACGCTACTATGGCTGCTGTCATCTGGCCTCACGCTACTATGGCTGTCGCATCATGCCCGAAAGACTTATTGATGGCCTGAAAGACTTATCACCATGCTCAAACTACTTACTGGTGGCATGAAGGACTTATTATCATGCCCGAAGGATTTACTGATGTCCCGAAGAACTTAATATATGGCTTTACACTACTATGGCGGCCGTCATCTGGCCTCACGCTACTATGGTTGTCGCATCATGCCCGAAGGACTTATTGATGGCCCGAATGACTTATCACCATGCTCGAAAGACTTACCGATGGCCCGGAAGACTTATTATCATGCCCGAGGGTCTTACTGATGGCCCGAAGGACTTAATATCAGGCTTTAAGCTACTATGGCTACTGTCATCTGGCCTCGCGCTACTATGGCTGCCGATCTTTCTTTTTTTAATAAAATCTACTTCTTAATACTCTTTGACAATTCTTTAAATACTTGTCTAAAACAAAAACTGTCATACTTCTATCTATCTGATGCATACGATGTAATGCTTTCTTTTTCTTCTTTTTTTCTTTTTTCTTTTTTTTTCTCTTTATTCTTTTCTTTTTCCTCTTATCTCCTTTTCTTTTTTAAATATGTTTTAAAATCCTATGCCCTGAAAAGTCATTTTTCGAATTTCTTCATTTCCTTTCTTTTTGCAATATGCTCAGTTCTGATATTCATTTTCATCAATCTTTCCTTTATCAATTGAATACTCGCTCTTGCTCTCTTGCACGAGCAACTGTCTTTCTTCTTCGGGGTCTCTACCCATTTCACAAATAAGCTCGTTCTAACTCTCTATATCATTCTAGTGTAGGGAATTTTTCCATTCTTCATGTTCTGCATTGCCCCACTCAATCACAAGCTCAGCTATCTTCCAATTCTTTGACCCAACATTCGGGGTATTTGTCAGTTTCATCATCGGGGTGAGCAAAATGCTTTCATGCTTTGAACTTAATTTCTAAATTTAATCTTCTTGCTGCTTTTTGACGGGAACCATCTCTCGATCCCTACGCTCTAACTTTTCAGAGAATCAATGTTTATCTCTTACCTTCCCCCGTATTTTGCGACCTCATTCTCGTCCCGGGTTATTCATTATTTCCTTGAACCGACTAAGGCATCATAGCTGAAACCCGCTTCTTGCTCTTGAGCCATCTGGAACATACATTATTGTCATCATTTTTATCTTATACATGGAGGGGTCGTTTCTCTGGTTAGGTGCCCAATAATATCCGCGGCCTTGTGTTCTGGATCTTATCTCTGTAGCAATACATGGAAATCTTTGTTGCTTTAAATTGTCAATTTGTTGATTGGCATTCCACTGAAGAGTGTCATTTAGATTAGCGTACAGGATCTTAAAATCAATATCTTATTATAACAAACAACAGAATAGGAGCTCTGGATATCAAATGCAAGAGCGTCTTAGATTCAACCGTTCAACGATCATTTCAAGCATAGATGACTCGGTTGTGGCAATTCAAGGTTGTGAAGTCTTCCTAGATGACCCGGTTCATCCTCATGATTACCGCATTGTTGTAGAATATTACTCTTTCTCAATTCTCATTATTTGCTCTACCCTAAAAATGGTGGACTTGTTTGACAACTCGAGCGCAAAAATATCATTCTAAGAATAAAGTTCTAGGTGGGTGTGTGTGTGTTTAATTATACTTATGCGTTTATCATTATTTTTGAGGAAATCAACTCGCCACAGTCCTTTGTCTTAAATACAACGATGGAGTAAACAACATTACCCCAAGTTACTCGGCATAGTCACGATTTGAAAATATTACCATCACTCATGAAGCTAAGGTTTCTTGACTTTGACGGTGTATTGCAACCTTATTGCTTCAGCGGAGTGCCTCAAAATTTCCACACTCTTATCCAAACAAGCCTATTACCAGACTTCGAACATAGGAGTGATTTTTATTTAATCCACCTAATATTGCTATTTTCTTTTATTCCACACACATGTTTCCTTTTTTGATTGTTAACTCTTTAGTGCATAGAAGATTAAGCTTAGAGTTTCAATTTCAAGCAACTCTATATGGTTAACATTTAGAGCTTTTTCGTCCTTGAACGTCATCGAAAGAGTAGTAGTCTTGCTTTGCTAACCAGAGTCTTTTTGGGAGATCACACCCCATCGTTATCACAACATCCAACTAATGTCACATCTTATAATTGATATCTAGTATCCTACAACGACAAGAAAAGATACACATTTATGTGCTTTCAAGAACATTGTATGTTAAGCGAAATGTGTTCTTCATTGAATGAAAATCAACAAACTTGACACATGCCCCTTCACAAAAGATCTTTACCGCATGTGGGCCACAGTTAGTAAAGTTGGTCCCTTGTATTACTTCAAGAAAGTTTGCTAATGCAGAGACATCTCTGGTTTTCTAAGCACTATGTAAACTTGCCCATCATCCTTGGTTCTCCACTGCTGGATCAGTTATTGTGTCAAGGTCCCATTATTGAGCAACTTCTTGATCTCCTTCAGTAAAGGTCTACACTTTCTGGTGGGATGCCCCTGTGCTCTCATATGGAATTCACATGTGCTACTCAAGTCGAAGCTATGGGCAGATGGGTCAGGTGTAATCTTCATCGGTCTGGGAGCAAGATAGCGACCTTCTACCAAATAAGGCCATATGTCTGAGATAGATACTCCGAACACTTCCAAATTTGCACTCATCCAAGGAATTTTCCTTGATAACCCCGAAGTGTCAGTCAGTCTTCTCCTTTTACAGCCATGAAAACCTTCGAGGTGACACTCATTTACTTCTTTGTCTTCATCTGCCTTCTCTTCAGTTCGGTCCTCAGACTTAGACCCTAATTTTCCTTCTTGGATTGCGTATTCTATCATCTTTCCAATCGTCATAAAATCCTCAAATCTGCTTCTTGATTTCTCCAACATCATATCGAAGAAAGGAGAGAGAAGCATTGCGTGGAACATGGGAGTTAACTCTTCTTCTGCTATAGAAGGCTAAGCTTGGGTTGCCAAACATTGCCACCTTAGTGCATATTACCTGAACCTTTCATTTGGTCTCATTTTCTCGTTCTAAAAAATTGACGACAGGGCGCTAAGTCTAGATATCTGTACTGACTCAAGAAGGCATTAGCAAGGTCATCCCATGACCGAACTTGGTCTCTGCTCAAACAGTTATACCACACTACTGCAGGTCCCGTCAGGCTATCATGGAAGTAGTGGATCAACAACTCTTCATTCTTCATGTATCCCTCTATTTTTCTGCAAAATATGGTCAAGTGAATCTTCGGGCAGCTAGTTCCGTCATACTATGCAAATCTAGGAATCTTAAAATCCAGAGGAATGACCAAATTAGGGACTAGGCAGAGTTCCCTCGTATTGAAAATATATCTTTTTTCTTCTTTAGCTCATTCTTGATTTTTTCTTCTAGCAGGTCAAGCCTCGGCTCCTTAGTTCGTTTCATTATCTCAACTAGTTCTGCCATTGAACCACAAAAATTAAATGGTGAAGTGCCATGCAATGATAAAATCATTAAACAATTCAAAGGATGTGATGCAAATGCAATGCATGAATGCAATAAGGTATTGATTCTGCAAGTGATTTGTCCCCATAGAACATCTTTCATTCAGACCACAAGCTTTCATTACATCAAGTATTAGGAGTTTATAGATAGCGGTGAGCTCTAGCACCTAATTTCTTGAACTCATTCAATAGTCCCGTCAGCTTTCCCTCGCGGTCCAACGCTGGATCTATATTCTGGCTTATCGGCATTGCAGCATCAGCTAAGTCTGCTACCTGTTGGGCCACTTGTCGCGCTTGAGTTATAACGATCTTCATGTCTTTGTCTTTCTCCTGTATCTTCCGCTCAACCTTTTGCAGCTTGACATGACTTCTTTGAAACTTTCATAACCGACCTGCTTGTATGCTTCAGCACGAATCTCGCTGGTACGTAAAGAAGTCTTGAGCCTTTATATCTGTTCTTTGAGTATTGCGTTTTCTATTTGAAGGGCTTGAGATTCCTCTCCTTTCAGCTGCATACTTGATTTCATGATCTCTTCCATAGCTAGACTGCTTTCAAACTCACTTTTGAGTATATCGCATTGGCTCTCAGCTTCTTTCAGCTTCTGTGACAATGATATGGCTTTATTTTTACTAGTTTTGCATTTCTACTTCCAACGTTCTAAATCATTTTTTAGCTGAATCATGCTATTAACCCATTCTTCAGTGGTGTTACCCAGACCGACATTCTTGAATTCAAAGTGCAACTTCTGGTACTCGTCTTATATACTCTTTGGTTTATTGCTCAGATCATACCTCTCCTGCTTAAGTTGGCCGTACTTAAATGCAAGTTCATCTTCTGAGATGCTTTTACTCTCGGCTCCTAAATTTGTCTCACTTGAGTGATCCTCTTCTGTGTTACCTGAACCTTGGATTAGGCATTGACCCTTCTTCGACTTTGCCCCTTGGGCAATGGCTGGCTAGTTGTAGAATCGGGGTTGCCCGTCTTCGAAACCCAAAACTCCTATCCTGATAAGATCTTGAACTCTGTTCTTCAGGGCTCCGCAGTTCTCAGTATGATGACCCGAACCTCCTATGTGGTAGCTGCACCCGATACGACTGTTGTAACCCTTCGAATAAGGAGGTCTCTTTGGTACAGACTTCACCGGTATGGTAAGATTCCTTTCAATGAGCAACAGAAATAACTCAGTGTATCTCATAGGTATAGGACAATGCCCCTTTACGTCATTTGATTATCGGGCTTCTCCTAGTCTTGCCTCTGTTTCTTGGATATCTACCCCAGATATGCCACCTGCCTGTTTCTTGAGATTGATCACAAAAGGATTCAACCTGTCGTATTTAACGATGTTGTCCATCTTAACATTCTGACCATTCTGTTCTATATTCTGACACTTGATCGATTCATCTCTAAGTTTGACGGGTTGCTTACCTTTCATTATAGCATTTATCTGGCTCATCATCTCGACCATTTGCTTCTTTAACTCTTGTACTCCTCCTCGCTCGTTACCAGAACTGACACTGCTTGCCGAATCTGACTTGGAGTCTCTGAACAATCATTCTTCTACTGTCCCCGAACTAGTCTCAGGATGAAACTCTAGAATCGAACCCCCTATCGTCAGGTCCAAGAACCCTTGGTCCATCATGAACAATCTCTATTACGGGAGAAACCACTCGGGAATCAATACCCTATGTAATGCGAATGATATGATATATGCAAAAACAAAACAAAAAAGAAATGAGTCAGTACCGGTTAAAATCAATAAATACATAAATAAAGGGCAAATTAAATAAGGTGAACAAACAAAACAACCCTATTTACATCCCGTCTAAAACACCTAAGTTATCTGCATGGCTCTAAAAAGGGTGGGTTTCTTTATGTTCTCTACATGCAGTGTTGGTGCTAGGAGGTACCCGAATTGTCCTTGTTGTCCCCTACTAAGGGTAGCAAGACCCCCGATCATCACCCATTATAGGCTCCTTTCAACCGGGTTCAATTTAGGGGACCCATTCGCTTATGCCCCTACGAAGGAACAATATCCTTACGAAAGCATAAGGTACTCGAGCCCCGGAGGTACTTTGCTAGGCCCATACGAAGGAACGATATCCTCAAGAAAGCACTAGCTTTTTCCCCAACTTAAAAAGGACGGGTTTATATGCCAAATTTTAAATGCGTTAAAATAAACGCACAATTATAACCGAATGTTAATTTAATAGTCACTTTAATTCGGAACTTCCAATATTACTAAAGCAGTAATTATTTGAAAAAAAGCTTGACTCTCTTTTTATTTTTTGAAAAAATGGTCCCCAGCGGAGTCGCCATCTGTAGCGATGTCCATTTTCACGTAGTTTGTTCGCAAAAAATGGGTTTTCATGGTGTTTGGAGGTCTTTCGGGTATAAATATATATATTCCGTGGGGTTTTAGAAAAACCTATGTTTTATTTAAAAGTGGAGTCGTCACGTGCCACTAATGTAGGCCAGACACCATAAAATCAGAGATCTAAAAAGTTGGGTTCGGGAGTCGGTTACGGATGGAAAAGGATTAGCACTCCCACACCGCCTAAAATTGGTACTTTAATAATTACCGCTTTATTAATATTAAACTTTCCGGATCAAAGTGACGATTAAATTAAAATTTGGTTATAAGTGCGAGTAAATTTTAAAGGCCCCATTATTCGAGAGTAAACTGATAGACCACCATCACTGCATTTGATGTTGGCCACGTTTATGCCCGAATAAAAGGGCATCACATTGACAATTAATATATCAGTTATGCAATTTAGAAAAACATTATAAAACATATATTCACAATGACATGGTACTAAAAACATAAAAACATGAACATCACAATATTAAACAAAAATAAAATGCATAACATAATAATAAAAACAAAGCATAAACAAAAACATGTGAAAAAGAAAAAAAAACATGCTTTAAAATTAAATAAATTAACTACAATATGTTTGGACACATAAAAACACAAATGCAACAAATGCATGACATACATGTAATATGATACCAATAAATCAAATCCACATGTAAAAAACTAATACTTAATACCTTAACATATGACACAATTTACACACAAATTAAAACATGACAATAACATTAATGTATAAAATTACCACACCGATATGCAACTAAAAAACGAAATGGGCATGAAAACATGATATTAACGGGACTAAATATACCATAAATGACATGTAACATATCATACAAAACAAACATAAAAAACTAACATATAAACCTAATATTTAAATTAAACTAAACATAACATTTGAAATAGACATGCATGCAAACATGAACAAATAAATTAAAACATGAAAATATGATATAACACACCTAAAAACACAAGAAAAAACATAAATAAGCATGATACAAAAAACATATATGAACATAATGAGCAATTTAAACATACTAAAACACACAATAAGAACAAAATGACATAAATATTTTATTAAAAAAGGATTGAACTGAAATAAAAACAAAACAGAGGGTAGAAATTAAAATAAAGAGAAAAAAGGCACATTTTAGGACCGAACGTGCAATAAACCCATGCAGCAAGCTCAAACGGAAAAAGTCAAGAACACGGAATGACTAAGCGTGTAATTTTACCATTTACAGATTGAATTAGTTTAATTTAGGGGTGAATTTGAAAGAAAACAAAAAAAAGAGGAGGATTGGACTTGTAAATAGACCAAAGGGCAGACTCAAAGCGTAAACATCAAAAACACAAGAGTCCTTATTGCATGATTAGACCATTTTAAAAAAGCTAAGGCTCTATAAAGCAACCTCTTCAGGTCTAATTTGGGATTTTGGCCATTTAAAAATTTGCTTAAGTTTTAAAAAAAACTCTCCTATTTTGTTTTTCCTTCAAAATTGAAGCCCAAACTTTGAACCCAGTAACCGGTAGCCAACCGTCGTCTCTTCCGCCGCCGGCCACCGCTAATCGGCACCGGTAGAACCTAAAATCACCCTCAAAACCACCTTTGCTTCCACTCAAACTCGAAACTGGCCTTAGATTTTAGGAGAAAGAAACCTACTTTCCTAGATCTTAAAAAACAAAACCGAAACTCCCCCTTTTTCTTTTTATAAACCAAGACCAAAAAAATTCCTCCCCTTTATTGACTCACCGTGTTCGGCTCAGGAGCCCTACGGCTTATTACCGGCGGCGATAAGCTTTAATCGGCGAGGGTAAGAACCACCCGCCCTTTTTTATTTTTTATCATTATTCCTATTTTGTGTATGCAAAGAAAAAAGTAAGAAAGAGGATTACCACTAGAAATCTTGAATTTTTATTGATTTTTTCGCTATGATAACCTCTGGTACAATGGTGTTTTGTTCGGATATGTAATCCGGTTATGGTACATGCATCATATAAAAATATAACCTAATATACCGTTGATGTCATTGCCCCATACTTTGATCTGACTTTCTCCATTTTTTGGTGTTTTTGGCATGTCTTGGTTGGTACGGCCGGTGAGGGATTGTACGACGGCAGCAGGCGGAGCGGCCACATGGCGGGGAAGGTGAAGATTTATCATGGCCAGATCTGATCTGGGCTGTTAGATCAGATTTGATCTAACGACCAAGATTCCTCGAAGATGGACGACCCAGATGTGATCTTCCAGACGATGCAGAAGCACTGGAATAGTCTCGAATAGTTCTGTTTCGTGCAAGAATCACTCCTCCTCCTGCTCGAACATCTTGATTCATATTTTCGTCTTGATTTGCCATTGCTTCTCTTATCCTTCGTCTAAGTCTTTGTAAGGTTCGTTCGATTTCTGGATCAAAGGGATATTCTGGTGAAGTCGGTCTCGCCCTGGTCATTTACCAATGCAAAACCAAAGTTTGTTAGCCCTTTGAATTTTAAACAAGAAAAATAAAAAGAAAGTGCAAAAAAATAAAAACAAAGTTGCTATTGCCAATCCCCGGCAACGGCGCCAAAAACTTGTTGCGCGAAATAGGTGCTACGCAAATGTGCAAGTATACACGTAGCAAGTTATAGTATAAAAGATATCGTCTCCACAGGGATTGGTGCTACTTCAAGAATCTAGTCTATTGCACTGTAAAAGTAAAAACACAAGTAAAGGATTATAGGAGTTTAACTAATGACTAATCTAGAAAGCAATAAAGTAAAAGAAAAGATGAATTCAAATGAGAGAGAGATAGGCCAGGTTATCGTGAGTTGAGGTGTGATAGCCGATTGGATCGTTTTGGTAAAAGAGTGCACGGGCAACTCAGTTGTTGTGGCAACTTGCACAACGGGGTTGCCTTGGCAACTAATCGATGGTTGCCTGGGCAACTAGTTGGGCAACTACTTGGGCTTCTGGGCAGCAACCTTCAAGGTTCGGCAGAGCGTTCTTCAATGGTTTCTTCTTATCCCTAAGTCGAAACTCTAGCTACTTGTACATGCCTTGATAATACATCCCTGCGTGAATCATGGGTGAACAACAACCATTCTTGCACTCCTCTTAGCCGTTGAAATCCTTAACTTATTCCTAAGCCGGATTAATCTTCACCATCAATAGATTGAATAAAGATCATATTCATTCGTTTCTTGAATCTAACTCTCCCGATATTAGATAAATAGATGAAATCACGAGATCCTCTCCCAATTCACTCGCAAACAATAATAAGAACCAAGAATGAATAAACCTTGAAATAGAAAAGTGCAAACTCTTATTACCTAAACAAAAACCAATAGTTTCTCACAACCACAAAACACAATAACCATAACCAAGTAGATTTAGTTCATGGCTAGGTTCCAAAGAAACACAAGATAAACAATCCCTAGCATGAACCCAATCGAACAAGGAAGAAAATATGAAGCTTGTCGAAAATCCCTTACTTTCTCTCTTGGTTCTTGTCGAAATTTCCCCTAATGCTCTCTTCTGATTGTCGAAATCTCCTTGCTATTTATAGGGCTAGGCCAAAGTCCTTCTTTGAGGAGGAGTTTGAGTTGGAATTAAATTATCTTTAAAGAATATAATTCTTTATTATAATTATATTCCTATTAGAACTTCTCCTATCTTCTTGGAATTTAATTCTTCTTTAATCTCTGCATGGCAATCAAATTCCTTTGGGCTTGGGCCTTGCTCCATGTCATCTTGGGCTTTTATAGTCATCAATTTCGACATCCCTATTGCATTTTCTCTTTGTCGACAATTGCCATGGCAACTGGCTCGGCGTCTCCTTCATGCATTGCCCTGGCAACTAGCTCGACATTGCTTTGGTAAGTGATCCTGCACATACACACACAAAGCACACCAAAGCAACATATTTTCTACAAAAACTACCAAGTTATGTAATCAAGCTCAACAATGGAAGGAAACATGGATTAATGCATGAATGGCTAACTATGCAACTAATATGAGCCTAAGTCTAACAATAATATGAGTAAAAAGGGTAAGAAAAATAGTACTTTTGAACACTTATCATACCCCCAAACTCGAACTATTGCTTGTCCTCAAGCAATGCAAACTCATAATTACCTGCCAAGACTTTAATTTTCACAAACTTAGCTTTGAAATTGATTTCAATTCTCTGAACCGGGGCACAAAGTATGATTGGCTTTTTATTTTTTGAAAAACTTAGGAGTTACTCGGAATCAAACTATAATACTTGTGAGTGTGTGCAGAGTTGTGTGCAAGTTGATTTTTCGGATTCTATGCAAACAATAGGTTTTCAAATTACTTTATTGGGTTCTTTTTAACATGTTTTTAACTAGAGCCAGTTTTGGGCACCTCTAGTGTTTTTTTTTAGTTTTATTAAGTTAATTTATTCGACTAGAGCCGGTTTCGAGCACCTCTAGTTAAATTTTTTTAACACATCCTAGAGCCAGTTTCGGGCACCTCTAGTGATCAACTTTTTTTAGCACATGCTAGAGCCAATTTCGGGCACCTCTAGCATTCATCCAATTTTTATTCTAATCCCCCAATTTGTTAATTATCAACCTAAGTTCACTAGAATTCCTTAAGTCATTCAAACCACAACAATGTTTCATCAAATTTAGCATCATAGTAAAATTCTAAGTTTTTCCATGGTTATCCTAGAATAAAAATTCATCAAATCTAAGCAATTCTTGTTCCAATTAAAGGCATGGCAAGCAATTTATGTATCCTAAATGTAATACTTAAGATGAATGTAACTAAACATGGTAACTACTAATAACAATCCCCCTCAAACTCGAGTGAGTCATTATCCTCAATGCATGCATAAAAATAACGAGAAAAATAAAAATAAAAATAAAAATAAAAATAAAAATAAAAATGCATACGAGGACTTACTCCGAGAGTTCATCATCGTAGATGATTAGTTTCCTTTTGGTCGGTGTCTTGATTCTCTTGCTTGAACGCGATGGTTGTTTTCTTGTTGCCGGGATGTCTTTAGCTTCGGTTGCCGTGGCATCTTCAGGGTTGGTTGCCGTGGCATCAGCTTGTGCAGGTACGATGTAGGTTGCCGCGGCATCTTCTTCATTGGTTGCCGGGGCAAGGATCTCGGCAGTAAATTTCCTTAGCATAGTAGTTGTGAGTCTTGTTGTGAAAAAGAAAATAAAGAAAGCCTAAAAACTAAAGATAATGAAGAAAAATAAAATATCTCCTAAAAATAAAACTGAAAAGAAAAAGAAAAAGAAAATATTGAAAGGAGAGCATGCTCATGCATCTCCTAAGTTGACCACTTCTTTGTTACGTTCCACATGGGCACCATTGTAGTGCTTCAATCTTTGTCCATTAACTTTGAATTCATGGTTGTCAGAGATGGACTTGATTATCACAGCACCATGGGAGAATGGTTTGACGACTTCGAATGGTCCCGACCATCTTGATTTCAGCTTTCCTGGGAAAAGTTTTAGCCGAGAATTGAATAGGAGAACTAGTTACCCTGGCGTGAATTGCCGTGGCAATAGTTTCTTGTCATGCCATCGCTTTGTTTTCTCCTTGTAGATTCGTGCATTGTTATAGGCGAGTGCACGGAATTCTTCTATCTCATTGAGATCCATCAAACGCTTTTGTCCGGCACTTTCCCAATCCATGTTCACGGTCTTGATTGCCCAGTACGCCTTGTGCTCGATTTCCACCGGTAGATGA
Organism: Hibiscus mutabilis; assembly: GCA_019671005.1. Lineage (NCBI taxonomy): Eukaryota > Viridiplantae > Streptophyta > Magnoliopsida > Malvales > Malvaceae > Hibiscus > Hibiscus mutabilis. Next base: position 3,272,578 of record CM033753.1, read on the forward strand.
CATGTTTTACCATAGACAAGTCGGAAGGGGGACATACCTAAGGGTGTTTTGAATGCAGTGCGATATGCCCAAAGTGCGTCATCTAGTCTTAATGACCAATCCTTCCTAGAGGGATTTACAACTTTCTCGAGTATTCTATTCAACTCCCGGTTGGAAATTTTTGCTTGCCCGTTTGTTTGTGGGTGATATGCCGTGGCGATCTTGTGTGATATGCCGAAGCGTTGCAACATCTTGGCAATTAGTCTGTTATCAAAATGCTTGCCTTCGTCACTGATAATTGCTCTTGGCATTCCAAACCGTGTAAATATGTTTTTCTGCAAGAATCGTTGCACGGTCTTGGAATCGTTGTTGGGAACTACAGCTGTCTCAACCCATTTAGACACGTAGTCGATGGCAAGTAAGATGTAGAGGTTTCCGAACGAAGATGGGAAAGGTCCCATAAAATCGATCCCCCACACATCGAACAATTCCACCTCGATGATGTTCTGGAGCGGCATCTCATGTCGTCTAGAGATATTGCCCGTCCTCTGGCAACGATCACATTGCTTGTAAAAGTCTTGGGCATCTTTGTACATTGTTGGCCAATACAAACCCGATTGCAAAACTTTGGCCGCGGTACGAGTTCCTCCAAAGTGTCCTCCATAGGGTGAAGAATGACATTGCTGGAGTACATTCTGTTGCTCTTCTTCAGGGACACATCGGCGTATAACCTGATCTGCACATTGTTTAAACAAAAGAGGCTCGTCCCAAAAGTAATGCTTAGCATCATGGCAGAACCGCTTCTTCCCTTGGTGAGTAATGCCATAAGGAAAAATACCACAAACAAGGAAGTTAACTAAATCCGCGTACCAGGGTATTGCCGAGGCATGTGCTGCCGTGGCGACTGCTCCCAAAATGGCCGAGGTGTGGGCGTCAAAGGCTGCTGCGGCATCGAGAGTTGCCGAGGCGTGTGCATCCATGGTTGCCGAGGCAACTAAAATTTGTTCATCCGGGAATGCATCGCATATCTCTAGATCCGCGTCCTCCTCCCTATTGCGTTCCAAACGTGATAAGTGATCGGCCACTTGATTTTCTGTTCCTTTCTTGTCCTTAATTTCAATATCAAATTCTTGTAAAAGTAATATCCAACGAATCAAACGAGGTTTAGAATCCTTTTTAGCAAATAAGTATTTGATTGCCGAATGGTCCGTATGAACAATTACCTTTGTACCAATTAAATAGGATCAGAACTTGTCAAATGCGAAAACTACAGCTAGTAACTCTTTCTTCATTGTTGTGTAATTCACTTGAGCACTATTAAGAGTTTTACTAGCGTAGTATATCACATGGAAGGTCTTACCTGTGCGTTGGCCTAGGACTGCTCCTACTGCAAAATCACTTGCATAACACATGAGCTCAAAAGGTAGAGTCCAATCTGGTGGAACGACAATGGGTGCTGAGGCAAGCTTTTTCTTTAGGGTTTCGAATGCTTGGGTGCAAGAATCATCAAAATTGAAGATTTTATCCTGTTCAAACAGATTACACAAGGGTTTAGTGATTTTAGAAAAATCATGAATGAACCTCCTGTAAAAACCTGCATGTCCGAGAAAACTTTGAATTCCTTTAACCGAACTTGGTGGGGGTAATCTCTCGATCACGTCCACCTTGGCTTTGTCTACTTCAATTCCCTTGGATGAAATCTTGTGGCCGAGCACTATTCCTTCATCTACCATAAAATGGCATTTCTCCCAATTGAGGACTAAATCTGTTTCTTCGCATCTTGCTAACACCCTCTCTAAATTGCTGAGACAGCCATCGAAGTCATTACCAAAAACCAAAAAATCATCCATGAAGATCTCAAGGAAGTCTTCGACCATGTCTGAAAAGAGTGCCATCATGCATCTTTGGAAGGTTGCCTGGGCGTTACACAATTCGAACGGCATCCTTCGGAAGGTATAAGTACCGTATGGGCATGTGAAGGTTGTCTTTTCTTGATCTTCTGGTGCTATGGCAATCTGATTGTAACCTGAATAACCATCAAGAAAACAATAAAAGGGTTTACCTGCAAGACGGTCAAGCATTTGATCAATAAAGGGTAATGGGAAATGATCTTTCCTAGTAGCTTTGTTTAGCTTTCGATAGTCCATACAAACCCTCAAACCGGTCACAGTCCTGGTTGGGATAAGTTCATTATTTTTATTGCTTACCACTGTTATACCTCCCTTTTTCGGTACACATTGTACCAGACTTACCCACGTACTATCGGAGATAGGGTATATAATGCCGGCGTCAAGCCACTTGATGATTTCTTTCATTACAACCCCTTTCATGGCATGATTCAGTCTCCTCTGGGCCTCAATTAAAGGTTTGTGATCATCTTCCAACAAGATCTTGTGCATGCACACCGCCCGGCTTATTCCCTTCAAGTCGGCAATTGTCCACCCTATTGCCTTTTTGTGTAGCTTCAACATCTTGATCAGCTTCTTCTCCTGCTCAGGCTGTAACTTAGAAGAAATAATTACAGGCAATGTATTATCGGTTCCTAAGTATACATATTTTAGTTGCTCTGGCAATTGTTTCAATTCAAGAATCGGTGGTTGTTCAATAGAAGGTTTTTTAAGCTTACCTTCCTTACCTGAGTAATCCAGTGGTTCAAAGTATGTACCTGGTCGGTTGACTAGCCAATTTGCCCCTTCTGGTTGTTCCTCATTGACCGGTTCTTCATACTCCTCATGTTCCTCTTGATCGGAAATGTAGTTACCGAGGCAACTAAATTCCTCATCGAAGTTAAACTCTGCCGTGGCATGCAGAAGTTGGCATTCTTCTGGATCATCGGCATGCCTTAGTGTTTGGAACACATTTAGTTTAACTTGTTGATCATTCACCCTCATTGTGAGTTCTCCCCTTTCAACATCGATCAAGGTTCTCCCTGTTGCTAGCAATGGTCTCCCGAGAATGATGGGTGCATGCTCATCTGCTTCACAATCCAAAATAATAAAGTAAGCGGGAAAAATAAATTTATCAACTTTTACCAGTATGTCATCGATTTTTCCCTCTGGATGCACATAGGATCTGTCGGCTAGCTGTAGCATAACTGTTGTAGGTCTTGCCTTCCCGATTCCTAGTTTCTGGAAAACCGATTTAGGCACCAAGTTTATGCTAGCCCCAAGGTCGCATAATGCTTTCCCGACATAGTGATTTCCAATAGAACAGGGTATTGTGAAACTTCCGGGATCCTTCAACTTGGGTGGCATACGATTGTGCAACATTGCCATGCATCCCTTTGTTGTGGCAACTGTTTCAAACTTTCCTAGCCTTGTTCTCTTGGACACAATGTCTTTAAGAAACTTGGCATAGTTTGGCATTTGTTCAATTGCTTCCACCAATGGCAAGTTGATGTGGACTTGCTTTAGGATATCAAGAAACTTCTTGAATTGGTATTCTTGCTTTTGTCGCTTCAACCTTTGTGGGAATGGTGGTGGAAGTCAGATATCTTCGATCCTTTCATTGGTTTGAAACCTGATTGACGGCATTGCTGGGACATCTGGAGTTGCCGAGGCATTATCAACTGGGGTTGCCGAGGCATGCTTATCGTAAGTTTCTGAGGCGTCTTTATCGTCGGTTGTCGAGGCATGCTTATTGCCGGTTGCCGCGGCAATTCCTGGTTCAGCATCTGAGGCTTTGCCGCTAGGTTCGACCTGATCTTTTTGTGGAGTTTTGTCTGACGAGCGGGTTTGAACCTCTCTAAGTTGTTGGTCACTTCTAGTGGTGATCGCCTTACATTGCTCATGGCTAGTTCCTCTTGCGACTTCAGTATCGCTAGGTAAACCTCCTTGTGGTCTAGTATTCAGATTTTGAGCAAACTGTCCGACTTGATTTTCCAATGATTTGATTGCCGCCTCTTGGTTTTGTAATCTCATCTCGGTCCTGTTAATAAAAGCATCAGTTCTTTTTATGAAATTACTATTCTCAGCCATATAAGATTCAGTTTTCATCATAAAAGCATTTAGAGAATTTTCCAAAGAACTAGAAGTTGTCGGTTGTTGCTGCGGCATCTGTTATTGTGGCATATTTTGCTGGAATCCCGATGCTTGTGCATTCTGATTGTTCTGGTTTAGAGCATTGTTGGGATTACTCCATGAAAAATTCGGGTGCTTCTTCCAAGCTGGATTGTATGTATTGGACATCACATTATTACTCCGATTGTAATTCCCTACATAGAAGTTGGATTTTGCATACATTCAGAAGAATTATGGTTATCACCACGTAACTCACAAAAAGAATCCATTACCTTGACTTCATGTGTGTTGTTTGGTTTTTGCATGTTCTGGACCATCTTGGTTAAAGCGACCAATTGTGCCGAAATTGAATCTGATGATCCTAGTTCATGTATTGTGGCTTGGCGTCTAACTCCTCCTCTTCTAGTAGATGGTAATTGATAGTCATTCTTGGCCAGCCTGTTTAAAATTTGCATTGCTTCCTACGGCGACTTATCTAGGAGTATGCCGTTTGCCGATGCATCTAGCATCATCCTTGTTGGTGTATTCACGGCGTTGTAAAACATTGTTACTTGAGTCCACACCGGGAATCCGTGTAGGGGGCATTTGTGTAGAAGTTCTCTATATCGCTCCCAAGCCTCGTACATGGATTCATCATCTGCTTGCCGAAAAGAAGTAATGTCATTACGAAGCTTATCAGTCAGATTTGTAAGATTAAATCTAGCAAGGAAATCACGACAAAGATCAGTCCAAGATGCTATGGATCCGGCAGAAATGCTATTCAACCATGCTTTCGCCCTATCCCTCAGTGAATAGGGGAATAATCTTAATCGTAAGACATCGGGGGTGACTCCGTGTATCTTGAACGAGTTGCAAATCTCGAGGAAAGATTTCAGATGTTGCCGTGCATCTTGATTCTTTGAGCCGCCAAATTGACCTATTGTGTTGATCATATTAAACATTACCGGTTTCAACTCAAAGTGGTCGGCTTCAATTTCAGGTGCGACAACTCCTGGGTTAAGTCCATCAAGATCTTCTTCAAGATAGTCTCGAATAGTTCTGTTTCGTGCAAGAATCACTCCTCCTCCTGCTCGAACATCTTGATTCATATTTTCGTCTTGATTTACCATTGCTTCTCTTATCCTTCGTCTAAGTCTTTGTAAGGTTCGTTCGATTTCTGGATCAAAGGGATATTCTGGTGAAGTCGGTCTCGCCCTGGTCATATACCAATGCAAAACCAAAGTTTGTTAGCCCTTTGAATTTTAAACAAGAAAAATAAAAAGAAAGTGCAAAAAAATAAAAACAAAGTTGCTATTGCCAATCCCCGGCAACGGCGCCAAAAACTTGTTGCGCGAAATAAGTTCTACGCAAATGTGCAAGTATACACGTCGCAAGTTATAGTATAAAAGATATCGTCTCCACAGGGATTGGTGCTACTTCAAGAATCTAGTCTCTTGCATTGTAAAAGTAAAAACACAAGTAAAGGATTATAGGAGTTTAACTAATGACTAATCTAGAAAGCAATAAAGTAAAAGAAAAGATGAATTCAAATGAGAGAGAGATAGGCCAGGTTATCGTGAGTTGAGGTGTGATAGCCGATTGGATCGTTTTGGTAAAAGAGTGCACGAGCAACTCAGTTGTCGTGGCAACTTGCACAACGGGGTTGCCTTGGCAACTAATCGATGGTTGCCTGGGCAACTACTTGGGCTTCTGGGCAGCAACCTTCAAGGTTCGGCAGAGCGTTCTTCAATGGTTTCTTCTTATCCCTAAGTCGAAACTCTAGCTACTTGTGCATGCCTTGATAATACATCCCTGCGTGAATCAAGGGTGAACAACAACCAATCTTGCGCTCCTCTTAGCCGTTGAAATCCTTAACTTATTCCTAAGCCGGATTAATCTTCACCATCAATAGATTGAATAAAGATCATATTCATTCGTTTCTTGAATCTAACTCTCCCGATATTAGATAAATAGATGAAATCACGAGATCCTCTCCCAATTCACTCGCAAACAATAATAAGAACCAAGAATGAATAAACCTTGAAATCGAAAAGTGCAAACTCTTATTACCTAAACAAAAACCAATAGTTTCTCACAACTACAAAACACAATAACTATAGCCAAGTAGATTTAGTTCATGGCTAGGTTCCAAAGAAACACAAGATAAACAATCCCTAGCATGAACCCAATCGAACAAGGAAGAAAATATGAAGCTTGTCGAAAATCCCTTGCTTTCTCTCTTGGTTCTTGTCGAAATTTCCCCTAATGCTCTCTTCTGATTGTCGAAATCTCCTTGCTATTTATAGGGCTAGGCCAAAGTCCTTCTTTGAGGAGGAGTTTGAGTTGGAATTAAATTATCTTTAAAGAATATAATTCTTTATTATAATTATATTCCTATTAGAACTTCTCCTATCTTCTTGGAATTTAATTTTTCTTTAATCTCTGCATGGCAATCAAATTCCTTTGGGCTTGGGCCTTGCTCCATGTCATCTTGGGCTTGTATAGTCATCAATTTCGACATCCCTATTGCATTTTCTCTTTGTCGACAATTGCCATGGCAACTGGCTCGGCCTCTCCTTCATGCATTGCCCTGGCAACTAGCTCGGCGTCTCCTTCATGCATTGCCCTGGCAACTAGCTCGGCATTGCTTTGGTAAGTGATCCTGCACATACACACACAAAGCACACCAAAGCAACATATTTTCTACAAAAACTACCAAGTTATGTAATCAAGCTCAACAATGGAAGGAAACATGGATTAATGCATGAATGGCTAACTATGCAACTAATATGAGCCTAAGTCTAACAATAATATGAGTAAAAAGGGTAAGAAAAATAGTACTTTTGAACACTTATCATACACCCACACATATATATAAAAAACACATTCATATACATTCACACATAATGCACACACTCGTACTTACGTTTAACTATACATATTGCCACACGTACGTATAGGCATTAATACACACATACGAACACATATATAATAGTTATTATAATATTTACAACCCGAACAAAAATGAGTGATGACAGAAGGTAAATGGATGTATGAGATTAACAGTAGAAAATGTGAAGGTTATCACTTGAAAAAAATAAGGAAATAATCTTAGCCATTTATTTCCATCATAATATATATACAGGGATGTAAAAACAGGTAATCAGATGGGTTTCAGGTCAGGTCCTATCAGGTCGGGTCAAATCGAATATAGGTAATTTTAGGTCGATTTAATTTTTTGACTCGATTCGGGTCAGGTGCGGGTCAGTTTTAGGTCGGGTTCATTTCAGGTTGGGTTCATTTCGGGCCGGGTTCATTTTAGGTCGGGTCAAAACGGTTCGGGTCTGAATCAATTAATTGATAGGTTAATTCGGGCTCGGGTTCATTTCAAGTCGGGTTCATTTCAGGTCGAGTTCATTTCAAGTCGGGCTCACTTCAGGTCAGGTTAATTCAGGTTTTGAATTCGTATTAAGTTTGAGTTTGGTACAAATAATCGATAGACTTTGAGTATGGTCATTTCAAGTGAATTATATAACGCCTTTCACAAACACGAATCACATTAAAAATAAATATTAGGCACTATAATGAACAAAAATATCATCATATATAAATTATTGGAGTAAATTACAAAAATTATAATTAATAAGGGTCAATTTCAGTGAAAAATAAAATTTTAGGGACTAACATGAACAAAAATATCATCATATTAAAAACATTGGACTAAATTACAAAAAAATGAATAGAGGTCAATTTGGAATAAAAATAAAGTTTGAAGGACTAACATGAACAAAAATATCATCATATTAAAAACATTGGACTAAATAAAAAAATGAATAGGGGTCAATTTGGAGTAAAATTTAAATTTTAGCTACTAGAATAAACAAAAATATTATTGGACTAAATTGCCAAAAATATAAATAAATATGGGGCAATTTTGACTAAAAATTAAATTGTAAGGACTAAAATAAACAAAAATATTATTCAACTAAATTACCAAAAATTGAAATATATATGGGCCAATTTCAGCTAAAAATAAAGTTTTAGGGACTATAATGAACAAAAATATCATCATATTAAAAACATTGGACTATATTAGAAAATTTTAAAATAAATAGGGGTCAATTCGAATCCCTCAACCCTTAAATCTTACAATCACTAATAACTAAAGTGCAAATCGAATCCTTAAACTAATCTCATAACTCCTACCAAACACTCAACTAGACACATTTACCCATAAACCCCAAACCTCTAAATCTTACAATCACTAATAATTAAAGTGCAAGCCTAATCCTCGTATCTCCTAATCCCTAAACTAATCCTATAACCCTAAACACTCAACTTGAAACACATATTATACCCATAAACCCCAAACCTTAACCCTTAAATCTTACAATCACTAATAATTAAAGTGCAAACATAATCCCCTAATCCCTAAACAAATCCCATAACCCCAAACACTCAACTTGACACATTTACCCTTAAATCCCAAACCTCAACACCTAAATCTTACAATCACTAATAATTAAAGTGCAAGCATAATCCCCTAATCCCTAAACTAATCCCATAACCCAAACACTCAACTTGACACGTTTACACCTCAACCCCTAAATCATACAATCACTAATAATTAAAGTGCAAAACTAATCACATAATCCCTAAACTAATATCATAACCCCAAACACTAATAGTTATAATTTAATACATTATGATTGTTGACGCCGTTTTTCATCCTTGCCGAAATAAATTGGGCCTTCAAAAGCCCGTCAAACGTTTTAATTATTAAATAATTTTATGAAGGATGATCAAATTAAAAATGAACCTAAACCTAAAGGTCTAAGGAAACTACACTCAAATTGGGACTAAAATGAATCAAACTAAAACTAAAGAATAAAAAAGGACTTACGTGTAAAGCTCATAAACTAGTAATGGCCTAATCCACTAATAACCCATTAAAAATGGGAGGCCAAGATTCCCTCCATTTGTTACAGCAATTGGCAATTACTTTTTAAATATGGGCGGGCTGCGAGCAAATCAACTTGAAAAATGGGCAGACATGTTTTTACTTTTTAGGGACTAGAATAAACAAAAAAATGAATAGGGTTAATTTGGGGTAAAAATTAAATTTTAGGGACTAGAATAAATTGGACTAAATTGTAAAAAAAATATAAATAAATATGGGGCAATTTTGACTAAAAATTAAATTGTAGAGACTAGAATAAACAAAAATATTATTAGACTAAATTATCAAAAATAGAAATTCCCATAATTCCCTCCAAAATTTTGGGTGGCTTATTCTCCTAATTCCCTCCAAAATTTTGGGTGATTTTTATCACTCCAAAATTTTTAGACTAAAAGTAAATTAATCTCAAACCTAAAAATGGGTGGCTTATTTCCCTCTAAAATTTTATCTTTTCCCCTCTTTTTTACCAATTGTCGTTTTCTTTTTCTATCAATTATTTTAGTTTAATTCAATTGAGTCTCAACTTAGATTAATTTAATTGAAATTCCACATTTAGTTTTAGAATTCTTTTAATTATGTTCGTGATTTATGCTTCTAGATTTTAGTTTAGCTCAATTAGATTTTAAGTTTAATAAATTAATTCAATTCAGACATTATTATTATTATAACATATAATAAACTTTGATTAAATATAATTATATATAAAATTTTGATATGGATGTAAACATGTAATTGTACACATGATAAATCAACATGAAAGTTAAAACTTTAATTTAGTTCAAACTTGACAAATAATTTATATTGAATGAGTTACTAAGCATATTGAATTATTACTAAGCTTTGAATTATTTAATAAAATTTCAAATTTAGTAGTGTTAAATGAATATCTAAATCCAATCTTTCCTTTTTTTGTTATTTTTAATTGATTATATATGTATATATAACAAAAAGATTATTTAACACTTTAAATTGATTTAAAAAATTAATAGTTTACATTTACCAACACTTAATAGTGTACATTTATCAACACTTTAAATTCATCAAATCATCAAATCATAGGCTTCCTCAATTACATGTCAGGTAAATTAAGCCAGATCAATATTAGTTCAGGTCAACAACAGGTCGGGTTAAAAACAAGTTGGGTCAATTAACAGGTCGGGTAAAATCGAATCTCGGGTCGATTCAGTCGGGTAATATCAGTTATCTGCCAAGTTAGTCTCGGGTTCGGGTTCGTTTCAGTCGGGTGCAGGTCAGGTTTCGGGTCCACAGTAGCAGGTTCAATTCGGGTTCGGGTTGTTCTCGGTCTGATGCAGGTCGGGTTCGGTTACTACAGTAATAGGTCCAACTCGGGTTCGGGTCAACAATAGTCGGTTACAGATCAGTTTCGGGTCATCGCATCCTCGGGTCAAATCAGGTTCTGACTCGAGCAGGTTTCAATCGAATTTTCAGGTCGAGTCGAGTTTTCAGTTTTCAGGTTCTGACCCCGTATATTTTATTGGTACACTTTAGGAAGATAATTTTTTTTATCATTTAATAGAGTTTTCTCTTAGTTTAATGTTGTTTACTGCAACTCCCCCCCCCCCCCTTCTTATCTTGAATTCTCTTTGTTTTACTACTCAAATAAGGGAGATAATTTACCGAATAAAGAACAATCATTAATTTCTGTAAATGCATTCTAAGCTGAATCTTAACTGAAAATTTAAGACATTGATGTTAAGGTTGAGCTTTGGTTGAAAAGAATTACCAGAACAACAAATTAATGAAAATAATTTCCCCCAAATTTTCAAGAAGTTTCTTTTGTTACCGAGAATATTACAATGAAATATTTAAGGCTTAAGGGTATCATAAGCCCTTGAATTCTTGCAAAATAAGGAATTAAGCCACTGAATTTTTTTCATCCAATTACGCTTTTATACTCTAAAATTTTATTAATTCACCCATTTGAATCTAACATTTTTGGTCAAATTGATGCAATGTGTCGTGTTATGGTGTTGACACTTAGCACTTATAAATTTTTTCTTATTTTATTTAAAAAATTATTTAAAAGTTCTAAAAATTCTAAAACTTATAAAAATTATATAAAAATAGTTTTCTAAAAAAATTTGTAAATGTCATATGATAAAATTGTAGTGTATCACGTGGTAGTAATATCTCAAGAAAAAAATTGTCAAAATTTGATGGTCAAAATTTGTCAAATGACTTAATTGATTAAATTTATTGCATCAAGATATTAATTGAGAAATTTAATTGATTTATTTTCAAAAGTTCAAGGGCTTCGAGCACCTTTAAATCAATATATAAACTTGCAGATCTCAAGTAGCCAATAAAAGAAACTTAGATCGACCAGGGAGCCACATTCCTTTGCTAGATAAACAACAATTGAAATAGTTTGTTCATGAATCAATGAATAAAAATCGGTGTTAAGGTTGAGCTTTGGAGAAAAATATCTTAAGAAGGCTTGTAGCTGATATGATTTAGACTTGACAATAGGGGAGGGAATCGGTCGGTGAGGGGCGGTTTTGTATTATCCACTTCGTTCTTAATAGTTGCGGGTTCGATTTCGGGTAATATTCATTACATACTTCGGCGATTTTTTTCATTCTCATCCCGATACCTATCGGATCTTGCGGATTTTGGGAATCCTCATCCCCAATAAGTTAAACAAAATTTACTACTTTATTAACCAAAATATATGATTGATTTCAATTCACAAGTCATATAACCGATACACTTAAACATATGGTTGAAGGAGAACAAGGTTTTTGCTTAACATGAACGGTAGAAATATGGAGATAGATAGATTATATAATCTTAATTAACAAAAAAGGGTAAATTACTAGAGAGATCACCCAAACTTAATAAGGTATAAACAAAAGACATAAATATCTTGATGGACTAGAATATTGATAATAGATGAGTAGATATACAGGTAAATGAGAGTTAATTATATCTTTTTAAATTTTTTTGTAAAATATCAAGATCATTGCGGATATTTTTCGGGATTTCCGCAATTATTTATACGGTTACAGTTCGGTCATTCCCACGGTTCGGATATAACAATCCCCTCCCCTATCTTCATTTGAGCTTCGGTGATAAAATTTTTTACGTCTCCATACCCGGTGAAGATTTCAATTATTATTTATCCTGTCGGTTCGAATCCCTACAATTTTTAAATATCCCCAACCAATTTTCACCCCTACTTGACAATAGATTAGTCTATTAAATATAAAAAAAAAACATCTTGCTCACGTAGACCAATAATATATATGGGCTGTAATGGAGTCAAATTTTTTATAAAATGAGGTCCAAGTGAGGTATGGGGTATGGAGAATTTTCATACTAGAAAATAAATATTGTTGACACCATATTCTCAATAAATTAAATGAAGTTAATTTTAATATTTTCTATAAAATGTTTTGATACAATTCCAATATTTTCATATAATAAGTATTTTTTAATATGGTCAATTGCACCTTCATATTTTCTTATAGCTCTGACAATGTATATGGGGCTTACATATAAGTAGAGAAAAGAGGAATATAATTCGTTTGTCTATCACCAATAATTTTATGTCATGTGTATTATTAATAAAATAATTAAAAGTAATCATTAAAACACCTAATATAAAATCATTGTGATATATATAAAAAAGCACACACAAAAAACAATCTAATTCTATTTAAAGTGGAGGCCGAAGAATCCGTATGGGATTACACTGAAAAACTCAAATCCTTTACCGTTTTATGTGCCCTCATTGTACTCCACTAGTAATATTTTTACACGTATTTTTATAATTTTCATGGCAACACTCACGTAACCTTCCAAAAAAAAATACTTGTCCTTTTTATTTCATTTCCCACAATCTCCATCTACTGTAATCCTTAACGATACTGCACACAATTTCTTTAGATTTACACTCATCATTCTTTAAATTCAATATCAAACACTTACCTTCACCAAACTACTAATTATTCCACTGAATGAAACCCACATAAATAAAAGGCTTAATGAAAAATCAGCTCTAAACTATGTTTTTTGTTTGCTTTTAGCCCTTAAATTATTTTTTGGTCACTTTAATCTCTTAAACTATTTTTTGTCAAAAAAAATTTGTGACGTGTCAACATCTTATTAGTTAAAATAATTTTTTTGACTTAAATAATTATCGGACTTAAAGTGACAGAAAATGATAGTTTGAAAATTTATTTTGACTAAAAAATAATTTAAAGAATAAAAACAAATAAAAGATATAACTTAGAGTTTTAGTTTTCATTTAAGACTAAATAAAACGCCAACATGTTTGTGGAAAAAGTGCACATCAACCAATCCATAATTATTTACGGTAATTAAGTATGGCTAGAAACCTCTTGTCAGCCAATGGAGCACATTCATAAGAAGCAATTTTGTCAGATGAGGGACCAATTACAGATAACTATCGAATTATGACCACTGACATGACATATCTAAAACATTTTTAGCCAAAGCAGTTTTAGCTTGCTTTCAGACATTGTTTTCTCCAAATATCGTCGTTACAGTGAGCGTAGACGATGCACAAATCGATGTATGTTTGCCGAGGAAGCCAAAGATTTTAGCCTCCTGCATACTAGAAAAGCATTCGTTTGAGGTGGTGTTTGCTCACATTTACTCAAATCCTTTTCGTAGTGTTATATCTATTTTTTGTCCGAACCCTAAATTATATTCAAATTACTTACTTTATTTAAACCAAATTTAAAATAGAAAAAAGGGGCATGCCACACGCCTCACCCCTCCCTGCCGCCTCCCATCCCCATGCACACTCACACACACGCCACCTCCCCATCATTTAAATTCCCCTCCCCATGATCCATTTTAAAAGGGGGAGGCAGATTGAGAACAATTGAAAGGAGGGCTCGGCAAGTTTTAAAAAAAGGGGAGGATTCACTCTCATTTTTTAGGGCTTTTGGAAGACACCACAAGTTGAGAAAGAAATGGGGAACTCACTATCATATTTAGGTTTGGGTATTTATTTTTATATGTATATTCATGGTGTAATCTTTTTTATAATTTAATAGAAATGATATTTTTATTAATAATCTTTTTATTTATTTTTCGTTCTTACGTTTTTTTATATATTTTTATGTTCGTATGTTTCTATATAGAATATATGTAGATTAATTCTTAGTGGTTGTTTAATGTATGCTTTTTCAATCTACTCATATAAATATGTATGTATCTCTTTGTATTTGATATGATTTGTATATGGTTTCGTTCTAATATTTCTTTTATTTGTTCTTGTATAATTATTTCTATGTGTATATGTACGTATGTATATATGTTTTAGTATGTATCTCTGTACATTACGTTACATATATATATGTATTAAGTTATGTATTAATATGTATGTATATATAGTATTTTACTATGATATATAGTTTGTATATTTTATTATATTATATGTTCATATATTATATGTTATGTAATATATATATATATAATACTATGTTATGTATATTAAATGTTATTATATATATATATATATTAGCTGTACATGGTTTTTCTTTTTTGTATATAATATGTTCTTATATAATGTATACGTGCTTATTTATTAACTTTCTTTCTTTGTTTCTTTATATATGATATGCTATTTTATATTAAATTTTAATATGTATATATTATAATGTACACTTTCATATGTTTATTATTAGTTTTATTAATGTATAATATGTTAGTATATTTACTATAATATGTATGTTACTTTATTAAAAAAAATTACATGTGCATTATTAATATTATTGTATAATATATGTTATATGTATATCATATTTATATTTTCTTATTTATTTATTTCGGATAATTTAAAAAAATCGGTTCATTTAAGGGAATATTTTCACTTTATTTTGGAATCCGTCTAGGAAGTGACATCCTGACCCATTCAGGTGTCATCTTCCTCGGTTTTTCGTAAGTAAGGAAATGTTCTCCTTAGACCGCTTTTTGGGATTAAAATTTTAAATTAAAATAATGATTTTTATTTTCTTGCAAAAGACAACACTTAATCGACGCGGTGCCAATATTGGGCGTTGGGGGGTGCTAATCCTTCCCCACGCGTAACCGACTTCCGAACCCAAACGTTTTGAATCTCTGGTTACATTTTAACGGTGCCTGGCCTACCAAAGTGGCCGGTGGCGACTCCATCCATTATCCATCAATTCATATTTTCCACATTTCTACCATTTTCCTATTTTTAATTCTTACGATATTCTGCTAGGAGCATCATCCCGGTCTTCGGGTGACGTCTTTTTGGTATCGTAAAAACTACCATTTTTCTAATATTTTTCGTAGAGGGTAAAACCCTATTGCGACAGATGGTGATTCCGCTGGGGACATTTTTTAGAGAGTTAGGCCAATGTTGATTTTGTGTTGTCTTGCAAGAAATTCAAAAATTCGATTTGATTTAATTTTTAATCCTTTGGCATTCATGCATGAGCTTTCTACTCGGGCTCCTCAACCCTTAAGTGGGAGAGATTACTTCGTTTCGTGGGGTCTTCATTTCCGTAGTGTTGTAATATGCTCTTGGAATATTGGTCCTTATATTTTGTGGGGTTTTCACCCCCGTATGGTATAAGGGTCGTATTCCCCCGAATCGATATCCTCGCGACAATTCAGATACCCTATACTTTAGATCCAAACCTCATATAGTGAGCCGTAGGAGCTAACCTTTTAAGCCATGCAAAACTCTGTCCGTTTAGCGGTCACCCTTTTTAGGCTTTGGTGCCTTTATTTGTTTTATGTACAATTTTTTTTTACCTTTTTTATCGTTTAGTTATTTCATTCGATTATTTTATTTCGGACTAACCTCTCTTCTTTTTTTAATCGCATCATATTAAATTCTTTCATTTTGCATTAATTGCATGACACCATCATTTTAATTTCTTGCATTTTACTCGCACGATGTACTGATTCACAACTGGTTCCCAATTTAAAAAGGAAATTCATCATCGAGAGAAAGTCTAGTACCCTAGATGTCAATGCAACATTCAAAGTTGCGAATAAATCCCGTAAATTCAAAAGTTAAGCCACATGAAACATTTTTGAATCAGTACCTCCGCATCTAGGGCATACACCTTGCATCTACATGCATACATTCGCAATTTTGAAACTGGTCCCCGGGATGTCTCATGCCAGCAATACCAGATAAAGCAAAATCTAGCACCATGTTGGCCTATGCAAGAGACCGGTTTAGGGGCATTTTTAAAAAATTCCACATTCATACAGACACCGTACCTCTACAAGGCCCCACATCTAGGGGCATTTCCAGGCCCAACTGGGGGCAACATATCGTCTTCATCATTCAAGAAAAAGCAAAAACATACTCCAAGCTTCAAATTTGCTTCATTTCCAGACGAAGTTCAATGAAAATAATTATGGGGCATACACCCGAAAGGATAACTTCAAAGAAAGATAATCAAAGCCAAGAAAGATTGGGGGCATCTTCACAAAGCAAGACCAAAAACTCAATCCGACCAAACATGAAGTTAGGGGCATCCCTTTGAGGGGCAAAAAAATCATTCACACATTCATTAAGATCATTTGGCATCAAGTGCATACATCATACATTTATACGAGTTATCATATATTAAACATGCATTAGGCATAAATTTAGGGGCATACATCATGCATTCATTTTTGGCTGGAACACATAAAACAGGTCCATAAATGAGACCAAAAAACTCAACCATGGGGGCAATGACGTAAAGACAAATCCCTAACACGAAGGAGGCTGAATATGCAGAAAAAGCTCAAACACCCAGGTAACAACGTCAAATTTTGCACAATTACTAATTAATGTCTTCCTTCATTTTCAGGTCATGATTATCATCGTAAAGTGGCAGAGCTGACTTTTCACAATTTTTTGCTTTCGACAGTGGCAATAGACCAAGTCAGTCCAGATTCAGCCTCCTTGTTGATGCACCGAAACCATCATTTTGCATATCTCGCGTTACTGTCAATGGTGCAGTTAAGACCAAACTTCTGCCCCTGATATTATCTCTTTCTTACAGTTAACTCAAAAAAATGATCAAAATAAAAAAAATTCAAAATAAAATAAAAAATAAAAAAAAACAAGAAAAAAAAATCAAGAAAAAAAAAATCAAAGCTTCATCATCCGATCCTACCTCTCTGTTGATAAGATGGTTGGGTCAAAGTTATTATCATCTGATCTAGTTCTTCCGTTGATGGTGCAGTCGGGTCCAAGTCGCTTTCATTCGGTCTTGTTCCTCCGTTGATGGCATGACAAAGGCCAAAGTTACAGATATCAAATCTCGCCTCTTGCGTTGATGAAGGGGTTAGGTATAAATTGCAGCTATTCGGTCCAGCCTCTTGCGTTGATGGAGTGGTTGTGTCTAGGCTATTATCCGGTCTTGTTCCTCCGTTGATAGCGTAACAGGGTCCGAATTTTAGATATCCGATATCACCTCTTATGTTGATGGAGAGGTTGAGACCAAGTTACCAGAGCATGTCCTTCCATTGATGGTGTGGCTAGGTTCAAGTTACCATTCATTCTTACTCTGCCGTTGAGGGCGTAGTAAGGTCCAAATCGTGGTTCATCCCTGCTTCTCCGTTGATGGTGTAGTAAGGTTTGAGTTGCTAATATCCAGATTCTGCTTCTTCGTTGATGGCGTGGTAGAATCTAAGTTACCCGATCCAGCCCCTCCGTTGATGGTGTGGCTGGGTTTACGTCGCTATTCGTTCTTAATCTACCGTTGAGGGCATAGTAAGGTCCAAGCTATTGTTCATTCCTGTTCCTCTGTTGATGGTGTAGTGAGGTTTGAGTTGCTATCATCTAGATTCTCCTCCTCTGCTGATGGTGTAGTAGAATCTAAGTTAGTAGATCCGGTCCCTCCGTTGATGGTGTGGCTGAGTTTACGTTGCCTTTCGTTCTTACTCTACCGTTGAGGGTATAGTAAAGTCCAAGCTGTTATTTATTCTTGCTCCTCCGTTGATGGTATAGTGAGGTTTAAGTTGCTATCATCCAAATTCTACTCCTTCACTGATGGTGTAGTAGAATCCAAGTTACCCGATCTGGTCCCTCCATTAATGGTGTGGCTGGGTTTACGTTGTCGTTCGTTCTTACTCTGCCGTTGAGGGCATAGTAAGGTCTAAGTTGTTGTTCATTCTTGCTCCTCCGTTGATGGTGTAGTGAGGTTTGAGCTACTATTATTCAATTCTACTTCACTGTTGATGGTGCGGTAGAATCTAAGTTACTGAAATCCAATTTTGTCCTTCCGTTGATGGAATGACTGAACAAATATGCCAAATTCCGATCCTGCTTCTTCGTCGGTGTTGTACCTGGATCAAAATTTTCACCTTTAAATCGTACCTCTTCGTCGGTGTTGTAGCTCGGTCGAATCTTGGTCTTGCCTCTTCATCGGTTGTTGTAGCTGGACCAAAATTTACTGACTTTCGATCCTGACTCTTCGTCGGTGTTGTAGCTGGATCAACCCTACTGACTTCAGACCCTACCTCTTCGTCAGTGCTGTAGTTGGGTCAAACCTTTATTGAATTCAGGTCTTGCCTCTTCGTCGGTGTTGTAGCTGGACCAAATCTACTAACTTTCAGATCTTGTCTCTTCGTCGGTGCTGTAGCTGGATCAACCTTACTGACTTCAAACCCTGCCTCTTTGTCGGTGTTGTAGCTGGGTCAACCTTTACTGACTTCAGGTCCTGCCTCTTCGTCGGTGTTGTAGCTGGACCAAATCTACTGACTTTTGATCCTACCTCTTTGTCGGTGCTGTATCTGGATCAACCCCATTGACTTCAAGACCTTGCCTCTTCGTCAGGTGTTGTAGCTTGGTCGAACCATATCTTTCTCCAGTCCTGCCTTTTCGTTAGGTGTTGTAGCTGGGCCAAATTTACACTTTCAGGTCATGTCTCTTCGTCAGAGTTGTAGCTGGATCAGACATCAGAACCTTCATTTTTCGATCCCATCTCTTCGTCAGTGTTGCAGCTGGATCAAATTGTTTTTGATAAGTCCGACAAAAATGTTGGCACAACGTGCTTAAACACGGTAAAGTTTAAGACAATGGATAATTCAAATGTCCATCTAAAATCCATTTTCACGAATGGTCAAAGGAAAATAAATCATTTGAAAAAATCCAACGTCATGATTGGTACAAACTGATTGTACCTAGGGGAATGGTACAACTAGCCCAGAGCAAACGGCTACCGGTAAAGGCAACTCAAAACCGTTTATCCATGTGCATTTGGGAAAAATGCAAAAGAAGTTCCGCACTAAAATTTACCAACTTTCGGTCCTGCCTCCCAGTGTTGTAGCTGGACCAAATCTTCATCTATCGATCCTGTGTCTTCGTCAGTGTTGCTGCTGGATCAAGTTTTGCAGACTTTGTCTCTTTGTCAGTGTTGTAGCTAGGTTAAATTTTCTCCAGGCATTGCATCATCTTCAGAGTCGTAGCAAGCCGAGCTCGTTTTATCTCCTCCAACAAATCGCCTCAGATTTTGACTTCCCAAACGGATCCTCCATTTGGAAGCGCGACAAAGAAGATCAAGAAAAGCCCGAGAAAAAATGGTAGTGCGATGGCCAAAGAAAAGAACCCTAACCTGACCGGACAAAAATGGTCACTATTTTGTCTTTACTCTATTTCTGTTACACAACAATGAGCAAAGAGGGGCAACTGTAATACCCATTTTTTTCCGAACCCTAAATTATATTCGAATCACTTACCTTATTTAAACCAAATTTAAAATAGAAAAAAGGGGTATTGCTGCCCATGCCCTGCAGCACCCGCCTGCCACACACCTCACCCCTCCCTACTGCATCCCATCCTCATGCACACTCATACACACACGCCACCTCCCCATCATTTAAATTCCCCTCCCCATGATCCATTTTAAAAGGGGGTGGCAGATTGAGAACAATTGAAAATGAGGTCCCGGCAAGTTTAAAAAAAAGGGGGAGGATTCACTCTCATTTTTGAGGGCTTTTGGAAAACACCACAAGGTGAGAAAGAAAGGG
Organism: Hibiscus mutabilis; assembly: GCA_019671005.1. Lineage (NCBI taxonomy): Eukaryota > Viridiplantae > Streptophyta > Magnoliopsida > Malvales > Malvaceae > Hibiscus > Hibiscus mutabilis. The sequence continues at coordinate 3,292,519 of CM033753.1, forward strand.
GGAACTCACTACCATATTTAGGTTCGGGTATTTATTTTTATATGTATATTCATAGTGTAATCCTTTTTATGATCTAATAGAAATGATGTTTTTATTAGTAATATTTTTATTTATTTTTCGTTCTTACATTTTTTTATATATTTTTATGTTCGTATGTTTCTATATAGAATATATGTAGATTGATTCTTAATGGTTGTTTAATGTATGCTTTTCAATATACTCATATAAATATGTATGTATCTCTTTGAATTTGATATGATTTGTATATGGTTTCGTTCTAATATTACTTTTATTTGTTCTTGTAGAATTATTCCTATGTGTATATGTACGTATGTATATATGTTTTAGTATGTATCTCTGTACATTACGTTACATATATATATATGTATTAAGTTATGTATTAATATGTATGTATATATAGTGTTTTACTATGATATATAGTTTGTATATTTTATTATATTACATGTTCATATATTATATGTTATGTAATATATAATACAATGTTATGTATATGATATTGTATAATATATGTATATTAAATGTTATTATATATATATATATATTTGTTGTACATGGTTTTTCTTTTATGTATATAATATGTTCTTATATAATGTATAGGTGCTTATTTATTAACTTTCTTTGTTTGTTTCTTTATATATGATATTGTCACGGGCCGTGAACCAAGGTCTGAGTCATTGGCACCACAGGGTGCACACCAGGGTGTCCATGAGGTTCTGAGGCACACTTTGGGCTTGAAGAGATCACCAGACTGGCCTGATCCGTGGGAAGATCCAAGAAGGCTTATCCATCCACACCTATGTGAACATAGGAGATCTTTCCATAGATAGCTAAGGAATATTCTTGGCATTATGCCTTGTGGTTGGTAGAGTTGTATCTAGGCCGTTGATGTTAATCAGTAGGGATCGTCGGATTAGAGGGGACTCAACTATAAATAGAGGCCTCCCCACCTCAGTTGTAATCATCTATTTTTTCATCTATTATTGAGTAATAGAGAGCGCATTCACTCTAAATTCTCTGAGTTGTTATTCTCTTATTCTTCGTGTTATTTCAGAGTTCTTCGTAGCCGGTCTTATAGTTTGCTTCCGCTAAGAACGATATTACGTTCTTCGATGCCTTCAGAATTCGATCTTTCAGATCGAGGATTTAGGCTTACTTAGTCGTTTGTCTTAAGGACTCGACTAAGGCCGCACGTTGGGCTGGTTTAGAAGTCTAGCCCCGTGACAGTTGGTATCAGAGCCCACGGTTCGTAGCCACGGTTCGTAGCCAAGGTTCGTAGCCACGGTTGGTGAACTGAGTGTTCGTGGAAGGTATTGTTCGAGATGGCGATAAGGAAAGGAGGAAACGCTGCAGCACAGAAGGGTGATGAGGCCCAGGCTGTCGAAGGAAAGACCCAGAGGCATAGAGACTTTATGGCGTCGTGCAAGAAGATATGGGCCAAGTTTGAAACCACCAGGTTCTAGAGGAAAAGCCTCGTGATTGCCAAGGAGAGCCTCGAGGTGAAGGGCCAGGAGAGGGGAGTAGAAGGCATATCAAGCATGACGGACAAAGTGGAGGGACGGAGTGATGTGGTTGGAGCCGAGGTGCAGGCTTCGACAAAGATGGATGGGACTTCGCATGGCGAGGAAAAGCCATCGAGGTGGAACAAGCCCAGGATGCTAGTCCGACCATGGGAAATGGAGCCACGGAGGTGCTTCTATTCCGACGGCGAGCATTGGTCAAAGGAAGCCAACCTTTCAGCCATCAAGGTAAACGATGAGTCTGTGAAAAGGGAAGCTAGAACTGGCATGATTGTTTCATCCACAACGGTCAAGACGGAGGTGCAACGAAAGTGTCTTCGTTGCAAGGGGCCACACAGTTGGCTCGATTGCCCCGACAGAGTCAAGTCGAGGGAGGAGAAAGTGCAATGGAAGTGTTTTCATTGTATGGAGCCACATCGTTGGCGTGATTGCCCACATAGAGTCAAGCAGTCCAAGGTACAGGACGAGCCTGAAGAGAGCGAGGCTTTGAAGCTTGATTCGTTATGTGAAGAGCCACCGTTGGGAAAGGTGGAGGGTGCATTGAACTTCGTGGAGAAAGAAGTGGCAATGCAAAATTGGTCGTCAGACTTCAAGGATGTAGAAGGGCTGATGCATTTTAGAGTGAACGCGGTGGAGTTCATCCCGAAGAATGTACATCTCGAACATAATCTTTGTGTTTTTGGTTTTGATTTGTCCGGTTTGTTGGGTGTAGGCAGCAGAAAACCTAACCCATCAGATGGTGAAAGTTCAAAGGCGGCATCCAAACCTTTGTTCGAGGGTCATGGTGATCTAAGTGGAGACAAATCCCAGCTGCTAGGAAATAGTTCCTACGGTCGAGATGTGCGAGATGGTTCGACGAGTGATGTTACATGGCGGCGGCAACCGAAGCGAGGAGTCTCTATGGGTGGACAACCCAGCACGAGTCAGGTGCTCTTTATGGGAAGAGGGTCCTTATGGGGGGACAACCAAGCCCGATTCAGAGTTGGAAGAGAGCTAAGGTGCCAAGGAGGTCTCAGGATCGTTGCTGACTTCATCCTGGAGCAGCGACAAAGGCGTCGCCAAGTTTGGTGGGGGATAATGTCACGGGTCGTGAACCAAGGTCCGAGTCATTGGCACCACAAGGTGCACACCAGGGTGTCCATAAGGTTCTGAGGCACACTTTGGGCTTGAAGAGACCACCAGACTGGCCCGATCCGTGGGAAGATCCAAGAAGGCTTATCCATCCACACCTATGTGAACATAGGAGATTCTTTCCATAGATAGCTAAGGAATATTCTTGGCATTATGCCTTGTGGTTGGTAGAGTTGTATCTAGGCTATTGATGTAAATCAGTAGGGACCGTCGGATTAGAGGGGACTCAACTATAAATAGAGGCATCCCCACCTCAGTTGTAATCATCCATTCTTTCATCTATTCTTGAGTAATAGAGAACGCATTCACTCTAAATTCTCTGAGTTGTTCTTCTCTTGTTCTTCGCGTTCTTTCAGAGTTCTTCGTAGCCGGTCTCATAGTTTGCTTCCGCTAAGAACGATCTTGCGTTCTTCGGTGCCTTCGGAATTCGATCTTTCGGATCGAGGATTCAGGCTTACTTAGTTGTTTGTCTTAAAGACTCGACTAAGGCCGCACGTTGGGCTGGTTCAGAAGTCTAGCCCCGTGACAATATGCTATTTTATATTAAATTTTAATATGTATATATTATAATGTACACTTTCATATGTTTATTATTAGTTTTATTACTGTATAATATGTTTATATATTTACTATAATATGTATGTTACTTTATTAAAAAAATTACATGTGCATTATTACTATTATTGTATAATATATGTTATATGTAGATCATATTTATATTTTTCTTATTTATTTATTTCGGATAATTTAAAAAAATGGTTCATTTAAGGGAATATTTTCTACTTTATTTCGAAATTCGGTGAGGAAGTGACATCCTGACCCATTCAGGTGTCATCTTCCTCGTGTCATCTTCCTCAGTTTTTTGTAAGTAAGGAAATGTTCTCCTTAGACCGCTTTTTTGGGATTAAAATTTTAAATTAAAATATGCTTTTTTATTTTCTTGCAAAAGACAACACTTAATCGACGCGGTACCAATTCTGGGCGTTGTAGGGGTGCTAATCATTCCCCACGCGTAACCGACTCCCGAACCCAAACGTTTTGAATATCTGGTTACCTTTTAACTGTGTCCGGCCTACCAAAGTTGCCGGTGGCGACTCCATCCATTATCCATCCATTCATATTTTCCACATTTCTACCATTTTCCTATTTTTAATTCTTACGGTATTCTGCTAGGAGCGTCATCCCGGTCTTCGTTGGCAGCCTATGTTGAACAGCTTTCCATACCATCCTTGCTTTGTAATTACCCTGCAAATCACCCACAAGTGCAAAATCATCTCTAAGCTTCAAAAACTTCCTCCAAGCCCAACTATGACTATTCTTAACAGTGGCCTGCCAAATAGAATTACCCTTTTAGAGTGGACAATTTTTCAAGTTTGGGTTGGTTTTGTCACCTCAAGCTGTTTTGTCTTGATTGACTAACCTGTTGGTTTACCCACTAGGATACTCGGTAACAAGTTGGATCAGTTGAAGGTGTTGATTTATAAGTGGGTGCTACGATGAAATTAAGTTTAACTTTAATTTTTATAGTGAAAAAGAAGCGAGGGAAATACAATGCAAAAGGAGACGCATGTAGTGATTTTTATGATGATATACATATTTTGATAATGGATTCCGGGGTCGGACCTAGGGCGGTAAATAAGACGAGACAGATCGCGAGCTACTTGAGTTTGACTCGGTCAAAGCTCGGTTAACATTCGACTCAATTGGACTCGACTCGAGTTCGAAATCAGCTCGAGTTGTTAATGAGCCGAGCTGAGCTACTCGATATCCGACTCGAAAAGCTCGCGAGTTACTCGAAAATATAAAATATAAAATATTTAATTTTTTAAAATTATAGTGAACTAAAATGTATGTTGTTGAATAATAATAATAATAAGGCATGCAAATGAGACGAGACAAATCACGAGCTACTCGAATCTGACTCGGTCAAAGCTCGATCAACACTTGTCTTGATTAAATTATACTAGAGCTTAAATTCGGCTCGAGTTCTTAACAAGCTGAGTTAAGCTCAACACTAATCGGGTTCGACTTGGTTCATTTACATCCCTAGTCGGACCTTGTAAAAGAAGATCTTATAGTTAGGCTTTGTTTGATAGGGTGAAAAAAATTTGAAATGATGAAAAATTGAAGGGTAGAAAAGTAGAGAGATAGAAGATTATTTTTTTTCCACATTTGCGCATGGTAGGAAGGATGAAAATATTGAATGAAAATTGTATTTTACTTCCATTAATTGCTTTGTATAGTTGAAAATTGGAAGGACAGAAAATTAAACTTTGAAAAATTCATATTTTGAACCAACTCACATTTCTCCCACATTTTCTCCCCTCTTTTCTTTTCAATTTTAAGATGATTTGTTTTTATACATTAGCATGAAAAATGATTACCCTTTTAGTTTTCTTTCCTCGCACTTTTCTTTCCTACTAAGCACATTTAATTTTTTATTTTCATTTTCCCTTACATCCTTCCACTTTTCCACTTAATCAAGCAAAACCTAAAGACTAGTGTATCGTAAAGAACAAACCATATTCTTTATATCTGCATGGGGTCTGGATTTGTCATCAACTATGCTAAACTTCACTCATGCAAGGTTAATCAAAAGGTTTCAGCAGCCGTGAAGGAATAAAAAGAGAAGAGGCAAGAATGAAAGGTTGAAAGGGACAGTTATGGAGTGGGTGAGCTTTTTCTTTTATGACCGCTGCTGGTTAGGAAGGCCAGGTTGTAGGAAGATAATGGTGGGAACCTGCAGCCGTGTCTCTTGGGGTAATTATTTTGTGAAGTCATCACTGTCTTTGCGTTAGGAAGCAAGTGCTCTTCTGACCCATTCTCCATTCTTCTACTCATTGATTACTGACTCAGCCTCCACTGCCACTATCACTACAAACTACTTTAACAACCATCCAAATCACTTACTCCCTGTCCCTTTCCCTATGTTTCTTGTAGGTTTAAAATTTAGTTGCTCCCAAGGGATTTATATTACTTTTGTGGTCACATTTGTTGTCGTGTTGCGTTTATCGTAGTTGTAGATATAACAAATGCTATTGTTGTCATTACGAGAATTACGATCGTGAATTTTTTAAAGAACATATTGTTACGCCTGGAAATAGGTGAAGACAATAATCTCACATCAGAAAGGAAAAGGGAGGTTTTGTGATATAAATGTGGTGGCACTGCACATTCTACCAGACATGTTTTTTTTTTGGAAAGAGGGTAATTATCCCGTGACAATTGGTATCGAAGCTATCCTTTGACTGCTCGATTTCACGCCAAGCGCCTCAAGAGTGGGTAGCAGGGTGGACAATTGTGACAATGGCCCATCACGAGGACGGATGACTCATGACGTGGGCGTCATGAAGTTGAGTGAAAGAGAATGTCATGCTTGAGAAGACGTAGGGACAATAATCCCACATCAAAAAAGAAAAAAAGGTATAAGTTGATATGGAGCCTTTTTGTTAGTGTTTTTTTGAGTTGAGCTGTTGTCGACTTTAGTTGGTCGATATTGTGTTGCCTTGTCTTTTGTATGCTCAGGTGTGGTTGTACAACGAAGTCGTCTTCTCCTTATTCGCTTTGATTTCCTCGGTTGAAGACATTGATAGTCATAGCCAACTTCGAGCAGGTCGACATTCTTATGGTAGTCTCGATCGAAAATTGCATGCTTTGTTTTTATTTTGTTTTCAGGATGAGATTTGATGCATTCGTTCGATTTGTCGGTTTGTTGACTATTTTAGCTCTTTTTCTTATCTGATTGTATTGTACTCTTTTTTACCATATAGGATTAGGGAGGTTTTTAATGAGGCTCAAAACTCAGATTTTAGGGCATGTTTGACTCTATCTTTAATAATAAAATCATAATTTGTTGATTAAAAAAAACAAAAAGAAAAAAAGAGGTCTTGGGAACGGTCGCTATTTAAATCCATGGCTTCCTCCTCCCGCCTCTCGTGTGGCTTGTAAGGCATTCAATAAGGTTATAAGGGCTCGAACTCTTATCTTGATGGCAACACAACAATAATTTTACCCTGTCCAGTTCTAGTTACTCCGACACGAATGAATAATAGTTACCGGATGGTTGGAGTTCAGGAACCAAATAGCCTAACTTCGAGAATTAACTCGGTTTGAGTCTCGTCATATGCAATATTTTATCACATTATTAAGATAAGGGGTTATTTTGTGTTATAAGATGAGCATTGTATATTTCAAAAGATTCCCACTTCTATTTGGGAAACCCTTTGGTTTTGTCTAGTGCACGCCTCGAACAATTACAAATTTCGATTCTCGTTTCAAACTAATCCGCAATTATCATTCCTACATTTTGCACTCTCATCTGAAACAAATAGTAGAGACAAAAATTGTAACAAATTGCAGCAGCCATCAAAGCAAACGGCTGATGATCAGTAATCAACTCACTCAAAAACCCAGAAGACTCATAAGGATGTGAAAGCTGAACTTCCCATATCCAGTAAAGATGATAGCGTTTCCCATTTCAATGTGAAACAAGGAACATTGTTTCATGTCTATGTCGACATGTCATAACGTAGACAAAGCAAAGCAAAGCTCGTAATGATTCTCAGCGGCGAATATTATCTAAAGGATGGGGTGCCACCCATACTTTTTTGAAGTGCTCGGGCTAGCTTTTTGATGAACAGATTGCCATTGTGATTGGACGTCGCTCTTACCACGAAACATTCCTTGGTTGTTCTAAGGTTATCTCATTTATGTCTGGGGAAAATACAAGGATCGTATATTTGCAACCCTTCCGGGACAAAGCACATGGAGACTTTTATGAGGGAATCAAATCACAGTTTATCTTTCTCGTGAAAAAAAAATCGGTTCATTGAGAAAAGAAAGAAAGAGAGATGGAAAGTGTTTCATGAAAAAGTTTTGACCATGTTTTGCTTTTGTAAAATTTGACAAAAGTTTGAACCTTTTTGACCAGAAAATTTTAATTGATTTGGCTTGACTGGCCCTGTCCTGGTTGGTCCATGCTACATATATATGTCCTTATTATTGAAAACACTATTCACCACTCACAGTTATCCGACTAATTTAAATACAGTAACATATTTTTATTTAATCACCGGTATCGAATTTATTAATCGACTGATTTAAATTGGATTTTGTAGCGTTTCGATATGAGACTGACCCTCTCAACCCAATTTTTTCTATTCACAACTTTTTGATTTAAACCATGACCTTACTTGATGACCAACTGGTTATTGTTTGGCGATTAAATTAGATACTCCTTCAGGATTTAAACCCTCTCCCTTCATCCACTTCTTTATACTTTTTAAGAGATGGTATTCAAGAATCTCAACACAGTGATATTTTCATTTTTATCTTGCGCTAAAATGAGTTTCTTTAAGAATAAGATAATATTTATGTTTGATTTTAAATTTGATTAAACTCACGTATATATACAGATTAAATTGTTTGAACTCGAGTCATCTAAGTGAAATACACTCTCTTTTTATCACTGATACTACTCATTGGATTCCAGAGTTAATGATATTTATCAACTCTGCATTTTTCAAATGCAAAAAGGGTTCCAATGCTTGTATGATTGAAATAACAAGTTACATTTGAATTAAGAGTGAATGGTGACTGCAACTTGGCAGATATTGACAAAGATGTAATAAGCATTACTATCATTATCATCTTTTTTATTCTTTAGTAATTCAAACCTCATCTTATTTGGAAACAATTTCTTTTTCCCACAATTATCCAAACGTGTCCATTTTCTTACTTTACTCCATTGGCAATTGCAGTAATAATTTTGCTTTAACAGCTTAAGCATTTCACAAATGAGCATCAAATTCTAATATTTGGGAATTTGATTTTCTTTTTCTTTTCCATTTTGTTTTTTAAACTGAAGAAGTCATTATTCACAACGGTTGCATTCCATCGGCGTAGTTTAGGACATGTGCAATAGATGTGACTGCATAGGATTTCCATAAAATGAGGGCCCAAAATAAATTAAGTTAAATGTTTATAAAGAAAAAAAATAAAATATTAATTATGGACTAGTAGTAAAATACATGAGAAAAATGAAATGTTACTGTACTTCGTAGATTTTGAGTCCTATTAAACTCATTTTTTATTTAAAACTCAGTCTACCACGCATACACAAGTCAACAAATATTTAGTTTGTTTAAATTGAGAGACTCATTTTAATAAACTGTACATGATCCTCTAAATATTTGAACCGCCCTGCATTCGATAAACTAGACTCATCGAGTAATTTGTTCATTTGAATGTGTGATGGAAGCCCTTTCTGTTGTACCATCATGCCGTTTTGACATCAAACCTTTTGAAATTCAGTGACGAAACGACAGCGAGGGTACAGTAGAGAAGAAAGAAACATAACATATTAATAACCTTTGTTTTTTGTTAGAAGATTCATTCATTCATTCATATGAATCAGATTTTACAAGCATAAGAGTTTTGAGTTCTGTACAAAAGAACAAGAACAAGAACAAAAATTCTGAACTAAAGCGAAGCTCCAAAAAGATAAGTACAAGTGATGGTTAAAGTTTGGATTAAGACAAACAAAGACCTTAAAAGTTAGTAAAAACCTATAAGGTCTGAGTTGGACGGTGTAGGAATATCTGTTATTTGATGAAGGTCTTCATCACTGATGAAATGAATTTATACACATTAGTTAAAGAAATTTTGAAGCAACCAGCGAGGTTACTCCAAGTGGTAAGTAGTTTGGTATCGTTTAAATAGTTCTTGAGTTTGAGTTCTTGTTCATGTAGAAAATTCTTGTTGGAAGGCTCACTCGTTAAAACCAGGTGTGCGATGCGGATCGGTCCAAATTAATCAGGACAAAGCCCTTAAAACCGAAAGAGAAAAAAAATTGAAGCTGTGAATGTTTTTACTTGCTTCACGGCATAAAGCTGGTTCAATAATTGTTTGCTTTAAGAAGCGATTGAGATGTATCAAGGGTTTCCATTAGCAAAAGCTATTTTTATTTTTGATCTTATTTAAGTCTACAGATTTTCATTTGTCTTTCTTTCTATTGTAATCGAACGAAAATAACAGTGCCAAAGAATACAATAAATTATTCGGATCAAGTTTTGTATAAGTTCAAATGGGGATAACCCTCTCAATTCTATTTTTTCTATTCATAATACCACGATTCGAACCTCTAACATTGTTTAAGGAATCTAACGCACCATCCACTAGATCAACTGATTGTTGGTAATATAATATATTATTTAATTAATTGTAAATGAAATTTTAAATTTTCAAAAGTGAAACATAACCTAGATACAATCAAAACAGATTTTTATTAATACATTTGGATAGATAACCTAGATATAATAATTTTATTGAAAAGAATACATTTGGTTTAATGGAATTGAGTAAACTCAAATAAATAATTTAATATTTGAACCAAAGATTTTGGGTTCGATCCTCTGTGGAGACAAAAAAATTGTAGAGGATTATTTGGTTGAGAGAGGAAGGTAGGGAATGCAGAAGTTTAGATCGGTTAAACTCTTGCATTATGATCTGAATAAGAAGAACAAAAATTAGAATTTATTTTTTTTTCTTCAAACGACTCGATAAAAGAAAAAAAAAGCATAAATTTAAAAGAAAAAAAATAAAATCAAATTAATGAACTTGAAAATAAAGAAAAATAATTAAAATAAAAGAACAAGCAAATAATTTAGATATGATGATACTCCCTAATAAGAACGTGCGCTTGGGTGGATGAAATGTCTGACCCTATGAGGATGCTTCATCTTAAAACCTAAACAAATGCTTTGAACCTTAAAAGATGTACGCCTAACCTTGTAAGGATGTTTTTCCTTGGCAAATTAGATGAGGAAAAGAAAATCTCAAAAATGTCGCAACGTAATTGGATCTTTACACTCCGAAGCAAGAACAAGATAAAAATTTTGAACAAAAAATAAAAATTGCCAAGAGACTTTTGCAAAAAAAAAACTTTGTTTATTAATGGGATTGATTGATAAAAAATATATAAAAACAATATTTATAGGCTACAAAACCCTAAAAATAAAAATATAATATCTTCTACATTAATGCTAGATTTGCTTGAGAAAAAGGTAAAATAATTTTGCTTGAACACAAAATAAACTTGCATTTACCTAATAAAATGTTGGAAAACCGACGGACCCAACACACCCACTACGAAGGACCTAAGACTGACCACTAGAATTACACCAACTCCCTGAGTCGGTTAGCCTTTATATTTTCTGATTTCTTAGTGCACAATACCTTAGGCGGCAGTGCCGACCATACACTATTTAGGCGGTAGAACCGACTATATGCTATTCAGGCGGCAATGCCGACCATATAGCATTCAGGCGACATAGCCGACCATATAATAACCAATTCAAGTGCACTAAAAAAATACATAAACTGAGGCTTAATCGAGAAACTTCTAATTACAAGATAAATAACAATTTTTTATTAATACAAATAAATTGCGCACATACCTCACTAGATTATTTCTCTCAACACTAAACTTGCACACACCTCACGTACACTCTTGCACCCACCCACTTACTCTCACAATCACACACTTCACTCTTACAATATACACGCCTATTTATAGGCTTCTCTATGTCGGTGAACTAATAGAATTTTTTACATAATATTATATACTTTAGAGATCTCTAAAGCATTTGGCTTTTATATTATTTAATTATAATATATGTCACCTTCTAGAATATTGGAGAGAGTCGGTGTACTTCCAACACTCCCCCTCAACGACTTCTCTCCACAGATGTTTTGCAGATCATGCCAAGTGCTTCTCTGAACTTCTCAAACTTTGGTTTATTTAGACTATTTGTGAATATGTCTGCAACTTGTTCATCTGTCTTTGTTGGCTCCATTTTGATCTCTCCTTCAAGGACTTTCTTGATAAAGTTGTTTGTTGCTTCATTGTCGACCGAGGCACGTACTAGTTGTCCTCTAGTCTTCACTTGCTTGAATATCAATCCCTTCTTTATTTTACCATGCTTGCGCCATAACTATAGCAGTGCAGCATCTTCCAAATAAAGTAAGGCATGGTCGATTTTCCTGCCATCCTCTATGACGTTTGTGGCTTGGATGTATTGTTCCAAGCTCCGTGGGAAGTTATCTATATCCTTTGCGTTCCTGGCCCTTTTATACGACTTGGGTTTAGAAATATTCGCCCTCAAAGGAGTTAGAATTGGGACGGATGAGGTGTCTATCCCATTATGAGCTAGTGCCTTAAGAAGCATCATCTCCTCCCTCATGTTTTCCAATTCCTCATGTACTACCTTAAGCTCTTTCCTTAGAACTTTGTTCTCTTTTTGCAGGATAAGGATTTCATTAGAAAGAGAATTTGAAAAAGTCTCACATTATTGTGAACACTCACCAGTAGCCTCGTTTAGGACTTCTAACATTTCCTCGCAAAGCTTGTCAACTTCCATTTGCCTTGGACAAGGCTCCTCATATGTAGGTTGATGTACAACCGTCTTCCACAGAATTTTATCTTTCGAGGGTGAGCTTTCTCTTTTTTCACGTGGATCTGATGTTTTCTCTTCACTTTCTTTCTCATATCCTGAAACTTCTATGTCATGAGATTTTGAAAGTTCGATCTCCTGAGGTGACCACCATGAATAAGCTTCATCAAACATCACATTCCTTAAAATGAATCTTTCATCATTAGAGCACCCAACATTGACGATCCAATCTTCCTCGTAATCAATTTTTGACTCCATGGTTGTTGCAAGAGCTAGTTTCTCCATGTCTTGCTCCAACTCTTCTCCATCCTTATAGTTTATCTTTGAGTTTGTAGTTGCAATGAAAGTTGGTGCCTCCATGTCTTCTTCGAACTCTTCTTCATCCTCGTAGTTCATTTTTGAGCCTGTGGTTGCTACAAGGGATGTTTCCTCTGTGTCCTCTATCAAATCTTTTTCAACAAAAAGTCCATCTTCTGTATCCCATTGTTCCTCGCTGATGGAAGCATCCAACACGACCTCACTCTCCTCTTCTTTTGTGGTTGCCATATTTCCTTGAAAAGTCTTTCTCCTGGGTAATCTGCAATCTCGAGTAAAGTGGCATTTCTTGGCACAATTGAAGCATTCACGATTCTTTCTTATGGGTAATTTGCAATCTCGAGCAAAGTGGCCTTTCTTGCCACAACTATAGCATTCACCGCTTTGTCTTATATCGTTCTCCTCGTACTGTTGGTGATAGTCTTCTTTTCCACGTCGAGCTCCCCCTGAAGTGTTACTTCTAACTCTCGACTGAAACTTGTCTCCTTGCGTTCTCATTTCCTTTGCCACGTCTTGTCTTCGTGGCGTACCTTTCTTTTTGCTAGTGAAGAGTGCCTCATCTTCGTCTTTGATAATTACTTCGCTCATCTGTTTGGCTAATGCCTCCTGATTAGCCAATAGGTTCTCTAGCTCCACTAAGGATGGTTGAGTAGGCCATCCCCTCACGACGACAAAAAATGCATTGTACTCGGGTCTTAGGCCATGGATGATAATTCTCTTCATCCTTGCCTCGCTCACATTCTCTTCTGGTGCAAGTGAGATATCTCACAACAAATAAATTTTACCTTGGTGAAATACTAAGCAACAGACAAGTTTCCTTGTGAGATGCCCGCGAGCTCATTTTCCAAGAGTTGAAGGCGTGCTTCATTATTCTTTAAAAATAACTTTGCCAATGTTTCCCAAGCTGCCTTTGGTGTCTTGTTATCATGAATATGCTCCAATAGGTCCTCCTCGATTGTGGTCTTCAATATATATAAAGCCTTCCCAGCATTGATCTTCTATTTTCTTAAGGTTTCGGCATTCTCCCTCAGTGGAGGAGTTGTTTAAGTGCCTGCGACTATATCCCACAAATCCTGACCTTGTAGGTAGGACTCTATGCATGTCTCCCAATAAACTATAGTTGTGGTCATTGAGCTTCCTAATCCCGTTGCTTGTGCTTCCAAAGTCTGCCATGCTGACTGACGCCCAGCGTCCACTAAGCTTGGTTCCGAACCAATAGCTTTACAGTCCCTGACTGTATTCCGACAGAGTCTCCCCTTAGCACCTTGATGCAACGCCGACCAATGTAAGCGTCCAACGCTTACCGAAGCTTGCTCCACTAGTAACGGTCCCGGACCGCCCGTTTTGATACCATTTGCTGGAAACCCAACGGACCCAACACACCCACTACGGAGGACCTAAGACTGACCACTAGAACTACACCAACTCCCTGAGTCGGTTAGCCTTTCTATCTTCTGATTTCTTAGTGCACAATACCTTAGGCGGCAGTGCCGACCATACACTATTCAGGCGGTAGAACTGACCATATGCTATTCAGGCGGCAATGCCGACCATATTACATTTAGGCGACATAGCCGACCATATAGTAACCAATTCAAGTGCACTAAGAAAATACATAAAATGACGCTTAACCGAGAAATTCTAATTACAAAATAAATAACACCTTTTTATTAATACAAATAAATTACACACATACCTCACTAGATTATTTCTCTCAACACTAAACTTGCACACACCTCACGTACACTCTTGCACCCACTCACTTACTCTCACAATCACCCACCAGCACTCTTAATTTTCACTAGCTCACGTCACTCACTCTCACACTCAACTTGCACTTAATTTGCACACACACTTCACTCTTACAATATACACGCCTATTTATAGGCTTCTCTATGCCGGTGAACTAATAGATTTTTTTACATAATATTATATACTTTAACGATCTCTAGAGCAGTAGGCTTTTATATTATTTAATTATAATATATGTCACCTTCTAAAATATTGGAGAGAGTCGGTGTACTTCCAACATAAAATAAATACTAAAAATAAAATAAATGATGAATATAATCATACAGGTGAGGTCTTCGCTAAAATATAAGTATCTTGAGATTCCGGTGTTCGATTGAGGTACTTTAAGATGCATTTGAAAGGTAACAGACCGTCGGTCGATCCAAAAGAAAACCTTTTTATATGTTTTATGTTGCTTGAAATATCTCATTCCTCTTTTCTGTTCAAGCACTTGAGTTATATTATTTGTATGAACCATGAATTGCCAAAATCTTATTATGTATGTTTTCAGATAATCCCTCCTCCACCCCCAAACCAACAAATAAAAATTCCTCCATATTTCCATCCATATAGGAAACATGTTCTTTATATCCCTTTCCTCCAAAACTTTGGTTGTTGTGACTATGGATTCCAACATCAATATCCAATACACAGACAAATTAATTTTATTATTTGTGGATGGATTGTTGCAATTTTGTTTATAAGAACTACTGCATGGCACAATGATTGAATCTCTTACTCATTCCACTCACGTTAAAGCTTATCCATTGTCATATTAATTAATGGAATAACTAAGATTAATATATTTTTGAATAGTCTAAAGGTGATTACAAGCTATTATCTGTTCATATATATTCTTAACCTTTTGCAATGCACACACACCTTACATACAAAACAATTGAATTTAGATCTCTTAAGATGAACATCATTTTTTTTCTATTGAGACCGCTTGTTGGATTTCTAATATTAAAATCTTAGTTATGAGAAATAAAAGCATCCCCAAAGCAATCATTGTTTGTGGGAACCCATATTCTGAATAATCAATCACTTAATTATATAATTAAGGTGGTGGCAATCCCACTACAATAAAGTAAAGTATATATTTTATCACTACCAAGGTTCGTTTCATATCTCTTATAACATACACTTTTTAAAAAATAAATCTACCATGATCAATACATAAATCCAAGTCTTGTATATAATAATTTATAAGATACCATTCTCCATTACATCGCCATCACAATTAATCAAGTCTTATATTTAATGATTTCTATGATATCATTTCTCATCATAATTAATTTTTTTGTTACACTTTCGATTTTCAGGGATTTGCTTTGATTAATTCGAACCGACCCGCATCACACACCTGGCTTTGGTGAGTGGTCTCATAGCAGGCTTTTTTTGCATACACTAAGCCTCGAACTCGAGACCTGCTTAAGCGATATCAAGCTGCTTACCACTTGGACTAACCCACGTTTATATGATGATTTTTTAAAACTAATGATTTTTTATATAATGTCAAAATTATTTAGACCTTTCTCACTTTTAAATTAGAATATAATAAACATTTAAATATATTCGATCTCATATTTTCTTATACACCAACACCAATGCAAACATAATTAAATTCAATCGACAAAACAGGTGATTCTCTTAAATTCTAATAAACTAGTAAGCTTATCTTCATACTAAAGTGAGCCAATCAAAAGTACATCCATATTGCATCCTTAGCAATGGTTAAGGAAGGCAATTATTAGTTTATGGGATTTGTTTAGGCCGACAATCACTTCAAATTTAATTTTTGTAAAAATAGCTTGTGATTCGAATTTCATTTTAATCCGGTTTAAAAAGTTAGTGGTGTGATTTATTTGGTGAAGAAGTAACATTGGAAGAAAACATGGGAGTTTGTGGTGGATGAGGAGTCTCATAGGCCAAACTTAATCGGAGATGTGGGGCGAAACCCGCGTGGTACAGAGCATGTAGACGACTATAACTTTTGTATTAGACTTTGATTAAAAGTAGAGACTTAATTGGGGTTGGCCTCTTGCTACGCAAATTACATTTGTAATCTTATAAGTAGATATTGTATATTAGGGTTTCGATTGAATCATTTGAGTCGTACAAATACAAATCTCTTGTAATTTTTTTTAAAGGGAAAGCTGCATGATTTTATTGAAGAATATCATACAGTACCAACAAAGATATGGGCATCATTACAAGACCTTCATAAATCTAACTGAAGAAAAAAGAATACACCAAATCAATGTCAAGGAAGATTCGAACAACACAGGCTCAAAACAAATAATAGTAATCGGTTAGCATTTCAGAAATGCTAAAGAAAGATTGTACTTCCTTAGCTAGTTCCAAAGACCATTAAGATTCGCACCTCAACCACCCAGCGAGACTCCACCCCACATCCAACAAGACCTCCAACAAAATTATTCCAAATGTGAATCCAGAGTCAAGTAGAGAGCGCTTTCATCGCAGGGTTCATTCGAAACCTGGACCAAATCTGCATGACGGTTAATACCTTTCTTTGCCAACATGACTCTACTAATTCAGTTTTTTTCATTTATAACGTCAGTATTCACATCTTAACTTTATTTAAAAGACATATTATCTCATCTCATTAAACAAATTAACTGTTGGTAATCAAACTACTCTTATTCATATTGTATCCAAACGATAAAAATTTAATGACATGGAAGTTTATCTTATTAATCAGATTATTTACCTGTGAAATGAAAATAACAAAATCACGTGCAACAAGGCCATGCCATGAAAACCCTGCTTTTAGACGTATACAAAACAGGAAGTCTCTTGATTAGGTGTGGACAAAACTAGACTTGACTCGAAAAAATTGACTTATTCGACTCGACTCAAGGCGAAAAAACCCAATTCATTTCGACTCAATTCGTAATTTTATCAACTCAACTCGACTCGAAAAAATTTCAAATAAAGTTTGACTTATAAAATGGAAATTCGAATAACTCAAAATTTTTAGTAATTAGTTGATCAATTTTCAAGTTCGAGTCAAGTCTATAAATTCTGCCAGATATATTATGTATATCACATGTGAAAATATAAAGGAATATACATGTATATCGTATATAAATATAGAAAGCCGATTAAATTGGCGTCAATATGTATTATAACATTATAAATAATTACAATTAAATTTGTACATAAACTCGAAAACTCGACTCAACTCGAATTTTATAAACTTGACTCGATTTAAAAAGTTTTCAAATAAAGTTTGAATCGTAAAATATGACTTATAAACTCGAATAGCTCAAAATTTTTTGACTCGATCCGATCGAACGCCCAACCCTAATCTTGATAACTCGGGTTGAGGGAGACTATTTAAAATTTCCAAAAAATTTAGATGTATAATTTAAATTCTCAAAAGTTTTGAAACTTGATAAATTTTAAAATTTTAGAATATGTCTTAATTAAAAATATTCAAAAGTTTAAAATATAAGAACATTTTAAAAAAATTTAAAGAGACCAATTAAATTTTTAAAAATTTTCAAAGTATCCAAAAATAATTTCTCAAATTTTAGAGGGGCCAAGGCCCACATACCCTAATGAGGGTCCGCCTCTGTAAACAATGATGAAACCGAAACATACAGACACAAACAATCTATAAAATATTATATATATGGGTGAAAATGGGTTTCTTTGACTAAAAGAATGCATTGAAAAAATAATTGGTGCAAAAGGATATGTAGAAAATTATTTGTTGAACTAAAAATAATATTATAGTATTAGAAGAAGTTGACAACATTACAAGCCGACTTCAGACATAAAAACGCACTTAATCACAAGTCACTTAGGTAATTTTATTAATTACTTCATTGATGTAATAACAATTTACTCACGTAAATTTACAATCTATATATATGATTAGAAAGAAGACTTGAAGAGAGTAGTTTAGGTGTTTCTCATCCCAAAGAATGTTTTCATTGGCTAAACAATCATTGTTTTTTAGGTTTTAAGTACCACGTCCTCTACTGTTTAACAAAACTACTGGCTCGGTGGCCCCCCTTCAGCATTAATACACAAAATGACGCCATAAATCACCTAAATCCTTTATCTTCTTCCTTGTATAAATACCTTTGCAATATGCAACCCCTCCCCAAGAATTCCATCTTTTCTCTTCAGTTTTCCCTTTGTACAAGTTTTGTCAAAATCAAACAAAAATGGAAGCGAGAGAGCCATTCAATGTGACAGCAGAAGCTCCACACTCAACAACATGGCATTCACCGGTTCCCTACTTGTTCGGAGGCTTGGCTGCAATGCTCGGTCTCATAGCGTTTGCGCTTCTCATCCTTGCTTGTTCTTATTGGAAACTGTCGGGCTACCTCGAGAGCGGCGAGGGAGGCGAAGGGGACAGTGACTTGGAAGCAGGAGAAGGTAAAGGAGACCAGACCCTGAAAGGAGGAGCTCTGGTTATGGAACAAAAGTTTCTTGTAATAATGGCGGGACAGGCAAAGCCAACGTTCTTGGCCACCCCCATTTCTTCAAGCAGGTCTTCTTTCGGCGACACCAGTGAAAAGAGCTGCTGCTGTGCTGCTGCTGAGAAGGCTGAGAAACTGGAGGGGATATCAACTCAGGAGACTCAGAACCATTGAATTTTCATTTTCTCCCTCTTTTTTATTTTTTTCCGGTGATCTGATCTCCTTGGGCGGATTATTGGTTTCTCTAGGTGGGTTTGTTTCTGTGAAAGAGAGCTCCAGGTTTTGCTTGTGTCTTTTCGAGGGGGGGGGGCTGTTTATCGATCTGTACATCAGCTTGCATGTCTGAAACTGATTGCTTTGAGCCTGCCTTTTCTAACGCATAATCTCCCCTTTTTTTCCTTCCTACTTTTCTTTTCTCTACTTCTCTCTTTTTACGATTTCTATGGCGAAACTACAAAATCTAGTGGCATAGATGCGTTTGTTAAATCCAGAGAGCGGCATGTTAATTATTCGAGAGGCAAGGAATTTGGCAAATCGGGTCTCAGTCTCGGTCTCAGTCTCAGGCAGGTTCCTGATGCGGCGTGGTGAAGCAGAACAGCACTCCTTGCCTTGAATTAAAGTCTGTGTTACCGCAGCAGTTTCAATTCCAAACATATTCCACTGTTGCTGAGGCTGAGCAATCAATGTCTTGAAAGTTACAAAACCACCCTTGCTTTTATGGATAATGTAACTGTAAACCCTAGCTTTTCTCTTGCTCTTATGAACCATTATGCAAGTCATTTTTGTCCCTGGGGTTTGGTTTCGTTCTAGCCTTTGGGAAACTTGGCTGCAATTATCCTTCAAAGATTACTTTTGATATATTTTTCTATGAAGAAACAATTATCTTATAGGTTAAAAAGAAGTGCACTATCACCAAAAATGAGATGTTGTAGTGGGACTAGATATTAAATTTTTTAAATAAGATCAGATCAGAAATTTGACTTTTGACGTTGTGTATAAAATAAAATTGAATTAGGGTGTTAATCTTATAATTAGCCTCTCTAGTATTCGATCTAAATTGATCAATCAATAGTTTGGACACAAGTTATTATTAAAAAAAAGAAGAAGAAATGCACTATCATATTGCAAAGTGGTACAAACACTTCAATAATAACCCAACAAAGATTGTCCATATTGCTCCTAAATTAGTGGTTTTTGTTGAAAATGCATCCAACTATATATGACTATGTAAACCCAACAACTATTGGTACACATATTATCATTTTCAAGGCATACACAGAGTAAGATTACCGGGATAAAATATATAATTTTAACTCACGTTTAAAATGTACATAAATTATTTTGCTTTAAATTAGAGAATAGAAATCAATAAAAATCTTCTGCTTCTCTCGGTGCCTCTTTATATGCCCTCATGCTAAAGTGCTTAAGTTTATGGATAGAATTTAAGATTATAATTTAAAATTAGAGTTTAGAGAATTTGGAGTAAATATATTTTTAGTGTTTAGGATTTAAAATTTAAAGTCAGAACTTAAAAGTTGATTTTTTTTAATGTTGTAGCATAGAAGGGTACACCGGATACAATATGCATAACTCTTGAATAACTAAAGCAAAGACAACAACATTAAAAAAAAATGTGCAGTTAATGTATTCTAGCCTAAAGGAAAAGAATGAATCAAGGCGGAAGAAGCTCAATAGTCACCCTGTTCGTGCAGAACATCTCGCCGGTGCTATACTGGAGTGGTTTAAGGCAAGCGTTTGGGAGATATGGAGATATTGTTGATTCATTTATCGCCAAGAAACTGGATAGAGCTGGAAAAAGATTCGGTTTCGTGAGATTTTCAAACAGGGCAATTGAAAGACTGAATGGTTTCAAGCTATATGGCTACAAGATCCTGGTAACTGAAGCAAAGTATGGAGCCAGAACATCATACTGGAGAAAGGCAAATCAAGAGAGAAGTGGATATGAAGCAACAAAGAATATTGGAGTTGGGAAGAGTGATCCAGAGGGTGGTGGAGGTAAACAAAAGGAACGAGCTGGAGGAAATAGCGATCCAGCCAAACTGGGAAGAAAATCAGGTGTATTCGAGGTCATGTTGAAGAGGAACAACTTTCCAAGTTGAGTAAATGTCTGGTGGGGACGATGGCGACAATTTGCAGTACAAATCGTGTAAAAGAAGGACTTAATGAATGGAGCTTAGGTGAGATTGAGGTAAAAAACTTGGGAGGCTTAAAATTCCTGTTAGAGATTAAGGATCAAGAACTTTACAAGTTATTAGAGGATCAAGGTCTTCGAATATTTCCAAAATCACTTCAGCAGTAAGAAAAGAGATTGGCATGCTATTTTTGAACTTGATTTTCTAAAAATCTCAGAGGAAGAGGCAAGGGGCCTAGAATCCCCTTTTTCAGTAGATGAAATCAAAAAGGCCGTGTGGAGCTGTGATGACTCGAAAGCACCTGGACGGCTGGACCCGATGGTTTCAACACGTCATTTTTCAAGAAAAGTTGGAATTTGATACATAAAGATTTAGAGAAGATTCTGGGGAATTTCTATGATTGTGGCAAACTCTAAAGAAACATGAATTCTTCTTTTCTCACTCTCATTCCAAAGACGGCCAGTCCACCAAACTTAACCGAATATCGACCAATTAGTTTGGTTAACTCCTTGTACAAGATTGTTACTAAGATACTATCAAGAAGGGTTAGTAGCATGATGGGAAGGATTATAAGTGATACCCAATGTGCTTTAATGAAAGGGAGACAAATCTTCGACGGGATCCTGATTGCAAACGAGGTATTGCATTCGATGAAACTGCAGAGCAAAAGTAAAGGAGGAGTAATTCTGAAATTGGATTTTTTCAAGGCATATGATTGTGTGAGATGGGACTTTCTTGATATGGTACAAGAAAGAATGGGGTTCGGTACAAAGTGGAGAGAGTGGATCTGGGAATGTGTGTCTACGGCTAAGGTTTCGGTCTTATTGAATGGATCTCCGATTAAGGAGTTCAAGATGATGCGTGGGCTACGTCAGGGAGACCCTTTGTTTCCATTTCTTTTCATTATGGTAACAGAGACTCTTCATCAGTTATTGGAGAAGGTAGTCTTGACAGGGGCGGTAGAAGGGATTAGAGATGTGGCACCAGCTTTAACTATTTCACATCTCTAATTCGCAGATGACACAATTCTTTTCTTACAGCCAGAGAAGCGTTACTTCAAAAATGTGAAAAAGATTCTGAGATGTTTCGAGGTATGTTCTGGACTCGGTATCAACTTTATAAAGTCTGGAATAGTAGGGGTGGGCTTAAATGTAGATGTTCTGAATGATTTGGCTAAAGCATGTGGTTGTTCGACTTTGGAGTACCCTTGGGAGCCGACCCTAGGCGAATCGCAACGTGGGATCATGTTATTGAACGCTGTCAAAATAAACTAGCTGGTTGGAAAGGGAGATCTCTATCCTTTGCGGGTAGAGTTGTCTTAATTAACTCAGTTTTATCAGCACTACCACTATACTACATGTCCCTCTTTGTGGTTCCAAGAGCAGTGTTACTGAAAATTGACAGAATAAGGAGAAAGTTCCTTTGGGGGGAAATGGTGATGCAATCAAAATGGCTCGAGTAGGATGGGGAAGGGTTTGCTTGCCCAAAAATAATGGTGGAGCGGGAGTCACAAACATTGATGCAAAAAACAGAACTCTTCTTGCAAAATGGGGATGAAGGTATGCAAATGAAAAAGAGGCGTTATGGTGGAAAATCATCCATCACAAATATGGTGCGACTATAGCTAGCTGGGGTGTTAACAATGTAAAGCCAAAGGAGGTTTCAAGCATCTGGAAAGATACAATGAAGAATCTGTCAAACTGGGAAGTTGGAAAATGGATGAACACCGAGTCGTTTAGATGGCAGATGGGAGATGGGAAGACAATCCTATTTTGGGAAGATACATGGTGTGAGATTAAGCCTTTGAAAGATATTTATAACAAGCTTTATAGATTGGTGCTTAGGAAAAGGGTCACAATTAAGGAAATGGTGACTGGCGGACAGTAGATTGGGCTGCAGAATTTTCCAGACCTTTGCTAGATCGAGAGCTGGAAATTATTATCAAGATTCAAGAACTGCTTCAAGCTTTCAAGGTCAAGAATGAAGTTGCGGATCGCTTAATCTGGATTCACGAGACTGCAGGTATGTTCTCAGTTAAGAAACTTACAGTTACTGGTTAATTCAAATTCGATAAAGGTTGGAGGCTAAAAGTTCCACGAAAGTAAGGAACTTCCTTTGAATGTTGCTAATAAAAAGAATACCAATGAAGGCTTTTCTAGGGAGTAGAGAAATCTTAATGGAAGAAGCAGAATTCAAGTGTTTATGGTGTGGTACAGAAATAGAAGACTCGGACCACCTTTTTGTCAATTGCAGGTTCGTTGCTTTCTTTTGGAAACAAATCTGCAGTTGGTGGAAGATAGTCTGGTCGAATCCAACTGGAATAGAGGAACTTGTTGATTTCTGTTTCGAAGCAAGATGGGAGGGCAGAACCAAAACGATTTGGCTAATTTGTGTAGCTGCAGCAATTTGGAGTCCCTGGTTAGCTAGAAATGAGAAACTTTTTCAGAATAAAATTACAAATTTTAAGGAACTAGTTTTTGTTTCAAAGATGAGAGCCCTCGTTTGGTGTAAAGCAGATCATTTGGTGAATGAAAATTGTTGGGGGGACAATCCAATGGAGTTTATTACTGTGAAATATAACGGGTTGCTACTTTCAAACTGGTTACCTCCGCCCAAGGGACAATTAAAGTTCAGTGTAGATTGTGCTGGGAGTTTAGAAGCGACTGGTTGCGGGGGTGTGCTGATGTTCTCAGGTCCGACTCCATGCTTAGGCCCGGATTTTGCGGAACTATTTGCAATAAAGACTGCTCTAGAGGTGTTCATTGAAGCAGGTTTAAGGGGCTTAGCAATTTTAATTGTTGAGACAGACTCGCAAGTTGCCCTAAACCTTGCTTTGTCTCATATCACACGATATCAATAACTAATTACAAGTAGATAAGAAAAGGATAAACTATAGGAGAATGTTTGGATTTGATCATTAATCTATTAATTTTATCAATTGAGTTATTTAATTATTTGAATAATATCAATTAAGTCACGTTTTAATTGTTAAAAGAGAAGTTCATGTAGTAGTTAAAAATGATATAATTACACATTTGTCATCATTATTTATATATTGAGTAAACTACACGAAAACCACCGATTTTTGGAGTTGGTGTCGAAATGACCACCGATCTTTTAATTTTGTCAAAATGACCACTCAACTATTGATATGGTTCCAATATAGCCACCAGCTGTTAAAACCTAACAGAGAGGCTGACGTGACAGTTAACAAAAAACTTGTATAATTACATATTTAGTCCCCGCAATTTTTACGTTTAATCAATTTAGTCATAGTTTCAATTTAATAAAATAAATTAATTATTCAATTAGGGGGTGACACGATTCACCACCTTGAGAAAAATTAAAGCATTGCACAAAGGTAGCTGGGGAATTAAACCCACAATCCCTTCGATGTAGGGGAAACTCTCTACCACTAGGCTAAGCACATATTTATAACATGAAACACAAATTTTAATATATTAGTGATATTATTGTTAATGCCATGAAAAAAGAATTAAATGTAATTTTAGGGGATTCGAACATTTCACCCAAAATTTTATAAACCCTAAACCTTAAAAAATTATAGACCCTAAAACCTAAAAAATTATGAACCCTAAACCCTAAAAATTTTATAAACCCTAAAAACTATAGTTAGTGCATGATTTAAAAAATCTCTAAACTATAAACCCTAAAAATATAGTTAGTGCACAATTTAAAAAATTTATAAACCTTAAAGCCTAAAAAATTTATAAACCATAAACCCTAAAAAATTATAAACCCTGAACCCTAAAAATTATACACTCTAGAACCTAAAAATTTTATAAACCCTAAAAATATATAAACTCTAAACCCTAAAAAGTATAGTTAATGCATGATTTAAAAAATCTCTAAACTCCAAACCCTAAACATTATAGTTAGTACATGATTTAAAAATTTATAAACCCTAAACTCTAAAAATTTATAAACCACAAACCCTAAAACCTAAAAATTATAAACCCTAAAAATATGTAAACTCTAAACCCTAAAAATTATAATTAGTACATGATTTAAAAATCTTTAAACCCTAAATTTTATAGTTAGTGCATGGTTTAAAAAATTATAAACCCTAAAAATTTTATGAACCCTAAATCCTAAACTCTAAAAATTATAGTTAGTGCACGGTTTATGACTTTTAACTTAATTAATAATTTTTAGGGTTTATGGTTTATAAATTTTTTAGGGTTTATAAATTTTTTAAATCGCTCACTAACTATATTTTTTAGGGTTTAGAGATTTTTTTAAATCATGCACTAACTATAGTTTTAAGGTTTAGGGTTTATAAATTTTTAGGGTTTAGTGTTCATAAATTTTTTAGGTTTTAGGGTCTATAAAATTTTTAGGGTTTAGGGTTTATAAAATTTTGGGTTAGATATTTTTATGCATCATAAGTGTGTCATGTTCGAATCCCCTAAAATCACATTTAATTCTTTTTTCATGGCATTAAAAATCATATAACTCATATTAAATTTTGTGTTTCATGTCATAAATATGTGCCTAACCTAGTGGCAGAGGCTTCCCCCTTACACCCAAGGAATTTTGTGGGTTCAATTCCCCTAACTACATTTGTGCAATGCTTTGATTTTTCTCTCTTGAATAGTTGATTTATTTTATTAAATTGAAACTATGACTAAATTGATTAAATGTAAAAATTACGGGGACTAAATGTGTAATTATACAAGTTTTTGTTAACTGCCACGTCAGCCTCTCCGTTAGGTTTTAACGGCTGGTGTCTATATTGGAACCATATCAATAGTTGAGTGGTCATTTTGACAAAATTGAAAGATCGGTGGTCATTTCGACACCAACCCCAAAGATCGGTGGTCTCCCGTGTAGTTTACCCTTATATATTTTTAGTTCTAATTTTAATTTAAAAACAAATAAATTGATGACCTTGAAAAAATTTGTTCGAATAAGATGACCTTGAAAATTAATGAGAACGCAAAAAAGCCCTCAAATTAGTCTAGAAAAATCAATTAAGTCCTATTGTTTTACATCCAATTAAATCATTAAACTAAAATGTTGAATCAGATAAGAATTTTGACTAACGTTAACAGTTAGAGTTGAAATTTGAGGAGTTCAATTTCTACATTATGGCGCTTCCATTTTTTTAATTATTTAAGTTTTTTGTTTATACATTATTTAAAAAATTTATAATAATTAATAAAAAGAAAAATTATAAAATCTTAAAAATTATTAGAAATTTACTAAAACTATATTTAAAATGAGAAAGCTAGTTAATAATGTAAAAATACTTTGAAATTTTGAAAGATTCTAAAATGAAATAGAAATATTTTGAAATTTTAAACGATTCTAAAATGAAATATTTTTTTTGGTAATGCGCAAGTCTATTTTACTGTCCATGTTCAGGTTGCGAGGCTGTCACTCTCAACAATATCGTCTTCAAAGTTTAAACTCGCGTCCAAAATAAAATAATTTTTTAAAAAAAATATAATAACATAAAATTTTTTAAAATATTAAAATACTAGATTTGTAAATTTGAAGCATCTACGACGACCCATTCATACCAATTCATATTTATTTCGGAAATGCTGTGTAAAATTTAGATTACACAATATTATATATTTTAATATTAAATTTAAGAACTCTAAATCTTACATTTAAAATCTTAAACTCTAAACATAAACACTAAATCTTACGACCTAAAATTCTAAAGTCTAACTCATAAATAAAAAAACATCTAAATAAATAAAATTATATAGTCTAAATTTTACACAATATATATATATATAATATTTTTCTTAAAATTTATTAATCTTATACATAAACCTGAATTGATCCGACCTAACTCATGAATACTACTACTTACAACTCACAAATACGACATGTCCTCTCCCTTCCAATCGGTATGAGAAGCATAAATACTAAAAATGTCTTTTCCTTTTAAGAGAAGTCCATTATAGGAGTAATATTTTTGAATTATATAAATATGAAATAGTAAATATATCTAAAAATGAATTTTTATCTGTAAATTATTTAAGTATTATTATTTGAATTCAAATTAAATATTATTATCCATTGATATTTAAATCTTCTAAAAGCATGGACGAAAATGTGATTTTATGCAAGGGGTGTGAACTGTTAGAAAACTATATTAGAAATGTAAGATATACGAAATTAAATTATCAATAAAAAATAATTAAACTATAAGAGAATTTAAAATTTTTAGGGGTACAATCGCCCCGAACAATCCCTCACCATTTTTGTACTATAGATTTAGATTTAGATCCTTCCTCGAAGCCTAGCGGATTGTTCTCTTCTTTCTCTTCTCTCTGCATCTTAAAACTCTAGCCTTTCGATCGATTCCACATACTATTAGTGCCTGAGGTGCTTGGTTATTTCCCGTGGTTCGTGCAAAAGCATACGAGACATCAGACGGGGAATTCCCATCCGGAACTACTCCTAACTCAAGCGATGACGATGATAACTGAAAATTTTATTAGTTTGTATGCTTTCAGAAGTTGCTAGTTCCGGTGAAAAAAAGAGATACAAAGTACGTGTCTGATTAAATAATGTAATTTAAGAGAGTGGATTGAAGTATTTAGTCACCGAAATTGTAGCTGATTTGGTCTGAACAGCTGTTGAAACGAACTCAGGTACTCAAAATCAATAAAATTTGTGGGATGTTTGGAGTAAACGTGGAGTGTTGCCAGGGTTGGTTGTTGAATTTGTTTGTTTGGCCACCGTGTATCTAGTGCGTGGGAGAGGGAATCAACGTGAACCTCGTGCACAACGAAACAGGCAGTTGTTGTCACTAAAAATATATTTCTTTATTCGTTCATTTAATTAAACGAAAAAAATTATTTATTTTCGTACGTTTAATAAATAAACGAATTTTTTATCGAATGGTTCATTAAACGTACGGTTCGTTTACGATCCTAAATTAATATGTAATTTGGTTTGTTCTATTGGTTTTTCTTAATTGTTTTATTTTAAATGTTTACATATCATTGTCATAATTCTAAGATACGAACTATAAATGTATCCATGCTTACTTCAAGGTATTATTTTATCATATATATTAGGTTCTATTCTCATGCAATTGTCACGGCCCAAACATTTTGGTCCGAGATAGTTGCGCAAGGATCCGCCCAAGAGGTTCAAAGCGGATCATCGGACTTGCCAAGACCACCAAACTTGGCCCAACACTTGGAGAATGCTAGAGAGCCCGGTCACACTAGCTCTTCGGAAATGGCAGGAGACAAGAAGTCAAACGAGGAATCTTGCCATATCAGGTGTGATCAGCTAACTGAGGAAAGAAACCTACTAATTGATGTAATTAGGTAGGATTTGATATTCTTTCCCAGATTAGAGATTCTTGTAAGGATTTGGGCTAATCCTGGCCATCCATGTAAATCGATCCGGACCATTGATTGAGAAGAGAGAGCCTCACACTCTCATTTGTATCATCCAACTATCTCATTCCATTCATTCTCTCATTTGAGAAGAATAATAAGACTCTGAGGCATTTACTCTAGTTCTCCTCTTGTTCTTTCAATTGTCTTTGTTTCCAAAGCTCTTCGAGCTAGTTACCTCTCGAGTGGCCAAGAGTACCCACCATAGTGCTTAAAGCGTTTCCGCATCCATCGAAGCCTGTAGGGCTTGTCCGAGCTATTGCAGAGCAGGAGTACTCGCAAGGCTGGTTGAAGGCTTACTTAGGCGCGGGAATCGACCGGTTAGCGTCAAGGGCGTCTAAGGCCGCACGGATCACTAAGGTTGAGCCCTAGCCCCGTGACAAGTGGTATCAGAGCGAGACGAGGGGGCTTGCGTTCGAGCCTACTTGGTGTTGCAGTCAAGTTAGGCAAGGATTTGCGTTCGAGCTAGTCAGAGTGAGCAAGCTAGTTCGTGGCAAAGAAGTGACCGAGATGGCATTACAATGGAGAAGAATGACAATGAACGAGGTAAAAGATTTCATTGAGGATCTCGATGATAGAACGTTCACTCTCAGGTCTCAATTAGAGGATTTGTCCAAGAAGGTGGATTCCTTCAAGGAAGAAATCGCCAAAGAGGCCCGAGAGTCTCTCAACTTGACGATTGAACAGATCAAACGTCATTCCGAGTGGTTACCGCCGTTGATAAAAAGGGTATGTAGGCTTGAAGAATCCGAAGAGGAAGCCAAGCAAACCCAAGGTGTTTTCGAGTCCCGCCTTAACCAAGTGGAGTCCATGGAGGGCCGGTTTAAGGACGAGACGCAACGAATTCTCAGCAAGTTGGTGAATGTTCGAGGGAGTAATGCTTGCGAAGCCGAGGTGAAGGCTTTGCGGATCGAGGTGAATGAGCTCAAGGAAGAGCTACTCAGTTGCAAGAGTGCAATGAGTGAATGGGGTGCGGTTGCCACCATCTTAGAGGGACTTAGGCCTGGGGCGAAGCTTGCATTGGAGCAAGGAGGTGCCCAGATTCGGGAGGCCAATGATACGGCCGAATTACTGACCGAGCCTGTAGAAGACAAGCCAGTCAGTGCCGAGACGTCCAAGCCCACGACGAGTGACTGTGGGAATGGCGAGGCTAAGTCCGTGCCAAAGAAGAAGGCGAGCAGGAAGATGAAGTGCTACTTCTGCAATGGCCCACATGTGATAAGGAGTTGTCCCGAGAAGAATCGCCTTGCTGCACTCATCAAGAGAGAAGATGAGCCAGAAGGGGGAGTAGCGCAACTTGGCGCAATTGTGAGTGTCAATAAGCCAAGAGAAATCCAGGGTGCGACTACGAGTGCCAAAGTAGTCAAGCCAAGGTCGAGCCACGGTGCGGCAGTAAATGAGAAAGCCGTCAAGCCGAGGGTGAAGAAGAAGCAATTGGAGTGCTACCAGTGTAAGGGGCCTCACAAGTTGCGGAGATGCCCAGTTCGAGCCAAGGAGTCCAAGACGAGGGACAAGCCCGAGGGAACTGAGGCTACAAAGCTTGGTTCGAAGCTGTCTAGTTTTGCCAAGGCCAAGGGAGACCGAAAGCAGAAAAAGGTGAATATTGCGCGTAATAAGTGCTACGCAATTGTGCAAGTATACACGTCGCAAGTTATAGTATAAAAGATATCGTCTCCACATGGATTGGTGCTACTTCAAGAATCTAGTCTCTTGCACTGTAAAAAGTAAAAACACAAGTAAAGGATTATAGAAGTTTTAACTAATAACTAAACTAGAAAGCAATTAAGTAAAAGAAAAGATGAATTCAATATGAGAGAGAGATAGGCCAGGTTATCGTGAGTTGAGGTGTGATAGCCGATTGGATCGTCTTGGTAAAAGAGTGCACGGGCAACTCAGTTGTCGTGGCAACTTGCACAACAGGGTTGCCTTGGCAACTAATCGATGGTTGCCTGGGCAACTACTTGGGCGTCTGGGCAGCAATATTCAAGGTTCGGCAGAGCGTTCTTCAATGGTTTCTTCTTATCCCTAAGTCGAAACTCTAGCTACTTGTGCATGCCTTGATAATACATCCCTGCGTGAATCAAGGGTGAACAACAACCAATCTTGCGCTCCTCTTAGCCGTTGAAATCCTTAACTTATTCCTAAGCCGGATTAATCTTCACCATCATTAGATTGAATAAAGATCATATTCATTCGTTTCTTGAATCTAACTCTCCCGATATTAGATAAATAGATGAAATCACGAGATCCTCTCCCAATTCACTCGCAAACAATAATAAGAACCAAGAATGAATAAACCTTGAAATAGAAAAGTGCAAACTCTTATTACCTAAACAAAAACCAATAGTTTCTCACAACCACAAAACACAATAACCATAGCCAAGTAGATTTAGTTCATGGCTAGGTTCCAAAGAAATACAAGATAAACAATCCCTAGCTTGAACCCAATCGAACAAGGAAGAAAAGATGAAGCTTGTCGAAAATCCCTTGCCCTAGATGCTTGTCGAAAATTCCCCTTGCTTTCTCCCTTGGACTTGTCGAAATTTCCCCTAATGCTCTCTCTATGGATGGTCGAAATCTCCTTGCTATTTATAGGGCTAGGCCAAAGTCCTTCTTTGAGGAGGAGTTTGAGTTGGAATTAAATTATCTTTAAAGAATATAATTCTTTATTATAATTGTATTCCTACTAGAACTTCTCCTATCTTCTTGGAATTTAATTCTTCTTTAATCTCTGCATGGAAATCAAATTCCTTTGGGTTTGGGTTTTGCTTCACGTCATCTTGGGCTTGTATAGTCATTAATTTCGACATCCCTATTGCATTTTCTCTTTGTCGACAATTGCCATGGCAACTGGCTCGGTGTCTCCTTCATGCATTGCCCTGGCAACTAGCTCGGCATTGCTTTGGCAAGTGATCCTGCACATACACACACAAAGCACACCAAAGCAGCATTTTTTCTATAAAAACTACCAAGTTATGTAATCAATCTCAACGATGGAAGGAAACATGGATTAATGCATGAATGGCTAACTATGCAACTAATATGAGCCTAAGTCTAACAATAATATGAGTAAAAAGGGTAAGAAAAATAGTACTTTTGAACACTTATCACACCCCCAAACTCGAACTATTGCTTGTCCTCAAACAATGCAAACTCATAATTACCTGCCAAGACTTCAATTTTCACAAACTTAGCTTTGAACTTGATTTCAATTCTTTGAACCGGGGCACAAAGTATGATTGGCTTTTTATTTTTCGGAAAATTGAGGAGTTACTCGGAATCAAACTATAATGCTTGTGAGTGTGTGCGGAGTTGTGTGCAAGTTGATTTTTCGGATCCTATGCAAACAATAGGTTTTCAAATTACTTCATTGGGTTCTTTTTAACATGTTTTAACTAGAGCCAGTGTTGGGCACCTCTAGTGTTTTGTTTTTAGTTTTCTTAAGTTAATTTAATCGACTAGAGCCAGTTTCGGGCACCTCTAGTAAAATTTTTTTTAACACATCCTAGAGCCAGTTTCGGGCACCTCTAGTGATCAATTTTTTTAGCACATGCTAGAGCCAATTTCGGGCACCTCTAGCATTCATCCAATTTTTATTCTAATCCCCCAATTTGTTAATTATCAACCTAAGTTCACTAGAAGTCCTTAAATCAATCAAACCACAATAGTGTTTCATCAAATTTAGCATCATAGTAAAATTCTAAGTTTTTCTATGGTTATC
This sequence comes from Hibiscus mutabilis, assembly GCA_019671005.1. NCBI lineage: Eukaryota > Viridiplantae > Streptophyta > Magnoliopsida > Malvales > Malvaceae > Hibiscus > Hibiscus mutabilis. Next base: position 3,324,474 of record CM033753.1, read on the forward strand.
CTAGAATAAAAATTCTATCAATTAAGTGCATTGGCAAAGTCATCATCGGATATTCATCAAATCTTAAGCAATTCTTGTTTCAACTAAAGGCATGGCAAGCAATTTATGTATCCTAAATGTAATACTTAAGATGAATGTAACTAAACATGGTAAATAACAATCTCCCCCAAACTCGAGTGAGGCATTGTCCTCAATACATGCATAAAAATAACGAAAATAAAATAAAAATAAAAATGCGTACGAGGACTTACTCCGAGAGTTCATCATCGTAGATGATTAGTTTCCTTCTAGTCGGTGTCTTGATTCTCTTGCTTGAACGCGATGGTTGTTTTCTTGTTGTCGGGATGTCTTTAGCTTTGGTTGCCGTGGCATCTTCAGGGTTGGTTGCCGTGGCATCAGCTTGTGCAGGCACGATGTAGGTTGCCGCGGCATCTTCTTCATTGGTTGCCGGGGCAGGGATCTCGGCAGTAAATTTCCTTAGCATAGTAGTTGTGAGTCTTGTTGTGAAAAAGAAAATAAAGAAAACCTGAAAACTAAAGATAATGAATAAAAATAAAATATCTCCTAAAAATAAAAATGAAAAGAAAAATAAAAAGAAAATATTGAAAGGAGAGCATGCTCATGCATCTCCTAAGTTGACCACTTCTTTGTTACGTTCCACATGGGCACCATTGTAGTGCTTCAATCTTTGTCCATTAACTTTGAATTCATGGTTGTCAGAGATGGACTTGATTATCACAGCACCATGGGAGAATGGTTTGACGACTTCGAATGGTCCCGACCATCTTGATTTCAGCTTTCCCGGGAAAAGTTTTAGCCGAGAATTGAATAGGAGAACTAGTTGCCCTGGCGTGAATTGCCGTGGCAATAGTTTCTTGTCGTGCCATCGCTTTGTTTTCTCCTTGTAGATTCGTGTATTGTTATAGGTGAGTGCACGAAATTCTTCTATCTCATTGAGATCCATCAAACGCTTTTGTCCGGCACTTTCCCAATCCATATTCACGGTCTTGATTGCCCAGTACGCCTTGTGCTCGATTTCCACCGGTAGATGGCATGTCTTGCCATAGACAAGTCGGAAGGGGGACATACCTAAGGGTGTTTTGAATGCAGTGCGATATGCCCAAAGTGCGTTATCTAGTCTTAATGACCAATCCTTCCTTGAGGGATTTACAACTTTCTCGAGTATTCCCTTCAATTCTCGATTGGAAATTTCTGCTTGCCCGTTGGTTTGTGGGTGATATGTCGTGGCGATCTTGTGTGATATGCCGAAGCGTTGCAACATCTTGGTAATTAGTCTGTTGTCAAAATGCTTGCTTTCGTCGCTGATAATTGCTCTCGGTATCCCAAACCGTGTAAATATGTTTTTCTGCAGGAATCGTTGCACGGTCTTGGAATCGTTGTTGGGAACTGCAGCTGCCTCAACCCATTTAGACACGTAGTCGACGGCAAGTAGAATGTAGAGGTTGCCGAATGAAGATGGGAAAGGTCCCATAAAATCGATCCCCCATACATCGAACAGTTCCACTTCGATGATGTTCTGGAGTGGCATCTCATGTCGTCTAGAGATATTGCCCGTCATCTGGCAACGATCACATTGCTTGTAAAAGTCTTGGGCATCTTTGTACAATGTTGGCCAATACAACCCGGATTGCAAAACTTTGGCCGCGGTACGAGTTCCTCCAAAATGTCCTCCATAGGGTGAAGAATGGCATTGCCGGAGTACATTCTGTTGCTCTTCTTCAGGGACACATCGACGTATAACCTGATCTGCACATTGTTTAAACAAAAGAGGCTCGTCCCAAAAGTAATGCTTAGCATCATGGCGGAACCGCTTCTTCCCTTGGTGGGTAATGCCATAAGGAAAAATACCACAAACAAGGAAGTTAACTATATCCGCGTACCAGGGTATTGCCGAGGCATGTGCTGCCGTGGCGACTGCTCCCAAAATTGCCGAGGCGTGCGCGTCAAAGGCTGCTGCGGCATCGAGAGTTGCCGAGGCGTGTGCATCCATGGTTGCCGAGGCGTCATGGGTTGCCGAGGCGTCTAGGGTTGTCGAGGGTTGCCGAGGCAACTAAAATTTGTTCATCCGGGAATGCATCACATATCTCTAGATCCGCGTCCTCCTCCCTATTGTGTTCCAAACGTGATAAGTGATCGGCCACTTGATTTTCTGTTCCTTTCTTGTCCTTAATTTCAATATCAAATTCTTATAAAAGTAATATCCAACGAATCAAACGAGGTTTAGCATCCTTTTTAGCAAATAAGTATTTGATTGCCGAATGGTCCGTATGAACAATTACCTTTGTACCAATTAAATAGGATCGGAACTTGTCAAATGCGAAAACTACAGCTAGTAACTCTTTCTCCGTTGTTGTATAATTCACTTGAGCACTATTAAGAGTTTTACTAGCATAGTATATCACATGGAAGGTCTTACCTGTGTATTGGCCTAGGACTGCTCCTACCGCGAAATCACTTGCATCACACATTAGCTCAAAAGGTAGCATCCAATCTGGTGGAACGACAATGGGTGCTGAGGCAAGCTTTTTCTTTAGGGTTTCGAATGCTTGGGTGCAAGAATCATCAAAATCGAAGACTTTATCATGTTCAAGCATATTACACAAGGGTTTAGTGATTTTAGAAAAATTATGAATGAACCTCCTGTAAAAACCTGCATGTCCGAGAAAACTTCGAATTCCTTTAACCGAATTTGGTGGGGGTAATCTCTCGATCACGTCCACCTTGGCTTTGTCTACTTCAATTCCCTTGGATGAAATCTTGTGGTCGAGCACTATTCCTTCATCTACCATAAAATGGCATTTCTCCCAATTGAGGACTAAATCCGTTTCTTCGCATCTTGCTAACACCCTCTCTAAATTGCCGAGACAGTCGTCGAAGTCATTACCAAAAACTGAAAAATCATCCATGAAGATCTCAAGGAAGTCTTCGACCATGTCTGAAAAGAGTGTCATCATGCATCTTTGGAAGGTTGTCGGGGCGTTACACAATCCGAACGGCATCCTTCGGAAGGCATAAGTACCGTATGGGCATGTGAAGGTTATCTTTTCTTGATCTTCTGCTATGGCAATCTGATTGTAACCTGAATAACCATCAAGAAAACAATAAAAGGGTTTACCTACAAGACGGTCAAGCATTTGATCAATAAAGGGTAATGGGAAGTGATCTTTCCTAGTGGCTTTGTTTAGCTTTCGATAGTCCATACAAACCCTCCAACCGGTCACAGTCCTGGTTGGGATAAGTTCATTATTTTCATTGCTTACCACTGTTATACCTCCCTTTTTCGGTACACATTGTACCGGACTTACCCACGTACTATCGGAGATAGGGTATATAATGTCAGCGTCAAGCCACTTGATGATTTCTTTCATTACAACCCCTTTCATGGCATGATTCAATCTCCTCTGGGCCTCAATTGAAGGTTTGTGATCATCTTCCAACAAGATCTTGTGCATGCACACCGCCGGGCTAATTCCTTTCAAGTCGGCAATTGTCCAACCTATTACCTTTTTGTGTAGCTTCAACATCTTGATCAGCTTCTTTTCCTGCTCAGGCTGTAACTTAGAAGAAATAATTACAGGCAATGTATTATCGATCCCTAAGTATACATATTTTAGTTGCTCTGGCAATTGTTTCAACTCAAGAATTGGTGGTTGTTCAATAGAGGGTTTTTCGAGTTTACCTTTTTTACCTGAGTAATCCAGTGGTTCAAAGTATGTACCTGGTCGGTTGACTAGCCAATTTTCCTCTTCTTGTTGTTCCTCATCAACCGGTTCTTCATACTCCTCAGGTTCCTCTTGATCGGCAATGTAGTTGCCGAGGCAACTAAATTCCTCATCGAAGTTAAACTCTGCCGTGGCATGAAGTAGTTGTCATTCTTCTGGATCATCGGCATGCCATAGTGTTTGGAACACATTTAGTTTGACCTGCTGGTCATTCACCCTCATTGTGAGTTCTCCCTTTTCAACATCAATCAAGGTTCTCCCTGTTGCTAGGAATGGTCTCCCGAGAATGATGGGTGCATGCTCATCTGCTTCACAATCCAAAACAATAAAGTCAGCGGGAAAAAAAATTTATCAACTTTTACCAGTATGTCCTCGATTTTTCCCTATGGATGCACATAGGATCTGTTGGCTAGCTGCAGCATGACTGTTGTAGGTCTTGCCTTCCCGATTCCTAGTTTCTGGAAAACCGATTTAGGCATCAAGTTTATGCTAGCCCCAAGGTCGCATAATGCTTTCCTGACATAGTGATTTCCAATGGAACAGGGTATTGTGAAACTTCCGGGATCCTTCAACTTGGGTGGCATACAATTGTGCAACATTGCCATGCATCCCTCTGTCGCTGCAACTGTTTCAAACTCCCCTAGCCTTGTTCTTTTGGACACAATGTCTTTAAGAAACTTGGCATAGTTTGGCATTTGTTCAATTGCTTCCACCAATGGCAAGTTGATGTGGACTTGCTTTAGGATATCAAGAAACTTCTTGAATTGGTATTCTTGCTTTTGGCGCTTCAACCTTTGTGGGAATGGTGGTGGAAGTCGGATATCTTCGATCCTTTCATTGGTTTGAAACCTGATTGACGGCATTGCCGGGACATCTGGAGTTGCCGAGGCATTATCAACTGAGGTTGCCGAGGCATGCTTATCACAAGTTTCTGAGGCGTCTTTATAGTCGGTTGCCGAGGCATGCTTATTGCCGGTTGCCGCGGTAATTCCTGGTTCAGCATCTGAGGCTTTGCCGCTAGGTTCGACCTGATCTTTTTGTAGAGTTTTGTTTGATGAGCGGGTTTGAACCTCTCTAAGTTGTTGGCCACTTCTGGTGGTGATTGCCTTACATTGCTCATGGCCAGTTCCTCTTGCGACTTTAGTATCGCTAGGTAAACCTCCTTGTGGTCTAGTATTCAGATTTTGAGCAAACTGTCCGACTTGATTTTCCAATGATTTGATTGCCGCCTCTTGGTTTTGCAATCTCATCTCGGTCCTGTTAATAAAAGCATCAGTTCTTTTTATGAAATTACTATTCTCAGCCATATAAGATTCAGTTTTCATCATAAAAGCATTTAGAGAATTTTCCAAAGAACTAGATGTTGTCGGTTGTTGCTGCGGCATCTGTTGCCGTGGCATATTCTGCTGGAATCCCGATGCTTGTGCATTCTGATTGTTCTGGTTTAGAGCATTGTTGGGATTACTCCATAAAAAATTCGGGTGCTTCTTCCAAGCTGGATTGTATGTATTGGACATCACATTGTTGTTCCGATTGTAATTCCCCACATAGAAGCTGGATTCCGGATTCTGCATACATTAAGAAGAATTATGGTTATCACCACATAACTCACAAAAAGAATCCATTACCTTGACTTCATGTGTGTTGTTTGGTTTTTGCATGTTCTGTACCATCTTGGTTAAAGCGGCCAATTGTGCCGAAATTGAATCCGATGATCCTAGTTCATGTATTATGGCTTGGCGTCTAACTCCTCCTCTTCTAGTAGATGGGAATTGATAATCATTCATGGCCAGCCTGTTTAAAATTTGCATTGCTTCTTCCGGTGACTTATCTAGGAGTATGACGTTTGTCGAGGCATCTAGCATCATCCTTGTTGGTGTATTCACAGCGTTGTAAAACATTGTTACTTGAGTCCACACCGGGAATCCGTGTAAAGGGCATTTGTGTAGAAGTTCTCTATATCGCTCCCAAGCCTCATACATGGATTCATCATCTGTCTGCCGAAAAGAAGTAATGTTGTTACGAAGCTTATCAGTCAAATTTGTAGGATTAAATCTAGCAAGGAAATCACGACAAAGATCAGTCCAAAATGCTATGGATCCGGCAGGAATGCTATTCAACCATGCTTTCGCCCTATCCCTCAGTGAATAGGGGAATAATCTTAATCGTAACACATCGGGGGTGACTCCGTGTATTTTGAATGAGTTGCAAATCTCGAGGAAAGATTTCAGATGTTGCCGTGCACCTTCAGTTGCTGAGCCGCCAAATTGACCTATTGTGTTGATCATATTAAACATTACCGGTTTCAACTCAAAGTGGTTGGCTTCAATTTCATGTGCGACAACTCCTGGGTTAAGTCCATCAAGATCTTCTTCAAGATAGTCTCGAATAGTTCTGTTTCGTGCAAGAATCACTCCTCCTCCTGCTCGAACATCTTGATTCATATTGCCGTCTTGATTTGCCATTGCTTCTCTTATCCTTCGTCTAAGTCTTTGTAAGGTTCGTTCGATTTCGGGATCAAAGGGATATTCTGGTGAAGTCGGTCTCGCCCTGGTCATATACCAATGCAAAACCAAAGTTTGTTAGCCCTTTGAATTTTTAAACAAGAAAAATAAAAAGAAAGTGCAAGAAAATAAAAACAAAGTCGCTATTGCCAATCCCCGGCAACGGCGCCAAAAACTTGTTGCACGTAATAAGTGCTACGCAATTGTGCAAGTATACACGTCGCAAGTTATAGTATAGAAGATATCGTCTCCACAAGGATTGGTGCTACTTCAAGAATCTAGTCTCTTGCACTGTAAAAAGTAAAAACACAAGTAAAGGATTATAGAAGTTTTAACTAATAACTAAACTAGAAAGCAATTAAGTAAAAGAAAAGATGAATTCAATATAAGAGAGAGATAGGCCAGGTTATCGTGAGTTGAGGTGTGATAGCCGATTAGATCGTCTTGGTAAAAGAGTGCACGGGCAACTCAGTTGTCGTGGCAACTTGCACAACGGGGTTGCCTTGGCAACTAATTGATGGTTGCCTGGGCAACTAGTTGGGCAACTACTTGGGCGTCTGGGCAGCAATCTTCAAGGTTCGGCATAGCGTTCTTCAATGGTTTCTTCTTATCCCTAAGTCGAAACTCTAGCTACTTGTGCATGCCTTGATAATACATCCCTGCGTGAATCAAGGGTGAACAACAACCAATCTTGCGCTCCTCTTAGCCGTTGAAATCCTTAACTTATTCCTAAGCCGAATTAATCTTCACCATCATTAGATTGAATAAAGATCATATTCATTCGTTTCTTGAATCTAACTCTCCCGATATTAGATAAATAGATGAAATCACGAGATCATCTCCCAATTCACTCGCAAACAAGAATAAGAACCAAGAATGAATAAACCTTGAAATAGAAAAGTGCAAACTCTTATTACCTAAACAAAAACCAATAGTTTATCACAACCACAAAACACAATAACCATAGCCAAGTAGATTTAGTTCATGGCTAGGTTCCAAAGAAATACAAGATAAACAATCCCTAGCTTGAACCCAATCGAACAAGGAAGAAAAGATGAAGCTTGTCGAAAATCCCTTGCCCTAGATGCTTGTCGAAAATTCCCCTTGCTTTCTCCCTTGGACTTGTCGAAATTTCCCCTAATGCTCTCTCTATGGATGGTCGAAATCTCCTTGCTATTTATAGGGCTAGGCCAAAGTCCTTCTTTGAGGAGGAGTTTGAGTTGGAATTAAATTATCTTTAAAGAATATAATTCTTTATTATAATTGTATTCCTACTAGAACTTCTCATATCTTCTTGGAATTTAATTCTTCTTTAATCTCTGCATGGAAATCAAATTCCTTTGGGTTTGGGTTTTGCTCCACGTCATCTTGGGCTTGTATTGTCATTAATTTCGACATCCCTATTGCATTTTCTCTTTGTCGACAATTGCCATGGCAACTGGCTCGGCGTCTCCTTCATGCATTGCCCTGGCAACTAGCTCGGCATTGCTTTGGCAAGTGATCATGCACATACACACACAAAGCACACCAAAGCGGCATCTTTTCCACAAAAACTACCAAGTTATGTAATCAAGCTCAACGATGGAAGGAAACATGGATTAATGCATGAATGGCTAACTATGCAACTAATATGAGCCTAAGTCTAACAATAATATGAGTAAAAAGGGTAAGAAAAATAGTACTTTTGAACACTTATCAGTGAACATGTCCAGGAAGGCTAGGAGAGTGCTTACCGAGGATGTTCGGGAAAAAAACATCGCTTTTGAGACCAATGAAGCGTCGAAGGGGGCCAAGCCGAGGGACATTGCAACCTTGGAGACACCACCCATGTGCAAGGTGGGGAACGAGCGAAGGACTTCGGGTAAGAAGTGTCAACGCAAGAGGAAGCACCGAACTTCAAGGAAGAAGGGTCGATGCAAGAGGAGTGCACCAAACTTCAAGTCAGAGGGGCGAGTGCAACGAGGGGCAACGGACCTTAGGCAAAAGGTGCCGATGCGTGCAAAGAACTTCAATGAGGGAGGATCGATGCAAAGGGGGCCAGACTTCGTAGAGACAGAAGGGCTGACCCATTTTAGAGTAAATACGACCGAGAGAAAGGTACATCTCAAAGACCACTCTAGTGTTTTTGAGTTTGATTTGCCGAGTTTGATGAGTATAGGTCGAGTTGGACCTAACCATCGATGCGGAGGAGACAAAGCTTGGAAGGGACCTTTCAGAGTTCTAAGGAGCCAAACTGATGGGCTGACGAGTCTGAAAGTTCGTCCGGTGTTCAACGTGGTGACACCCAAGACTTTGCTGCGGGATCAAGGCAAACCAAGGCTTGTAGGAGAAAGCTCCTACAACGGCGATGTATCCGAATGCGTCATAGCACGTGACATCACTTGGCAGGAAGAGTCGGAGCGAGCAGTTCTTATAGGGGGACATGAGCAAGTCGAGACATCGAGAAGCCACCAAGACGATGTGAGTAATGGTGCAGAGGATCGAGGAATTCCATGGCGGCAGGAGCCGAGGCGAGCAGTTCATATGGGGGAACAACACCAAGCCGAGGCAACAGGTAGCAGCATCCAAGGAGGCCTTACCCAGGATCGTTCTAGTGCAGCGACGAGGGCGTCGCCAAGTTCAGTGGGGGAGAATGTTACGGCCCAAACATTTTGGTCCGAGATAGTTGCACAAGGATCCGCCCAAGAGGTTCAAAGCGGATCATCGGACTTGCCAAGACCACCAGACTTGGCCCAACACTTGGAGAATGCTAGAGAGCCCGATCACACTAGCTCTTCGAAAATGGCAGGAGACAAGAAGTCAAACGAGGAATCTTGCCATATCGGGTGTGATCAACTAACTGAGGAAAGAAACCTACTAATTGATGTAATTAGGTAGGATTTGATATTCTTTCCCAGATTATAGATTCTTGTAAGGATTTGGGCTAATCCTGGCCATCCATGTAAATCGGTCCGGACCATTGATTGAGTGGGAGCTCAACTATAAATAGAGAGCCTCTCACTCTCATTTGTATCATCCAACCATCTCATTCCATTCATTCTCTCATTTGAGAAGAGTAATAAGACTCTGAGGCATTTACTCTAGTTCTCCTCTTGTTCTTTCAATTGTCTTTGTTTCCAAAGCTCTTCGAGCTAGTTGCCTCTCGAGTGACCAAGAGTAGCCACCATAGTGCTTAAAGCGCTTCCGCATCCATCAAAGCCTGGAGGGCTTGTCCGAGCCGTTGCCGAGCAGGAGTACTCGCAAGGCTGGTTGAAGGCTTACTTAGGTGCGGGAATCGACCGATTAGCGTCAAGGGCGTCTAAGGTCGCACGGATCACTAGGGTTGAGCCCTAGCCCCGTGACACAATGTATTGATTAATTGCATGTATAAATTGAATTATATTAAAATTTTAAATATTTATGTTTGAATTTTAATTTAATCTGACATGTTTATTTATACTTTAGCCCTTTAAGATTTTATTTTCTTCAAATTAAATTCTAGATCATTTAATTTTCACATCATTTGCTATTTTTTTTTTATAAATTACAATTGTTATTTTTTGCTTTGTTTCATGACTGTTCCTTTTTTAGGTACCGATTTTTTTGGCGTAATAAGTGTGCTTTAATCTTCCTCATGCGTAATCAAATCTTAAATCTGATTTTGATCGTCATGTTAAACACATATTTGATTATAAGTATTCAATCGTACCTAAACTAAAACGACCAATGACACTTCGTCTTTTGAAAGTGCACTTTTCAAGACCCAATATTGTTAATATTTTTTTAGAGTTAAAACCATTTTTTCAGAAAACCATTTCTCAGAAAAGAGTTTTGATATATGAATGGCCTCTAGAAATAAAAGGATAAGGTTCTATAGGGATTGGGAAGAACAAAATGTAGAATTTTGACATTATGCCTAATAAAAAACTATTCATTTATGTTTCCAAACGTAAATTTGAAAAAAAAAAAGATTTTATCAGCTTCTATAGGGATGATTGGGAAGCACAAATGTAGAATCAATTCAGAATAGAAAGGTTAAATCTTTAACAAAAATTTTACATGTCTACTACTAGTTTACTCAACAAAGAAAAGAAATCAAAATCAGAAAGCTGTGAATTCGCAAGGACTTAAATTACTAATAGATCATACCGAGCAAACACCATTCCCCGTAAATTCGCAAGCTTCTGACCCGAGAGTTAGCCACTTCAGGATTTAAGTGTATTACTCAACCTGCATTGATGAAACATAAATTCATGGGGTTAGGAAAGACAATCAAACAAAAGAGAATTGAAAGCGCATCTCAGTTATAAATGCCTTACCTGCATCATCGCATGGATGGTACCGTTCATAAAGACGAACTATTCAATGCGCATAAACAATTAACTTACCATTCTACTACTACAAAATATGAATTCGCACGGAGCGGATGGAATTTACTTTGACACTTGTTTTCTTTTGTTGACAAAAATGAAATTAAAATGAAGTCTCTGAAGTTGTTATCCATAACATAAATTCATGCAGTGAATCTCATCATAGCATAGGTGGCATTATATATGTAAATATTGAATTTTGCCCCATCTAATTCAAGAAGAACATGAATTACGCGTGGATCCAAAACCTACCACTCCAAACCTTCAAAAAGGCCTTCCCCTTTAGTCGCCGAAGTTTTAAAAATAGCCCATTGGCGGTTTTTTATCTTGTGCAACTCCAAAGCTTCTGTCACTGCAGCAGCATCAACTGCACCTGGAAGGTCCTGTATGCTCCAAAAATGTGACATTAATTACAAAAAGAAAAATCATAAATAAAAAAGCAACCAAAGTAGTTTACAAGATTTGATCACCAAATGAAAAAGTTATTCCTCTTTTCTCAGCTAAAATTCTTGAGGATGTATTTGGGAACTTAAATTTGAAATGATGAATTTGGATTGCAAATTTACCACTAGTTTGAGCAATAGAACTCATGAAGAAGTTCATATTTATGATACTTATTCATCCTCAATGTGTATAGTAAACAAAATCCAAATTCACTCTCAAATATATGTTCCCCTGTAAGAAACTGGGTATTATTTCCTTGTGCAATAAGGGCTTCTAAGACGATGCCCATAATCAGCTTTTGCCCAATGTCACACATGACATGAGAAAAGCAAAGGAATTAGTTCTAACACAGCTCCAAGAAGAAATAAGAAAATAAGACCAACCTGTTTATTTGCAAAAATAAGAGCTACTGCTCCTCTTAACTCCTCCTCCTGCAAAGATCCACACAAACTATTACAAAAGAAGCACAAAAATATATAAATAAGCATTGAAAAGAAAAATGAAAATATCGTAAACACCAAGCTGAAGTAGTTCGTAATAGATGTATGCACTAGTCATCATTATTGATAGTGAAAGGGGGAAAAGGTTTGCTTTATCTCCTATGAAGCAAAGACATGGATACCAAATACGGTTACGACACAGTAAGGTAAATTTTTAAAATCTAGGACACGACAAAAATATGGCAATTAAAAATTGTTAAATGAATTTTAATTTTATTTTTTAGGTCAAAAATATGGCAATTAAAATATTATTTTCAGTATTTTTTTTTAAATCATTCCATGAAAAGTAATTGATACTTTAAATTTTAAAATAACCTTTTTTATTTTTTGGCTAAAATAACATATTGAAAGTTTGGGTTTTTTCAACCTTCTAGCCCAAGCCAATCTTCTAATGAAAATAACCACTAAAAAGGGATCCTACTTCCCTCCCTCTTTCTTCCTGCTGCTTAATTCTCTTTCTCCCTCATTTTTCTTTCATCTACCGCTGCATCTGCTTCACCTTTTTCCACAAAATTTCATGCAATCTTTGTTGCTCCCTGAAATAGATCATCAACCTAGTTTCTTATGTCCATCCCACCCCCCTAATCCAATGTATACAGTAGGCATTCCGGCATGTTGGCGGCATGCCTGTGTCAGACAACTGTATAAGTTCCAGTGTGTCCATGCTTCTCAGTTCATATCTTTTCATGGGAAATGAATGGCACGTAGACAAATAAGTCCTCTAACTCTGTCTTCATAGAAATAAATAAAATACATAAAAGGAAAAGAAATACAACAAGACCATAAAAACCTGAAATGTCGTTTAAAAATTGAAGATAACCATAGGGAAATAACCTTCAAGGGCGAGGGGCAGAAAGGAAGCATGGAATATTTTATGAACAGAGCTTGTTACACTGGTAAAATACAAAAATAAGACTAAATATATCTTGGTTAATTTACCTCCAAGATTGCATGAAATTCTTCTTTAGCTATCACCAGCCTATCTGTGTCACTTGAATCAACAACATAGATTATGGCCTGAGTATTTGGAAAGTAGCATCTCCAATATGGCCTGTAGAGCAAAAAAAAATTGGAAACTAGGTTGGTGATCTATTTCGGGAGTAACATGTTATTAATTAATGTAGATAAACAATATATAATTCATGCAATAAAACTTGAATATAATGAGTAAATGATATATAAAACATATACTAAAACTTGAATAGAATTAGCAATCTTTTTTCGTAGCATGAATACACTGCGATGCAAAACTTATTTTATTTTATTTCACAAATTGTAGACAGTGAAACAGCCTGGAATAGTACTCGTCAATTAAATCACAAGTCCTAATTACAATAGTGGTGTAAAGAGAGGAAACCATGACACCATATAAAAATGACATGACGGGCTCAAAGTAGGTTTGATTGATGCCAAAAGAGTAAAACAAAAGGCATTTCTAAGAACATTTAAATGTTAATATGCAACAGCCTTAAAATATAGGTTCAGATTGTACAGTGAAAGCAGTTTAAGATAGTCTCTCTCAAATGTATAGAAGGAGAGACTAAGATGTTTTAGTGTAAGTTGTGACATTTTGAAGATGTTCATTCTAGCCGATGTTTAGCAAAAATGAGTTCAATAGCATTAAAAGTAAATAAATGCTATAACCACATCCAATAAAAAAAATTACTACATCTGGTTCAAGTAGCTGGATAAGTATAAACAGTACAACTAAAGTATCAAAATGATTCTTTCATTATGTACCAACTACCAAACATTAACCATAACAAGTCACAATAAAATGGATATGACTATATAAGACATATACCTCATCTTTTCTGTAATTAACAGAACACATTGTTTATTGTACAACTTTGAAGAGCCAAACAATATAAGCTCCTATTAAATGTTCTAAGTAGCCAATGGCCTGTTGTAGATGCACAAAAGCACAACTTTACATAGAGGTTCAGGACACCAAACAGCTCATGAAAGAGTTGCCCGTTAAAAGTAAGTTAAATAATAAAGAACTAAAAAAAAAGAAAAAGAAAAGTTACCTGATACTTGTCTGTCCACCTGCATCAAGAAATGATAAAGATGTCATCAGGACAAATACTTGACATTACCTATGTTTGACTAATAAAGCTATACAGCCCGGAATGATAAAAGAAATCAAACTTTCAAAACAACATATTCAATTTAAGATTAAAGTTCCACAAGGTGATATTTTGACAAAGTCCAATGGCTTTGAATAACAGCAAAATTGCGTCGGTCCGTCGGAAAAGAACTAAGGTTGCAGAAATTCAGTTTGAACTGGCAGGCAAAGTTAAGTTTCCATTGTTTCTAATTTCTCCAATAAGTTGTGGCAGGTGTCTCTAACTAAGTGAAAGTTCTATTTTACCCAGCTTCAAAAATGTTCCACTCTGATGATAAAGAGCACATAGTTCTCTAAACTTGCTTCAACTTGTTACTTACTAAGCTGGTTTCTCACAAGAGATACTTATAACAGATGTATAAAGATATAGAGTAGTGGTAAAAGAATCATGTGAATTGTGGGTTGAAAGCCAGATATCGCTACTTGACTATTTCATAAAATCAAGATTTAAATTAACATAAGTGAAAATTAATTATCTTTTTTAAATTCTTTGATATAAGAAACAGAAGGTTTTAAAGTCTCAACCAGAGATTCAAATAGCGGTCGCTACCGCAATAGCGACCACTATATGGCAGTAGTGTCACCATCCGAAACAGCTATTGCGGAAAATAGCATCCGTTATGTCTGCGATAAAACACCGTGAGGTTGTGTGTTCTCAACATAACTGTTTCTTCTTACAGACATCTCTGTAAGCTAGAGAGGTTGTGTGTTCTCTAATATGATTTTAATATAAATACATGTGATTTTTTTCCCATCACTTCAACGTTAAAACAATCAATCGATAGGAACATATAATCAAAATCCCAGGACATTGCTACACATTAAGATGTAGATCAAGGAACACTGGTCCGCATACCTAAATCCCAAACTTGAAATTTGATGTTATTGTACTGCACTGTTTCCACATTAAATCCAATTGCTGCACCATAAAGAACACAACAATTCTTAATTATTTGAAAACATCAACTAATCAATTCTAACTTCCCCACAACATATCAAAATGCTCAATAATCTCCCTACCAACAAAAGAAGAAATGAATACGAAGGACTAACTTGGTATTGTGGAGACAACTTCACCCATCTGGAGCCGATCTGCAACAAAACCCTCAATATTATCAAAAAATGGAAATGCCCGTTTCATAATTCTCGACATGGAAAAATGGGTATCGCTTAAAACATTGAAAGAGAAAGGGAAGAGGAGTAATACAAAGAATGGTGGTTTTGCCGGCATTGTCAAGGCCGAGAACAAGGATACGAGCCTCCTTGTTTCCAAAGAGGGAAGATAACAATTTTGTAAAGAGTATACCCATCCGGTTAAATATAGAGAAATTAATCTGTCAGTGCATGGATTTTGGATCAGATCTCCAAAGCAGAGGGCCTGCTTGCAAGAGAAGTTGAGAACAAAGATCCGAGCCTCCTTATTTCTCAAATCAGTTCTTCAAGCTAATTCAACCTTTTATCCATTTAACATTCAGTTTTGTAAATTATTCCGAATTTTTTTAAAAAAATAATGATATATCTTAAGCATGTATTGAGTTCGAGATATTATATACGTAAAAAAATTACAGTAAGAAGAGTCACTCACTAAAGTCAGGTGTGCGATGCGGGTAAATTTAGATTAATCAAAGTAAAATCTTGAGAAACCGAGAGAACAAAAAAAATGGTATAGTTCATATTCATTTTATAGTCCATATTCGACACTCATGACTTTCACTCCCAACAAAAATTTACAAGGTTTGAACGGTAATTCTCAATATTTATTAATAGAATACTATATATAAATTTAATGATCAATTTTTAACAATTTAATAAATTTAATGATTTTTTTGTGTCTTTTTGAAAGATTAGAAATTTTTACCGATTAGTAACTTTGAATTTATAATATATATTTGATAATTATTAAGAAAATATAATTAAAAGATAAAAGAAAATGGTACTTGTTAATTTATTTGCATTATTCTTCCAATATATTGCTTAAAAATTAATTTAATTATTTATTTCCAAAACAATCTATAAAATAATAATGATCCTTTTAAATTTATTTATTGTCATAGGTATTAAGTTATTGAATTTTTTGAAAAAAAAATTGTTATCAAGAAAAAAAAAAGTTGTTGAACTATTATAAATAGGTAGGTTATTACATGCAAGCTCCTTCCCAATGAAAATTAAAATATTTTTTATATATAAACTTCACTTTTTTATATACATAACTAGAGGTGAGCAAAACTCGACTTGAACAAACCGAATTTTTCGACTCGACTCGAAATTTCATAAATTCGACTTAACTCGAAAAAAAATTCAAATAAACTTTGAGGTCTAAAATGGAAACTCGAATAACTCAAAATTTTTAATAATTAGTGGATTGATTTTTAAGTTAGAGTTGAGTCCCTCAATTTTTCATGATATATGTAACACCCTAACTAGTATTCTATATTCAACACTAATTAGAGTATCACATAAATAATATATCAAAAAAAATTATCGCGTAGAATCATATTTTGAATTTTTATCCCATCAAATTAGGTCTGAATTCAGGCAGAAACTTAACAATTCTTATCTATGATATATTAGGAATATAACTGCCTAAAATAAAATTCTACCCGATTACTATATTTAACATTTTTTTAGTTATTATCCGATTTTAAATCTAATATAACTACTTATCATTCACTATAAACAAAAACTAGTTTATAAGTTATTACAAACCATATTTAAACTAGTATATAACCGACTAATTTTAACATATACATGCCATCTAGAAACATCAAAACACATCAAAAGATGTTATTACTGATACCGTAATTATACTTCAAATAAGTAGGATGCCAGGTCCTTACTCTGGTTTCTGCTTTTTACCTACGCGTGAAAACCATCACACGCTAAGAATATACTTAGTGAGGCAATAATAATATTCAGTGCAATATAACATAACTTTAACAATTAACATATTTAATTTTCATGCATCATGATCACTAGATATGCATTATCATTATGTTAATCATGTATTAACATAATATAAACCGGATATAATTTCTTACCAATATACTTGCCATAACCTTAAAAGTTTACAAACTCTTTTACCTGTTAATGAATTATTTATCAATATCATAGCCCAAATATAAACCTATGAGGACCCTGGGTACTCGAGTCAAAGATGCACCGAAGTGCTAATACACATAAGGTCGTGCCCACCATAATACACATAAGGTCGTGCCCACTATAATACACTAAGTGTCATTTATATACACTATAGTGTTAAACCGAATAACCGAATATGTAGCGTGCTGCTGGACTCTATGGCATGCCAACTATACCCTGTCCCTCAATAACATACTTGGGTATATTTTTCGTATTTGTTTCATCCATGGCAATGTATACTAACATAATTTAACATTGGGCAATCCATACCCGAAATAACATTCATGATATAACATCATATATAACTAGTGATTCATGCATTTATGTTCAATCTTTGACATATTTAAAATATGTCAATCATATGATCAATGACATAAATATCATGCCAATATATAAACCAGGTAGACTTATCGCAAGTCTTCCTAATGATGTATAAAACATTCATGTATCATGTTATGTATGCATTGCACTCACTTGATGCCTTACTAGCATCCTTACTGTCAATTTAACCTTACTCTTGAACTTTTCCCTTATCTTTAAACTTGCTCGTAATACGATCTTGATCACGGTCACGATCTATAAAATCATCATTTACCAAACACATACATTTCAAAGCATATGTTAGTATCATTCTAACATAAGCACATATTAGGAATAAAATTCCTAAAGATCCTTTATTATTCATATCCATCATAATTTCACAAGACATTCTCAATTCTCTTAAAAATAACCATAAAATGAATTCTTTTAAAATTCATCTCAATATTTCCAAATTATTCAAAATGGTCACTTGCCATTAAACTTCAAATTCAATCACTCAACAACATATTTAAGCATTCCAAAATATATTCAAGCTTAGCACCTTGACTTTTAGTCAATTACCATTTCAAACACATATTTTTCCTTAATATGCTATTTGGTCCTTCATACTTTGTAAACTTATAAATTGGTCCAAATAACATTCTAAGTCTTGTAAAATCATTCTCACATCATTTCTAGCCTTAGGAAAATTTTCCAAAATTTTCTCTAATATTCCCCCAATAGGCCGAATATAAAGGGTCACCATACTCAAGATTTCCAACTTGATTCAAGCATGAATTCAACTTCTAAACCTCATTTCCAAGCTCCTATAATTATTTCCATATCAAAATCAATCCAAACTCAACTTCATATCAAAACCCTAACTTAAACCAAATTAGGATTTAACTATCTTCAAGTAGTTTCAATCATCATACAAGCTTGGATATGATTCAACAACAATAACTACATCAAAATCTAATCTTAAATCATCAAAATTAAACATCCCCTTCATCCAACATAATCATAAAACTAAGGATTCAAGCAAGGAAAGCATGAACAAATGGTACCAAAAGATAGAGAATTTTATGGAAATCAACTTCATGTTCCATGCTTTCATCCAAAATCCAACTAAATAAGCTTAAAAATCAAAAAATAAAATTTCTTCTTATCTTGGGTGTAAGTTTCGAACAAGGGGAGAAAAGATGGAGAAAATTCTTGATTTTTCTATTCTTTAATTTAGGCCATTTGTCATCTTATTATAAAAATCTTTAAAAAAATCACTTTTATAGCAAAATGACCATTTTGCCTTTGTAATCCAATGTCCCACATCTTGCCACATGTCAAAAGTTTCATCCAAGGGTCAAAAATAAACCAAGGAGTTAGTGATTACCAACTTTACCCTTGAAATTTTCCAAAATTACCATCTTGCCCCTTTTTCATCTAATGGCTCATATTTAATATGGAAAACTTACTTTAATCCAATGGTCCATGTTAAATCTTACCATTTTAAGATATAGAAATGACATTTTTAACCTTGCCTTATCATCCTTTAAAATATCTTGAATATCCGATTATCCGAATATTTTTCTAAACTTTATCGTTTTATAGCCACTAATACAAACTTCGTACGAAGAATCCGGGTAACACGAAAACATCATTCTTGGGGGTAAACTATTCATTTGCGGGACTAAAATACATAACTTTTATAAATTACAATTTAGTCCCTAAACTTTTCCAAACTTTATACTTTGGCCACCAAACTTTCAAAATTTTCATTTTAGTCATTAGCCAAAATTTTGGGATATTACAATATACATATATCGATATAAAAAATATGAAGAAATATATCACATATGAAAAATATGAAGAAATATATATTCATATCTTATATGATTAGAGAGAGTCATTTAAATTAGAATCAAATTGTACTATAACATGATAAATAATTAAAAATGAGATTCCTTTATTGTTTTAATTAGTATTATATACAAACTTTAAAGAGATTTATCTTCAATTATTTTGATCTCAAATTTGGACATTGGCAATGAAAAACAACTTGCTAGTAGTGTTTTAATTTTAATATTATAGAAAAAGAAAATTGTAACTCCCAATGAATTTAAAAGACACAAAATAAATCATTAAAAAAAGATAACGTTTAAGTGAAAATTAATATAATTATTTGGACATACAAATAATTAAAGAATAATTACTTAAATTAAATAATAAACTTTAAAAGTATATATAAAAATTTATTGGAATAAATTCTAAATGTCTAAATTATTCTCATTAACTCCAATAACTTCAAAGTCAAAATCGTTGAAAGCTCAAATTAAAGTGAATATAGTCGTAATTGCGAGTGCTTTGTTATATGTCTATATATGTGTAGGAATTATAGCCAAATGCCATGAAAATCGATGCCAAATTTGTTTTGAGCTTTCGAGCTATTACCGCACAATCCGAGGTATATGTCCTTTAGATCTCGTCCGATATAATATAGAACAATACCCAAAATAATTGATAGACAGTTGCTTCTAACACTGGCAGTAAGGAGGCTGGGCGTATAAAACATTAGATTGAGCAAAAGTCAATAACTGACTTATCCTGAGTCCCCTTTTTTTTTCTTTTGTGTGGAACAGAGATTTAAATTGTGATTCGTCGCGCTGTTTTATTATAGTTGCAGCATAATAAATGTTATTGTGGTCATCGCAGACCACAAATTTTACAAATAAATATGTACATATACGAATAAGTGAAGTTCTTTGGACTAGGTCACACCGTCTTCTTCACACGATCCTAAACATTTCATATTAACAAAATATATATATGTACATATACGAATAAGTGACCTAACCAGATGCCGAATCACAATAGGTGGACACCAAGCGTTACCAGGACTAGAGAAGGAAATTGTCAATCATATGGAAAACTACATCTGTTCCATCAGAGTTAAACCAGTAGCTCTTCACCTGAAGATACTAAAATATGAGCAAAACAATGAAACCGTCAAACTGAAAAAAAAATCTATTACACCATTGAACTTGCCTGAATTGTAGTATGGGCAACATATCGCTGTTTACTTTTTTGAAAGCTTACGTCGATGCTTTCCCAAGGTACTTGAGTGAGAACTTGAATCATCACCTCTACATATTAATGCAAAATACTAAAAGTAAGACGAAGATGTTTAAACACATCATAAATCTAATAATCACAAACTATAATTTCATTAGGAAAAGAAGAATAAAACTGGAGAGACCTAGGTAATAATTACTATCTCTTCAATTAAAACTATCTGCCACAAAATCCTAGATTCACAATTACAACAGTTCAACAATGGTTTCTACATTTTTCTATTCCAATCTGCTTTTAAAAAAATGCAAGTGACCGATGAGAGGCCATTGCAACAACATCAGTCCATAATTGTTTAGGAGCCTTCATTTGAAATAAAAGAGTTCTTGTTGTTTCAAGATGTATGTTCTTCCGTTTAGCAAACTCCATTATAAGACTGTGTGTCAACGCCCGAGGATTGATGAAGAATCCCATTGTAGGCCACGTAAGAAATATATTCTATGGCATTATCCCATTGTAGGGGATAATCTTAATACCATAGGTAATCAAACATTCTCCAATCCAAACACCCCTAATACCATAAAATCCCTATACACTATAAAACCAATTGTTGTGCCAAAATCTAAACAAGAAGCCAGAAGGAGAAAAGCTCAACAAACCTTCAACATCACTTATTTGGGATATAGCCATAGAGGAAGCTTTATTTTGGATGTTATTTGTAGTTTCCCTGTCAACATATACAACATGTGGATACTTCTCATCTAAAACGAGAAGGTTTGACTGGAAATAAAGATGAAAAATGTTAATAAAACTAAGCAGTTACGGGATACATAGAGCTAAATAATATAATAAATAAAATTGAGAAAAAGCTTTGATACACAGGCCCTAAACTTTAAATTCTAAAATTAATTTTACACAGCCTGTGTATCAAAGTTTTACCCATAAAATTGAGTAGAAAAACAACAACTTACCTTTAGAAGTTCATCATGGCATTGAATTGATGATGTTCTCCAACCAACCATATCTTAGATAGAAGTCAAGATAAACATAATTTTATACAAAAGAATAAAAAAAAAACATAGTCGTGTGTATAAACTAGATGCAATTTAACCTCAGAAAGGATACGATCATAATTTGCATTTGCGTATACCACACATCGCTTAAATGCACGCAAAGCTGATCTATACAGGTTAATTAATAGAAGGACATTACCAAATCTGTAGTTATTAAGAATAAATGTTAAGACAATAGTAGAGAATCAGAAAATTAACACTAACATGAATTTTAGTTCATCACCATCATTAACCATTCTAAGGAGAAGTGGGGGTTTCCCCTCTTCGCTGTCAGTGAGAAATAGATGTTTTCCAGACCTTCCAACAACCAAGTGAGCGGTCTGAGATGCTCTTTTCTCAAGAAAAGGAAGACCACAAAGAAGTGGGAGCTGCAGAACATAGACAACAGTGTCATCTATACCAAGTACGCCTCAATTTACATTTACATCAAATAGAGTGAATAAAGAACAAGAAGCCAACCAAAGAAAAAAGAAAATATGATGGAAAGTAGCCAAAATGAGTGACAACGTGGCAAATAATTTATCATGTTTAAAGACAGCATTCAAGCATGTCTGCTTCACTCATGAGTTATCATTACAATAACATTTATCACTTACGAGTTATCATTTCAAGATCATTTCCATTTATGCAAAAAGCTAACTTCAAATTATGGTCTGAGGTTTTAGGAAAACTTTATTCTAAAAGAAAAACTACAAGCATATCCACCACCTTTTCTCCCATATTAACAGTTCATTATTCTTCCCAATGTTTTCAGCACCCCAAAACCATAAATCATCATTATATTAAAGGAACATGCAGAAAGGAGGAATTTCAGAAGAAAAAAAATTAAAAGGGAAAACGAAAAAGGGAAAGGTGAGAAGTGCAAGTAAAACACCCCAACAGAGCGAGCAGTTAGTGTGGGAACCTCCTGGGGAAGAATTTTGAAATCTTCCAAAAGTGGAAACTTTTCTTCCAAATGGATGTTTAGTGTCCAAATCAACATCTTCGGCTAATCTACACTAGGTTAGAAACATTTGATCCTAGGCTTGTTATATGCTCACCCACTATCACCTCGAATGTAAAGGATTTACCTAGGAAAGCTCTATGGGCTTAGAAGGTCCACATTTGTGTATAGATAGAAGTAAATAAGATTTAATGACCCCATCTATTTTGGGACTTTCTGGATGGAAAGATTTTTCAAGTGGACAATTGAGCCTCGTCCGGTGCTTGGCTTTTAACAATTATTTTTTTGCTGAATACTGAAAATATTGCAAGTAATAACAAGTAAAACAGCACAGGAATAGAAAAATGACTCCAGATGACATAGAAAAGCATGCTACTTACCTGTTTATGTCCCCTTGAACCAAGATGTGGTGTTGCAAATGTTATAAAATTCATTGGTTCCAATCCAGCGATTATATCTTCAGAAGGCTGCTCAAGATATGGCATCGAAGAATCTGTGTGCTCTCCGGTTAAAGAGTTCACAAGAGGACCTGCTTGACCTAACTTGGAAGAATTCCCATAGAACCTCCCTATTGCATATCTTGCAACAAGACCACCTAAAGAGTGCGCCACGAAAGAAATCTTTTGCACCTCAGGCCAACGTTTGATGAAGATAGCTATGATACTCTCTCCCAGATAGTCCCCATCAAAATTTAGAAAAGTGAAACCGAAAACGGCATTTCATCAATCAACAAACAACAAAATGAGATAAAAACTTTACCTCTTGAGCTAGCCTTTCACCCATCATATCAACACCATCAAATGTCAATTTTAAGTAGTTGCATCGACTGCCTGTACACAAATATCAAGTCAAAACCTATTATGTGTGTGTGTCTGTGTGCAAGATGGAATATCCCAAAGAGATGCAATGCATGAAAAGGTATGCTATTATCAAAATTCAGAAGGACCTGCTTAGCAATAATTTCGCTTTAACATTTACAGAAATGTAACTTGAGAAAACAGCTCGTTTGACGTATTGAATAAAAAGAATACTGGTGCAAAACAACTGGTTTGACTAGTTGAGCAAAGAGAATATTGTGTTATTTGCTAAGGAACAAGCAAAAATTAGTTTGTCAAACTACTTTGATGTATTGAGCTTGTGCAGACTTCAGGCAGGCACTACCATTCCATTATCATAACTTCTGCTGAAACTTATCCATTTTCCATGCACGAGTCTCATCTTTTCACATATAATATTAGAAAAGAAGAGAGACGAGGCGAGAAAATGCTCAAAAGAAAACTCACGGTGCACTATTACTTTGTCAGGTAGTTTCGCAACAAACTTTTCTGCAGCAAATCTCCAATCAGCAGCACTAGAAACAAGGAAAAACTTATTATGACTAGTTCATCACATTTTTAAGTGAAGAGTTTATAAATTGCATAGAAGCAGAAGCAATTTATTGATTACCACAAGCCAGAATAGCATAAGTAAAAGAATAAATAACATATTCATAATAAGATATTGGAACTACAAGAACAATAGAATCAAATTTGGAGAATAGCAAATATTAACCGGTTAAACCAAACAGAGTTCAAAGTTAGGGCATGTTTAAAAAAGAATCTTTAACCAAGAAAATGCTGGTAAAGTTCAAAAAGTGCACAAAATTTTTGTAAGGAACCGCTCCAATCCAATATCTTAATATCTTTACCACTGAGCTATTAAAGTCTTTGTTACAAAGCCAGTCATACCCCAAAAAGGACATACATATATTTAACATTTTTTATATGTTATTGCTTCCTAATAATTAAATAGATGGTAAAGAAACCACCCACTAGTGGAATCTCTAATATCTCCGAACAGTGCATTCAATAATGATGCTTAATTTTATCCAAAAAAATATAATGATCCTTAAATTAAAGTGTTCTACCTCTTCTTATGGAATTGGTTGAGCGGGTTTACAAAGGATAGACACATACAACACACAAATCTGTTTACAGCACATATTAATGTACATACAACTAAAAATATTTCATTAACTTCTTTTCCAAACATCCATAGAAAGACCTAAAAATTAATAAATTGTAGAAATAACTAAAGATTTTATTAACATATTTTATAAATAGAATATATGGTCAAATCATATGTAAGGAAGCACATCTAATACAAATTAATTTCCTAAAAAATGTTGACTGAATATCAAATACATAAATTAGTCTGAAGGCCAATTCTTACATAATGAGGCAAACAACGAAAAATCCTTAACCTTTTAAAAGCAAAAAAAATATCCAACATTTTTTTCTTGCTCATCCTTTTTCTATATCTTAAATCTCATATCTCCAAACATTGCTCAAATGTAACTTATTCTCACATTCAAATTATTCTCCAACCCAAAACAACAATCAATTAAAAAACAAAGCATGAGTGCATCCATGAAACACCAAATAATAAAACTAGTAAGAAATGAATTATACAAAGAAGCATTTCATCTATACAGTGAAAATCTCATAGCATTCTTTCTTTCCAATAAATTCACATTCCCTTCTATTTTCAAAGCTTGTGCCAAGTTCAACTCACCATTTCTTGACCAAATCCTCAACGCTCATCTCATAAAGATTGAGTTTTCTAATGATATCAATGATGTCACATCTCTCACGAATATGTACATGGAATTGGATGACTTTGAATGTACGCTCAAGGTGTTTTTTTTTTATTTTTTAACATAAACGTCTGTAGCGAAGGTCTCACTAAATAAAAACGATGGTTTTTGAAAGGATGTTTTTGAAAGGTGTTTGGATATAAAATATTTATTCCGTGAGGTTTACAAAAACCTTATAAAAATGGAGTCGCCACCGGCCACTTAGGTAGGCCGGACACCATAAAACCAGAGATTCAAAAAGACAGGGTTCGGGAGTCGGTTACGGATGGGGAAGGATTAGCACCCCCACACCGCCCAAAAATTGGTACTTTAATAATTACCGCTTTATTAATATTGGATTTTCCGGATTAAAGTGACGATTATTTTAAATTTCGGTCATAATTGCGAATTAATTTTAAGGGTCCTGTTACCCGAGAATAAACGTCCAACCACTATCACTACGCTTGATACTGGCCCCGTTTACGCTCGGGTAAAAGGACACCGCATTAACAATTTATATCTCGATATGCAATCTTAATGGCAAAAAATATAAAACATGGTAAAATGCTTAAATGTAGTAAATATTGTCATAGCAGAATATTAATCTAACATAGATGATATTCTAGACTAAAACATGCATACATACATATTATTCTAAATGATAAATAAAGACAACTTTAACAAATTAGAACAACAATGCAGGAATAATTACATTATGCGTAGACGAACAAATATTAAACATATACATGCTATTAATAAAATATATTTTAACATATATGAACAATATATTATACGTGAAAGAAAACACACTAACACATAACCTAAAAGCCAAGGAAACGTGCAATACGTACAAAAATACAAAACATACTTTTTACGAATTAACTAGAACATAACATGCTTTAACACGAATAATCAGATAAAAAATGAATATCATGCTTAACACATATATATACAAACATAAAATACGAGTCATATACGAGGGACATGAAATAAAATAATATTAACATATACGATTATAATACGAACAATAATATTTACAAAGGAAATAGGACTGAAATGAAATAAAAACAAAAGTCAATGGCGGAAATTAAAGAACAATAATATGTAATTTAGGGACGAAATTGCGAAACAAACAAAACTTAAAAGGACCAGAATTGTAATTAGACCAAGGGGCAGACCCAAAGTGAAAAATTCAAAAACGCGGGATGGTTAAGGGCGTAATTTTACCATTCGTAAACCGATTCGGTGTAATTTAGGGACGAAATTGTAATCTTTTTGAAAAACCGGGGATGGGCTGTGATTATACCATGCGGCAAGACAAAAATAAAAATATTGAAAACGGTGGGATTAAGTGTGTAATTTACCCATTTGGTAAAATAATAACATCTATATAAGGGCTATTTTGAGACCAAACCAAATTTTCCCCATTTTCGTTTCATTCTTGTTTTCAAATAACCGGTGTTCATCGTTTTCTCTCAAATGTTCTTGAGAAACCCAGAATCCGGCGGCCGGCCGCCGTATATTCTCCACCGCCGCCGCCGCTTGCTAACCGAGAGCAGTAGGCTCCCAAAATACACCAAAACGTTTCCCTTGTCTTCCTCAATACGAATCCGTGGTTGGATTCAGAGGATACCCTTTCTTTTACTCTAGATCTAAGAAATACGAACCCAAAAAAAATATTTTTTAGACCAAAATACAACTACAAAGGGTCTTCTCTTCCCTTTAGTTCACCAGATCTGGCTTATAGAAGCCGAGAGGTTTGTCACCGAGAGAAGGAAGACCCACAGACAACGCCGGTAAGACTACCTTTTTTGTTTCTGTTTTTTATTTCTGTTTCGTATATGCATGTAAAGAAATAAGTAAGAAAAAGAGGTAAGTGTTTACCAATGGACCCTTTTTTTGATTATCTCGACTGGTTACAAGTTTCTGGTTTTACAAGCTCTCTGTTCTTTTTTGTGTTACTACTCTCTCTGTTTTTTTTGCTAATTTTTTTGCTCGCTAAAAATTATCCCCGTTACAACAGCCCCGTTCCATATATATCACTGCCTCTGCTTTTGTTGCAACTTGTATCTTCTTTTCCAGATCTGACATTTGCTTGTTGTCTTTGGCATAATCTGAACGGGGGACTGAATATCGGCGCGGTGGCGGTGTGGTCATTCTGCCAGAGGCCAGACGCATTTTCGGCCGTTAGATCAGATCTGATCTAACGGTCGAGATGGCTTGAAGAACGGTCGGCCTGGATGAAGCCTCGATCTGATGAAACGGCTTCAGATTTCGCCACGTGGAGCTCCGCAGTCGAGGAGTCAGAACGCGTGGATCTTACGCGCGCGTGAGATATTAAAGCGTCCGCGCGTGGCACTCGAACGGTCCATACGTGTGGAGCACGCGCCTGGCAGATATTTTAGACCTTGGTTGCATCGTGGCCGTTGGATCAGATCTTGATCCAACGGCCCACAGTTACCTGCACGTTGTAATTAAATAGGATTCAGACTTGGGCCAAACGGGCCTTGTAATTGGATTTGTAATTGGACTGTAATTTTTTGGGTTTAATATATTTAATTTTTTTATTTTGTCAGCCCAATAATATTAATAATAATTATAACAGCAATACATGTATATACGACAATGTCTACTCATATTATTAACTAATATAATATTCTAGTATACGTACGTATAATCATACATATAATTAACATAACATCTATATACGCTTATACCCTAGATACATACGCGACATACATACACCCCTAATACGCATACATAGCTTATACATGCACACACTACCTTATATTAGTAACATTCATATAATAAATATACATGCAATATTAATATATTTATAAGTAAAAATGAGTGATTACAACGTCGGCTTTAATCAAACAAAGAGTCGATACAAAGAGAAAAACAAGGATACAACACAATCCCAGCAACAACAAACACATAACAGTGCATGCAACATCATCAACTGAAGCAACACACAAGAGTAAAAAAAGGGAAAAAAAACACATACACAAAGAACAGAAACAGGAAAAAATAGTAGGGGAAGACCCAAACAACTTCCAAAACCAACAAGAAACTGAAGTACATAGACAGACCCAATATCAACATTCTTCAACTGCATGACATTTCAGGGGAACCGAAGAATAACTCGTGTGGATGAATGCATCTAGAAAGCCATCGAAGTGTCATCGCATCAAGGATATTAGAGTCGTTGATGACTGATGGACTGAAATAATGAGAAAGAGTCGGGGATTCTTGCCATCAGAAAGATCGATAGACACAACTAACCTTGACCACCACCGAGAGAAAACTAAAAGACCTGCAAAATCAGAACCCATAGATAAAATCAACCAGAGAAACCGGAACGAGGAGAAGAAAAATGGAAGTAGAAGAGGCAAATCATTTCTTAACACCCACATCCACGCTTTCACCTCGTCATAGAGGATCGAAAACAATACCTTGGTAGCTGGAGAATGGCTCCCATCGAGCAGACCAACGGGTGCTCTAGAACACCAAACAACGACGAAGAAAAAAAATTAGAATAGAGAAGGGAAAAAGAAAAAAGAATGAGGAAAAACAAGAAGAACAAAACAGTGGGAGGCCAACCGTCGCATAAGGAGCTAGGAGTTTTCTTTTAAAAAAAGAGAAATACAACATTTTTTA
This sequence comes from Hibiscus mutabilis, assembly GCA_019671005.1. Classification (NCBI taxonomy): domain Eukaryota; kingdom Viridiplantae; phylum Streptophyta; class Magnoliopsida; order Malvales; family Malvaceae; genus Hibiscus; species Hibiscus mutabilis. The sequence goes on from CM033753.1 coordinate 3,352,936, forward strand.
GAGAGAGAAGAGAGAACGTTTTACTTATCCACTTTGAATACAAGTAAAGCAAGCAAGCATGTTCAAGGTATTTTTAGAAATGTTTAATCTAAACTTGACTTAATTAAACACGATAATTTATGGGTTTGAGGGAATAGACACAATAAAGAATCTTTTACAGTATTTAAGGAGATGTGTTTCGAATTGTGGAGGCCTAATTCACTCATTATAGCTATTGTTTTGCCAGTTTCTCGAAGTTAACTTGACATGCGAGGTCATTCTTTGGTTATCAAGTGAAGTTCAAGTACCAATATGAACTATGTTCAAATGATTATATTAGTTATTAAACTTTCAAAAGTTATCAAGTTGGATAAAAAATAAAGTTAAAATATCAATTTAAACTAAAAACCAAGTTCAAGTACCTGATCGAACCAAAATAACTTTAGGTATCATGTTACACCTTGAAACCACATTCAAATACCTAATTAGAAAAAAATACTAAATTACACCTTAAAACCAACTTCAGATACCGGAATAAAAGGAAGTCCTGTTATGAGGCATATTAGAATGAGGCTGACATGTTGTACCGGTATCAAGTTCCAACATAAATTCTTATTGGGCTACAACATAAATGCTTACCCTAACAGTAAGAAAAATTATAGTTACACAAACGCTTACCAATAACATTAATTTTTACAAACTCATAAGATTTTGGGTTGCTATATAAATTTATTATGGAACCAACTTAAATTATTACAGGAATGGTAGGAAAAAAGGTTATAACACAAATTCTTACCCAAGATCACGAAATGCAAAACCCATTCAAATTATGGTAAGAAATTATTGTAACGACCCACATTTTGGGTTAACGAATTGGGTCTTGGACCGAGTATTAGGCCTTGGGTTTAGGGCCCAATTAAAAATGTGTATTTGGGCTTAGGGGTAAAAAGGGGAAAATAAATAAAAAAGGAAAAAGGTTGTTTGAATTTTTAAATAGGGAGTGGGTGGTTGAAAAGAGAGAGAAAAAATGATAGAGGAGAGAGAAAAAGGAAAAAGATGAGAATGGTGGGAGAGAGAGAAAAGAGAGAAAAGTTAGGGTGAGAATTTCAAACTCCGATCTACGGAGATCTAGCCGTCAGATCGTGACACATCCACTGCAATTGTGTTCATCTCGCTGAGACGAGTCCACTGGTACCAGCATCACTGCCTTCAGAGTTACCGTTGGAGGAGGTAAGAAAGAGTAAGTTTTGGGTGGTGCTGTTCAAGGGGGTTAGAGGGTCGAATCAAGAAACGGAGGCCACCACCGAGTTTACCGGCTCAAAAATAGTCGACCGGTGAAGTTTGGTCGCTGAAAGTCGACGGAGCCGCCGTCACGCGCCCCCATGCGCCACCGCTGCTCGTGGGCGTGGCCCTGCTATAGGGGACTGAGTCACCCGATTTGACTCGGCCCAACTCGGTCGAGTCAAGCCGAGCTGACTTAGCCCAAGCCCAGCTGTGCCGAGCCAAGTCGTGCCGCATCGAGCCCAACCGTCTGCCGCCATCTACCGTCGATAGCCGTTGTTGATTGACGTTCATTGAACGTTGACCATTGACCGTCGCCGTTGATCGTTGACCGCCGTTGTTGACTTTGACTGTTGATCGACATTAACTTTTTTCAAGAGACTCTACCTTGGGGTTTCTCGACGTTCTAGATCCAATGGCGTAGTCTGTTTTGCCAAATTCGAACCCGATAAGCTATTTTTACGTATTTGACCCTTTGCTTGGCATAAGAGGTGTATAAAATTTACGTGTTTTCGTAATTGTTGTCATGCGAGGATTAATCGGGTCGGTTATCAGATCAAATGATATATTCAGGAAGCTAGGATGGAGATTTTAGCGATGTCAGCATAAGGTTAGTACACCTCAAACTTCGAAACGCTTCATGAGCATCATAAGTGTAATTGCCTTGCATGTTAGTGGTTGCAAATTAGGAGATGAGTAATAAGCATGTGATGATGTGGATATTCGAGGCTTGGTAATTATTGAGAATGTTGAGACTGTTATGAGCTTTAGAGACCGTATAAGATTGTCTGGATATTCATATGATTACCTGATTTATGATTGCTATGTGGTGATGCCTTGTGTGCTAGTGGAATGAATTAATATGTTCGATTGAATATTGGTTAGGGGCGGTGCTGATAAATATTCAATTAAATGCTTAAAAATTGATAAATAACAGTAAATGATTTAAATGCGCTAGTAACAGAATATAATGATTTTTATAAGCTTTAGAGGTAGAATAGGGCCTCGAAATTAATATTGATGTTGCCAGGCTTAATGGACTAATACCGATAAATACTCGATAAATTGCTTATGAAACCGATATTAACACTAATTGGTTTAAAGGTCGGTTTGAGATAGAAATCGTTGAATATGATTAATAAAACGGTTATTACTGTAATCAATGAGATAATCTGGATTTTTGGAAATAATTAATGGGGATGAATTATATTACTCCTACATAAAATGTAACAACTCGGTAATGCTTGATTGGTTGTAATAGCAACAATAGAGATCCGTGGTGGGTCGTGTGATGGTTGTGTGCCAGGTAGGGCACTTGTATGGATCCGTGGTGGATCATGTATGGTTACGTGCCAGGTAGGGCACTTGTTTGGTTAAGAGTCTTTGTTTGGTGGGATCCGAATACCCAGTGAGTGAGTGTTGCAACACATGAAGGCCATCCGATGTGAGATATCGGTTGATGAAATGAAGGTCATCCGATGTGAGATTCCGGGTGATGATACTTGCTCGATGCGAGATTCTGATCTCCGCTCGATGTGAGATTCTGAGATAAGACTCGATGCGATATTCCGAGTATACCGCTTGATGTGAGATTCCAAGCATGGATGGGTCTCCCAGTGTCGGGTGATATTGGGTCCCACTCCTGGTTTGTTTATCTATATATTTGTGTTGTTGAGATGGTGCTTGTTCTATGGCATGTGTTTAGGCGATTATGGTAGCGCCACATGTTAATTTATCTTTCCTTATTGCTCGTACTAGCTTGCATGCTTACGTTTATGATTATCATGAAGTATAGTGGAGTAGATGTGTACTACTGAGCTTTGTAAGCTCAGCGCTCGGAATCATTGTTTTCGTGCGTAGGTTGACCATTGGATCGTGGGATCTTGGAGCACTATCAGATCGAGATTCTAGCACATGGTGATCTTCAGAGTACGATATTTGAGTCTAGTGGGCTATGTGTTCATAGGACCTTACTTGTGGAGTCTGTAATTATTATTTGAAATTGTATTATTTAAAATTGTACCTTTAAATGTTTTAAATTTAAATTGGAGCTCATTTGTAATATTTAAATTTAAATTTAAATTTAAATTGGTTTTAAATGCTTTTGCAACTTGATGGGTTGATCCTGTTTGAAAAGAAAAGTTTATAGTTTTGGGCTTGAGGCCCAAATGTGACATCCGAGTCGAGGGTGTTACAATTGTGTTATAACATAAAATCTTAAACGATAACTTTATTTCTTACCAAACTCATAAGAATTAGGGTACCTACTCAAATTTTTACAGAACCAACATTCATTCTTAAAGAAACTGTAAGAAAAATTGTAATAACACAAATTCTTACCTGAGATTACCAAATCCAAAACCTTTTAAACTTATGGTAAGAAATTGTGTTATAACATAAACTCTTACAAAATAACCTTATTTCTTACCAAATTTATAAGAATCAGGGTATCAACACAAATTCTCATATAATCTACTAAATTCTTACGGAAATTGTACGAAAAAAGGTAATAACACAAATTCTTACCCGAGATCACCAAACCCAAAACCCTTTGAACTTATAGTAAGAAATTGTGTTATAACATAAACTCTTAAAAGGTAACTTTATTTCTTACCAAACTCATAAGAATTAGGGTAATTATACAAATTCTTACCCAATATCACCAAATCCAAAACCCTTTAAACTTATGGTAAGAAATTTTGTTATAACCTAAACTCTTACAAGATAACCTTATTTCTTATCAAACTCATTAGAATTTGGGTACCTACACAAATTCTTACTGAATCTGAATAATTTTTTTCGAAAATTGTAAGAAAAAAGGTAATAACACAAATTCTTACTTGATATTACCAAATCCAAAACCCTTAGAACTTATGGTAAGAAATTGTGTTATTACATAAACTACTAAAGGATAAATTTATTTCTTACCAAACTCAAAAGAATTAGGGTATCTACACAAATTCTTAGGGAAACTACATAAATTTTTGCAGAAACTGTAAGAAATAGGTAATAACACAAATTCTTACCCGAGATCACCAAACCAAAATCCTTTGAACTTATGGTAAGAAATTGTGTTATAACATAAACTCTTAAAGGATAACTTTATTTCTTACCAAACTCATAAGAATTAGGGTACCTACACAAATTCTTACAGAACCTACATACATTCTTAGAGAAACTGTAAAAAAAAGGTAATAACATAAATTTTTACATGAGATCACCAGATCCAAAACCCTTTAAACTTATGGTAAGAAATCGTGTTATAAACTAAACTCTTACAAGATAACCTTATTTCATACCAAACTTATTAGAATTTGGTACCTACACAAATTCTTACGAAAACTGTAAGAAAAAGGTAATAACACAAATTCTTACCCTAGATCACAAAATCCAAAACCCTTAGAACTTATGATAAGAAATTATGTTATAACATAAACTCTTAAATGATAAGTTTATTTCTTACCAAACTCATAAGAATTAGGGTATCTACACAAATTCTTATAGAACCTACATACATTCTTAGAGAAACTGTAAGAAAAAAGGTAATAACATAAATTCTTACCCGAGATCATCAAATCTAAAACCCTTTAAACTTATGGTAAGAAATTGTGTTATAACCTAAACTCTTACAATATAACGTTATTTCTTACCAAACTCATTAGAACTAGGTTACCTACATAAATTATTACGAAAATTGTAAGAACAACGGTAATAACATAAATTCTTACCCGAGATCACAAAATCTAAAATCTTTTGAACTTATGGTAAGAAAATGTGTTATAACCTAAATTCTTATAAGATAACAAAATTTCTTACCGAACTCATAAGAATTAAAGTACCTATACAAATTCTTACGAGACCTAGATAGTTTCTTATAGAAGTGTAAGAAAAAGGTAATAACACAAATGCTTACCATAGATCACCAATTCAAAACTCTTTAAACTTATGGTAAGAAATTGTGTTATAACATAAACTCTTAAAAGGATACCTTTATTTCTTATCAAACTCATAAGAATTAAGGCATCTACACATATTATTACAGAATCTGCATAAATTCTTACGGAAACTGTAAGAAAAAAAGGTAATAACACAAATTCTTATCCGAGATAACTAAACCCAAAACCCTTTGAACTTATGGTAAGAAACTATGTTATAAAATAAACTCTTAAATGATAGCTTTATTTATTACCAAACTCATAATAATTAGGGTGTCTACACAAATTCTGACGGAACCTATATACATTCTTAGAGAAACTATAAGAAAAAAAGGTATAACACAAATTTTAATCCGAGATCACCAAATCCAAAACTCTTTAAACTTATGGTAAAAAATTGTGTTATAACCTAAGCTCTTAAAAGATAACCTTATTTTTTACCAAACTCATAAGAATTAGGTACCTACACAAATTCTTACAGAATCTACATAAATTCTATAGAAACTGTAAGAAAAAAGGTAATAATACAAAGACATAATGCCAAAAAATGCCCATAGCATTTGACTGAATAGTTATTTTGGCCATATTCTTTTTTTGAACTAATTTAACCCACAACGTTTCATTTTGGGTCAAAATGGCTCATTTGTGGTTGAAAAATGTTAGTTAACTGACGATAAACAACTTGAAATGACGTGACAAACCTACATGGAAGTGCACGCCATGATAGCAGTGTCATATAGACAAATATACTGACTTTACATAATGACACACCGGTCAAAAAACATTTTCATAAAATTGTATAAAATATAAAATATTTTTTCCTTTTGACGTGTCATTCTATCATGTCATTTCAAGTTGTTTATCATTAGTTGACTAACAATTTTCATCCGAATAGGGGCCATTTTGACCCAAAATGAAACGTTGGGAGTTAAATTGGTTCAAAAAAAGAGTATGGGTCAAAATGACTATTCAGTCAAACGTTAAGGGCACTTTTTGGCTTTATGCCTAATACAAGTTCTTACCCGAGATTACCAAATCCAAAACCCTTTGAACTTATGGTAAAAATTTGTGTTATAACCTAAACTCTTACAAGATAACATAATTTCTTACTGAACTCATAAGAATTAAAATACTTACACAAATTCTTACGAGACCTATATAATTTCTTACAAAAAGTGTAAGAAAAAAGGTAATAACATAAATGCTTATCATAGATCACCAAATACAAAACTCTTTAATATTATGGTAAGAAATTGTGTTACAATATAAACTCTTAAATGATAACTTTATTTCTTACCAAACTCATAAGAATTAGGGTACCTACACAAATTCTTACAAGACTGACATAAATTATTAGAGAAATCGTAAGAAAAACGGTAATAACAGAAATTCTTACATGAGATCACCAAATTCATAACCCTTTCAACTTATGATAAGAATTTGTGTTATAACCTAAACTCTTACAAGATAGCCTTATTTCTTACCAAAATCATAATAAATAGGGTACCTACACAAATTCTTGAGGAACTTACATAAATTCTTATGGAAAGTGTAAGAAAAAAGGTAATAACACAAATGCTTATCATAGATCACCAAATCCAAAACCCTTTAAACGTATGGTAAAAAATTATGTTATAACATAAACTCTTAAAGGATAATTTTATTTCTTACCAAACTCATAAGAATTAGGGTACCTATACAAATTCTTACGGGACCTACATAAATTATTAAAGAAACCGTAAGGAAAACGACAATAACATAAATTCTTACTTGAGATCACCAAATCCAAAACCCTTTCAATTTATGATAAGAATTTGTGTTATAACCTAAACTCTTACAAGATAACGTTATTTCTTACAAACTCATACAAAATAAGGTACATATACAATTTCTTACGAAACTTACTTAAATTCTTACATAAGATTTTATGTTCCTACTTCTTACCAAGACCAACATAAATTTTACATACTTTGTTATGAATAACGTAATGTTTTAGGTTGCAATCTAAAATGTTACACAATCTAACCTAAAATGTTATATATTTTGGTAACAATTACGTTTGAAACTTAAAATGTTACATGAGTTTCTAAATTGATTCAAACTTAATTTGAGTGTAACATTTTAGGTTGCAACCAAAAAACTTATCAATTTCACATACTTTGTTATGATTTGAGTAACATTTTAGGTTACAAACTATAATGTCCCCAGTCCAACCTAAAATGTAACATTTTATGTTGCAATCTAAATTTATTCAAACTTAATTTTGATACTTATGCTCTGAGTTTCGATGCTTGTTCTAAAACTTAATTTCTTGATAATGCATTTGAAGTTGTATGTTTTGATACATATGCTTTGAGTTTCGATACTTGTTCTGAATCTTAATTTCTGGATAATGCATTCGTAGTTGTAAGTTTCGATACTTACGCTTGAAGTTTTGATATTTTCTCTAAAACTTAATTTATTGAAACGCATTCGAAGTTTCAATACAAAATCTATGGGTTTCGACATTCGATTTGAGGTTTGAAATAAGTATAAATACATAAATTTTCATTGTTCATTTACAATATTCATTACTTACATCGATTACAATAATATTCAATGACTTAAAATATAAAAAGTAGTATTTAATACTAAATAATTGGTACATTCAATCTCTAATGACATTTATTACTTACATCAATTGCAATAATATTCTTTGTATGTACAATAACATTCATTAGTGACAAGGCGTTCAACATGCATAGAGAATAATCAAACATTGTCAATTACATTCATTTTATAAGAGAACCAAATAAAGTGATAAACAAAAATAAACTTGTATTCTAAACTATACAAATTTTCTGTTAATGGCACTAATGTTACAGCCCCAGCCATCAAAATCTCAACTCCCAAAATGCATGATTCATTTTAAAACACCAAAAAGAACCGTAAAATAGAGAAGAGAAAGGCATAACGATGATGCAAAACCCTAACTCCTCTCAAATGCAAGACATTAAATGTTGCGTTCATAAAGGAACCTACAATTTCAATGATGTTCAAAATGCTCAGCTAGCTTCCAAGAGTCTTTAAGACTACACAAAACATGCATCCTATAAATAGCAGATTCACCGCTTCTTATATTTTTATGGTAAAACCAAATAAAATCATTGGAGCACATTGCCAATAAAGTTCCCCAAAAATATGCTCAGTAGAGAAGGTTGGCCGGACACTAATCTTTTTCAGAAAGTGATAAACCTATGTCAATACCACTATATTGCAAATGTAAATTTGAATATAGCATTAGATAAAATTCCATAACAAATGAAAATACATAATACACATAATAAGCTTTTAATCATATACACTAAAAGAATAGCAAATCAATCTGTTCAATTCAAAGTCAACATGGTCTTGAAAATTGTAATCCTCTTTCCTGCCCAAATTTTTATTCACCCAATTAAACTCAATTCTTCAGAAGTGATAGATATGTTGCTTATATCATATCTTTCAACAACGTAAAACAAAGTGGAATAGCAAAAAAAATTTATATGAAAAAATACCTTCCAAAATAAAGAACCATCTAATACCATTTTAATAACATGTTAAGAATTCAAAATCTTAATCTAAATAAATTTTACGGACTCGTATTTTGAAATAATTATATCAAGGTGCAAATGAAAATTGCATTCTTCGTAAAATTAAAAAGATAAAAAAATCGTTTCACAGATACAGGACAAGTAATATACATAGAGCTAAAAAGATCTATGTCTTAGTGTTCCATGGATTTGAGCAGATGATCATAAAAGAAGTGATGGAATAAGAAACGTAATTACTCATAATGAACACATATAGTCAATTCAAGTACCATACTATATGTCTAAGGTCACTCTAATATAAATGAAATTCTCAATCAAGTGAAGAGTGGAAGAGGTAAATGTTTATAACACATTTATTATTATGTACATAAGATTAAGGTGCCTTATATATTTCAGAAAAAAAGAAGCCTTGGACTAAGCAGAATGGACATAAATTAATCTAAACAAAGAGGACTTGAGCTAGATCTAATGCGAACCAAACAAATCAATAAATTAACTAACTATTTTTGTAGATAAAATTATAAAGAAGATGCATGGATCGAGATTGTGATTTGAATAGAGATAAATTAAGCAAAAACTAAGGCTTTTTTGAAGATAAACTATTTTATATCTGTTTTGTGTCAAAACTAAACGAAAAAAGCAAGCCATACCCAAACAAAATGTGAAAAACTAAGGTTGGTTTTAGTTCTCTGCTAGATATAAACTAAAACAAGACCCCTTGTCATTTTATCAAAGGAAAGACAAAAGATTACATGCGTATAAAAATACATAATAATAAATATAAAAATTTAAGAGAGAGAAATACCAAGATACGAAGGCTTACGGCTTGAAAGCAACTTACATAGGCTGCGTCGGCAGGATGTGGCGGCTTCGATGGTGGCTGTGATGATCGAGATACAGAGATACAAAGAGATCTATGTGAGATAGAAAAATACCGAGGCTTGAAGAGCAGAATACAAAGGCTGTGTCGGTAGAATGTGGTGGCTTTGATGCTGACAACGTATATTTAATGATTGAATACACATTGAAGATGTTACTAAAGTTTTTAACTAATTTCTTGACTTGTAAATTTTTTTATTCATACAAAATAACTACTTATTTAATATCTATACATGCCCCACTAGAATAGGGTATGGTGATACTTACTGATAATACAGGCTAACTTGATCCAATAATGTGCAGCTCCTTCTCTGCTATTTAGTCTAAAGTACCTATGTATGATACGAAACACACGTTAAGTATAACTTAATGAGGCATAATCATAACAATGTAAAACAATGATTATAATTAACATCATTTTGTAAAATATCAAGTGATTTCTAATTGTAGTTGACAACATTTTATCATGTATAGAACTATCTTACATATATAGTTCATTTAACCAAAATAATATTCAAATCATAGGATTCGATCTGTCTTACCAGTCTTGGGTATATTAAGCTTTTTAGCTTAACTACTTGCATTAATGCATTTCAAGTATTATAGCCAAAGTATAAAATCATGCCCTCTGTAATGCAAGAATAATCATATATCATAATTATCTTAAGAATCATGATATCAATGGTTCATGATCATCAAGTAGTCATGCTTTCATCACGTAATCATTTGCATATCATATTCTGTAACATGGTCATACTTTCATCATGCAGTTACTTGCATATCATATCCTTTAACATAGCCATACTTTCATCATGCAGTCATTTGCATTTCATATCTTTTAACATAGCCCAAAGTACAAATTCATGTGATGCTATGGTACACGAGTCATCACGACACCGTAGTGTCTACGACGCGTAGCGTCTACATCGCCGAAGTGACTGAGATGAGTACGTACTCGAGGACACCCTTTGCTCCTTATACTCGCACATTTTGTACTATATAACACCGTAGTGTTTAAACCGACTTCGTAGATTTTAACTCAACCCCGAAGAGTCTACATTGTTTATCTCGACCCCGAATAGTCTATATGGTTTTTCTTGACCCCGAAGAGTCTACATTGTTTATCTCGACCCCGAAGAGTCTACATTGTCTATCTCGACTCCGAAGAGCCTACATTGTTTATCTCGACCTTGAAGAGTCTACATTGTTTATCTCGACCCCAAAGAGTCTATATTGTCTATCTCAACTCTGAATAGTCTATATTATTTATCTCGACCCCAAAGAGTGTACGTTTTTTATCTCGACCCCGAAAAGTCTACATTGTTTATCTCGACCCTGAATAGTCTACATTGTCTATCTCGATTCCGAAAAGTCTACATTATTTATCTCGACCCCGAAGAGTCTACATTGTTTATCTCGACTTCGAAGAGTCTACATTGTTTATCTCGACCCCGAAGAGTCTACATTGTCTATCTCTACTTCGAAGAGTCTACATTGTTTATCTCAACTCCGAAGATTCTACATTGTTTATCTCGACCCCGAAGAGTCTACATTGTCTATCTCGACTCCGAAGAGTCTACATTGTTTATCTCGACCCCTAAGAGTCAACATTGTCTATCTCGACTCTGAAGAGTCTACATTGTTTATCTCGCACCGTAGTACTATGACGCAGCTACTAAGACTCTATGGATATCCAATTATACCGAAGACTCTTACACTAGTACTTGAGCATAACAATATATTATTTTCATATTCAATATCCAATCATTTGATACTATTATCCATAATTCGATAATGGGCAATTCATATCCAAATATCTAAAATCCGATTTATCTTAGATAAATCATTATGCCAAATCAATGTATCACATATGCCACTTAATACTTCATGTCATTTACATAACTTTGATCAACATATATTTTCATTAATATCAAGGTCAGTTCATCGCAAATCGTCCTATTTATCAATATTGCATATATATATATAATGCAATCACTCATATCACATATATAATAAATAAGTAAAAATGCATTCACTTGAGCCATGCATGATATTAGCCCCACTAAGCTATTTCAATATTTTTTCCTTGCTTTCCTTTGATCTGGTACCCTTAGCCTCGTCAATAGCTTTACAGTAACATAACAATATTCATGTTAGATTTTTTTAATCTAACATTGCTTAACTGTACTATACTAGTATAATTATTTGAATATAAAAATTTTCCAAAAATTTTCCTTTTTTTTCTCCCTTAGTAGCCGAATAGTCCATTTTGGTCCCTAGTGACCATTTTGCAACTTTTACAATTTATTCAAGCCCAAATCACAATTACTCCATAATTCTAACATTTTCCACTAACTTTTACTCAATGCCCTTCAATCCACTAACCTTTGTTAAAGTGACAGTTTAGTCACTAATTCCACACTAAAGTTTGCAACTTGTACTAATTAATCAATCCAACATTTTTACAGTATTTCTCAAAATTTTCCTTTTATTTTAGCCCTTGGCCGAATTGGTCACTAAACCTTCTCAATGTTTTTTTTTTCATTCAAACAAAATTCCAATATGCTCAAAATAATTTTTCCAACATATATTCTTCATTTCCAAGAATTTACACTTAAAACCCCAAATTCTTCCTATATGGCAAATTGAGTGTCTAAACTTTTCAAGGATTTTATTTTGGTCCTAATGCCATAATCAAGCTTGTAATTTCATAATCTCTTCAAATTCACCACTAGAATAATTTTCACAATATTTTCCCTAATTTACCAAGTATGCCAAAATAGTCACTTAGAAAACTAGTTAAAGATTTTTCATTCTAACATCAAAATCAAGCTTGTAATTTCATAAATATTCCATATTCATCCTTAATTTAAAAACCCTAAATAAAACCCCAAATTCTAGGGTTAGGGTTTATGTCTTCAAACATGAAATTAATCTAAATATAAGCTTGATTTCAACTCCACAACACTTGATTTATTTAAATCAATCTTCAATCTCAACATAGAACATAAAACCCTATTTTCTCTCTCATCAATAACATGAACAAATCTTCAAATTACCATGAAAAATTACTATAAAAAGAAAGAGCATTAAGCATAGATCATTTTTTTTCCAAAGCAACATACCTTGAATCTAACTTTAGAGCCTTCAAAATGCTTAGAGAAATTATATATACATTTTCTCTCCCTTCCCCCCCATGGTTTCGAAAATATGGTGGAAGAAGGTGAACTTTTTTATTCATGTTTTATTAATTTATGCCACATGTAGAAAAAAGTGAAATTTTAATTTATTTTATTCCAATTTACCAAAATATCCCCAACTAAATTCATATTTACTAGTTGCCATTCTAGTTCAATTCCAACCAAATCCCATTCAACTCTAACCAAACTAGAGTAATGCTTTCACATGGGAAATTACCATATTACCCATGGTACTTTCAAAATATTTCAAAATTGCCATTGTGACCATTTTACCAAATTTCCAAAACTAGTTACTTAAATCACAAATTTTGTCATTTTGTAAAAATCCAACTATTCTAGTTAGATCACAATCAACCAATTAATAATTTATTCATAAAATAATATTTTATGAATTTTCCGTGACTTATGAAACAACCTCTAAAATTTCGATTCGATCCGATTTTCCGATATTCACTTACTACTTCTACTACGATTTCCCCTTCACCGAGCTATCAAATAAATTCTAAAAATTCCTTATTTCCTTATCTGAAAAATAAATAATATTATCAAATAAATATTCCATATTTATGAAGTCAAACTTAAAAATTTGACTCGGTCCAATATACTGATAATTTACCCAAAATCTTTATCGGATAAAATTCTCTTAATAATATTTTATCAGATATCCATACGAATAATATTAACTCAAATTGATTCCTTTTTATCAATCTCAAGTACTGACAAGACCTTCCCAATAGGTCACCCATCCTATGCTCTGAGCACGCTTAACTTTGCAGTTCAATCTAAATTCGATATCTTATACTGCATTTTATTCCTAGAATCTATATCAGATTTTTCTCCATGATATGTTTAATCCATGTACATGATAAAACAATTACTGATAAATTCTCCAAATATCCATAAAATAATATGTTATAACTCTTCCAAAGTCTATGGAATCATCTCCGAAATTTTAGCTTGATCCGGTTTACCAATAAATACCGAAAATTTTATCGGTTACTAAATAAATTCCTTAATCAAAATAAATCATAGGATTTATCCTGAATCGAACTAAAATACTTCCAACACTTGGAAATGACTTTTATAACCTTTTTCTATCATATGGTAAAATTTCATAATTTTCCAGCTCGATCCGGGTATCCGAATTCCACTTAAACTTTGATTGTGATTTCCCAATAATCAAAATATCGGATCAAACTAGTAATTCTACATTCGGTCCACACCAATAGGTGCTCTATCTATTTATGTAATAAAACACCTAACTTCTTGGGAAATTACAACTTTGGTCCTTCAATTTTTCATATTTCGACTTGTACCACCCAAGTTTTATAAACTTATCATTTTGGTCACTAAACTTTAACCTTGAATTCCCATTTCAATTTTCCTTGGATTTTAACCAAAATTTTCGAGTATCCTATTTTACTCGTTCTCTATCACATAACTCGAAACCCCCAAATTCTCACCGCCGCCGTCGCTGGCCCTTTCCTTTCGGTCGCTAAACCCAATCGACCATTTCCCCTCGCTCACCGTCGTCGGAAATCGGCGAACGGCGTGCCAGCGCGAACGTTGATTTTGCGTTCGACGTTCGATGTTCGGCTGCACGCCGTTCGTCGTTTCCGTCGACGACGAGTGAGGGGAAATGACCGGCTTGGTCCGGCGACCAACTCAGTGTGCTCAGCGGCGGCGATAGGTGGCGGAAACGGCGACGATTGAGAGATTTGGGTTTGGGTATTTTAGGGATTTTTGGGACTGTTTTGAAAACTTTTCAAAGTTTTGGGATTTTTTTTAAAACTGAAAGTTTTTTTTATATTTTTTAATTTTGAAAAAAATTAATTAATTAAATATGCCACGTGTCACTCTTTTATTGGTTAAAAGTTTTTTTAACACTCATTAACTGTCAGACACCTAAAATTATAACTTTGAAAATTTTAGGCACTTATTTTTATAAAAAAATACTTTAAGAACCTAAAATTTAAAAAGGATATACTCTAGGCACCTATTTTTGATTTAAGCCTTTCTTGTTTAACGGTATCATTTTAGACTCCCCAAATATATTTAACCTAAAAACAATAATCCCATCTATAGATAAGTATCCACTGCAGCAGCGTTCTCCTAATCGCATTTAAACCCCCGAAACCCACCACGAAAGAAGTCCACCTGAAGTCATCATCTCAATCAGCAAACCTCATTCAATATCTAAAGGCTAAAAGCTAAAAGAATAAACGTCATACCGTGAATTTCGCCGTATGAGATAATTCTACGGAGATAAGAAGAGTTGCCTTAGTGGACCATTAGACGAAAAGATTAAATATAAAAAATAATTCATTTTTTTACTTAAATAACACTAGCAGTAATACTAATAATAATCACGTCTTCAATTCACTTTGATTTTCTTTTCCCCCAAACACCTCCCTTGAAACGTTTTAAAATTTCTCCTTTCTCTCAGGTTTTCCCCTTCATTTTCTCACCATTTATTCTTCTTATTTAATGTTTATTGTTTGTTTGTTTGATATCGAGAGTAATTGGGTGTAACTGTTTTGTAAGAACTTAATTTTGCTTGTTAGTTTAGTTTATTTTTGGTGTTTGAATGGTAGATTAGGGTTTCGAGTAGTGTGAATTTGACGTCTTTTATTTGAATAGTAATCTCTTAGGGCGTTGGTTTTGTTGCCACCGTACAGATCTAGGTTTTCAAATTTGGTACTACTAGAATGCAGAGGCAAACTAGGTATATGGAGAGGACTAATAGTATGGCTAGAGGAAAGAGGAGTTTGGAAGGAGACGAAGACCAGCAGCCCGAGAGGAAACGCCCCGCTTTAGCTAGGTATTTTCTTCTACTGTATCATTTTATTTGTATTGTGTAAACAATGACTTTTTTTGCTTGTTTTGGTTATTTGTGTATCTTAGTTGCCTTTGTTTAATTCTTAAACAAAAGGAAAAGCAAAAAATCGCAATTGGATATGAAAGAAAATAATATTTTTGATAAATTACAAATTGTTTCCAACAAAATGTGTAGCTTTGCTTCTCTGCAGAACTGTTATGTTGTTTATGATAACATCTTATTTAGTTGATTATGATTAAATATAAAAAAAGATCTTGCTGCAAGTCTCTAGAAGGAAAAAGGTAGTAGAAACGTTAACCAATCAGGGAAATTGGGGAAATGAAATAAAAATATTTTCTAATGAATTATTACCTGAAACATTGTCATTTGATTGTGTGATGCACTGGGAATATTAAATCGCATTAACATGGTTAAGAAACGATGAGTCTTATTTCTGTGTAAGGGCCCAAGTGGTTTCCTTAGAAATTACATGTATATTTCATGCAGTGTAATTGTAGAAGCTCTCAAGGTGGACAGCCTGCAGAAACTCTGCTCATCTTTGGAACCCATTCTTCGTAGAGTCGTAAGACCTATTTCCTGACAGTTTTCTTTCTGTGCATTCATTTTTCTGGTTGAGGAGATTTGAGGACAAATCAGTTTGTGTGTGACCAATGACTTGCTGGTATTTCTTTCTCTTATACAATGTTGGTTAGTACATTTCTTACATCTAAGATTAAAAGACACTACTTTAAACTGTATGCTGATGTTCTTTAGTAGTATTGTTTGTCTGCTGATTAGAGTTTTACCCGAGTTAGTGTCATATACACAGGCATTCATCTATTGTTTTTTAGTGCACAACTGCCATTTTTGTACGCTGCACGCACACACATTTCCTTTACAATTTATGCCTATAGTTATTCGTCAAGGTCTCAGTTTCTTTTGGGACTGAAGTGAATCCTTTATATTTCAGTGATTGAAAATGCTATTCTCTTGTTTATTTTTTTCATATATTTTCTTCCAAAACCTAAATGCCATATAAGAATTTCCTCCTTTTGTGGTACTCTAGGTATAAGCCAATGTTCTCCTTATTGTTGTCTTGTTAGTTTTGAAGATGGGTCATTCATTCGGATTTTGATATGATTGGCCGCATGTTGCTGATGTCATAAATTGCATAATTCTTGCATATATTTTCAGTTATAAACCGAGATTAACACATCTTCGTGAGAGATCGAGTTGTATCATTCTTCCTCTGGACCCTCAGGTTAATTGATATAGAAAATTATATTTTTCCTCTAATTGATCACTTATTCACGCAAAAATGCCCATATTTTGAGTTTAATGATGTTTTGTAGTGTTTTTTTCATGTATTTCTTTTTAGATTTTAGCTATTGGTGAAAAGGGCATACGGTTGTAGACACACCTGTTTTGCATCCATGTGAATTGTGACATAAATGTTCATAGTTTGTGCAGAAAATTGGTCAACCTTTACTAAAATGAGCATTTTGTATCTTGCATTTAGAAGACACTTCAGAACAACGGTTTTTTACTTCTAATAAAATCTAGTGTATTTTTGTTATTTTCCCTTTTGGATTATGTCCTTTCCTTGGTTGTTTCCTTATATCTGCATTGATCCTTTTGCAGGTGAGTGAAGAGGTTGAAAGAGCCTTGGCAAAGTTAGGCCCTCCTAGAATTAATGGGAGGTAAAGTATTAATAACTGTTCATTTATGGCTGCAAAAGCAATTAGTTATTTATAATGCCCGAAAAATAAAGGTCCTTGTCAAGTGTAAGAATGATAGGGGTTGGGGTTGTTATGGTAGTGATAACGGGAATAAAGAATATGAGAAAAACCAAAGGAGAAAACAGAATAAAGAATGTCAGAATCTCCAGAATGTGTGTAGCATTATGCATGATGGTGTGAGAAGAATCACTGGTTTTGACTTATTCAATTGTTTTTTTACCTTTTTTTTGGCACTACGTGTCTTGCATTAACTTTGGGATTCATAGGTATTTTACTGAATATTTATCAACTATGAGTAGTGGCAATGATGTCTATTAATTATATTTTATTTGACTCCCCAAGTATCCATTTTAAGAGCATCGTGCATGAGAATTAAAGGGATGCTATGAAATTCTGAAGGAACCTTTAAATTTTCTCTGTTGTAATTCTTTTCTTGTCCCCTCTCTTAAGTAGACTCTATTAATTTATTGCTTTTGGATGTACGTGGGCCTTATTCATGCATGGATATGATTCTCATGAAAGCGTACAATAAGCTTGGTTTCATGATAAACTTTTGTTTGTTTTTGGTTGGTTGATTAGTATTCTACTTTCTTGGAATAAACTTGACAACTTTACAGGAACCTTAGTGGAATTAGGTTTAGTTTTATGTTTCTTTTTTACAAAACCCTCCTTTTTTCAGCATTAAGCTTGCTATTAATTTTCTAGTTCCTCATTTCCTATGCTGCATCTTTTGTTATGTATATAAGGAATGTTATAATACTTATGGCTTTCAGGTCTTCTCCAAAACGACTTGAATGTCCAGATGGACGGACCTTACAGCTCCGCTTCAGGTCCAGGTTGTCTCTTCCACTTTTCACAGGAGGAAGGGTGGAAGGGGAGCAGGGTGCTGCCATCCATATTGTTTTAGTTGACTCTAGCACTGGACATGTTGTAACAACTGGACCTGAAGCCTCTGTAAAGCTAGATGTGGTTGTACTTGAAGGTGATTTCAACAATGAGGATGATGAAGATTGGACACCAAAAGAATTTGAGAACCATGTGGTAAAAGAGCGGGAAGGAAAAAGACCACTGTTGATGGGTGACTTGCAAGTCACCCTCAGAGAGGGGGTAGGGACACTAGGTGATCTCACTTTTACTGACAATTCAAGTTGGATAAGAAGCAGGAAATTTAGGCTTGGGTTGAAGGTTGCTTCCGGGTATTGTGAGGGTATAGCATACGGGAATCGAAGACAGAGGCTTTTACTGTCAAGGATCACAGAGGCGAACGTGAGTTCATACATTTATACTATTAACTATTTTCATTTGTGTATTTCTTGGAATTTTTTAATTGATTTGCTTGACAGTGTATAAGAAGCACTACCCACCTACATTGAATGATGAAGTATGGAGATTGGAGAAGATTGGGAAAGATGGGTCATTTCACAAGAGGCTTAATAGAGAGGGAATATTCACAGTTGAAGACTTTTTGCGGCTTGTGGTAAAGGATCAACAAAAGTTACGTAATGTGAGTTTGGATTTTTTTCCTGCAATCAAAATGCTATTGCTTTGTAGTTGCTTTCTGATATTTCTATTTGCGTTTGTAGATTCTTGGAAGTGGCATGTCAAATAAGATGTGGGAAGCTCTCCTAGATCATGCAAAGACTTGTGTGCTGAGTGGGAAGCTTTATGTTTATTATACTGATGATTCAAGAAATGTTGGTGTTGTCTTTAATAACATCTATGAGTTGAATGGTCTTATTTCTGGAGAACAGTATTTCCCGGCTGATTCTCTATCTGATAGTCAAAAGGTGGGTAAGATTTATATTGTTTTCAGTTTCTAATGAAATGCAACATCTCATTTACTTCCGTGGCTACCATGTGGGATGTATTAGCAACAATGTTTTCTGGGACTACTAAATTATATATATTTTTATGTATTTTCTCCAAATTTATCTAAACCATATATAAGTTAATTTTTGAACATGGTATAACTTTGTTTTATATGCTAAAAGAATGATCTTTTTGCTTTTATGGTTTTATAATGCAAGGATTTGTTTTGATGTAATGTATTTTATTTTTACCTGCTTTACCAATTCAACTTACTTCCCCATGAGTAGAGGGTATTTGGCTGGAAGGATGGAAGGTTGGGCGCTCTAGGCTTATAACTTAATTAACCAAAAAGAAAGAAAGATGTAGGAAAGCTGTGGGGCATGTGGATGCTTTCATTGCTTGATAGCCTGGGACGCGCTGATATTAACTTATGCATCTGAGGGTGTTTGCATGTCTGGGTTAGATGTTCATTAATCTAATAATAATGACAATCATGCAGAAAGGGCCTTTGTTTAGCTATTGTATTTCTAGTCAGCTGCATCATAGGTTTGAGTAACCAATGGATTAATGTCAAATATCTTCTTTGTTAATGTACTGCGGATATTTTTCAAATAAAAAAGAAACTATAAACCAGCTATATTGGCTTTTGTTTTGTGGATTATCAATATTATTTGTGGCATTTCGGTTGAACAAAATGTTGATAGCTTTAATGAATGGTGACTGTCTTTTGAGTGTAGGATGGTACACCATTCTATCATATGAAAATTTGATGGTTGCATACTGTTTCTAATTCTTTGGGCAGTTGAAATTTTATGCTACTGCCCTGTATCTCTCTGAGTATGACAAGGATAATGTGAGATTTTTTTCCCTTTGTTCCCGATTATTGTTCTGGATATTAACCTTTTATTCTCTGGTTCTGGTCTATAGCCATTGCCTAAGCTTGGGAGGGGCTTTTGTTTTGTTTAAGGGTTGAAGTAACGGTGTCTTGCAGTGCTTGTTGCATGAATTGTAATATATGGTTAAAAATGAACTAAAGAGTTCATTTTGATTTACAAGTGATAAAAGAGTTATCAGGATCTGGCTTGATGTTAATTTTAAATTTATCTGATACCATGATGTTTGGTTGATTTCTTCCTAAATATAACTGTACTTGTTTTGTTCTTTTGGCTTTTTGATCGACCATGAATTGAATTGTGGCTTGTTTTCAACTGCTTAAGCTTTTGATAATCTTATTCTCTAATTTAATAAAATATATTCATTAAATTAATCGGGGAAACTACATTTCTGCAGGTCTATGTAGATACATTGGTGAAGAAAGCCTATGACAATTGGAATGAAGTTATAGAGTATGATGGAAAATCACTGATTGACATCAAGCAAAATAGGAGGTCAAGCTCCCGGAATGAACTTCGGATGGGTGCAACGGATTACCCAAATGCTGATCATCAGCTGCAGTTTGAGTTGCCGCTTCCTACTGAGCAAGTGCACCCAGGCCCACAAGTTGGAGGTAAGCATTCTGGCTACTATATATGCTTAGTTTGAAAGGAATTTTCATTTAAGCTATGGATAGCTCAGCTTAATCTTCTTGGAGTTATGCATGTAGACATCATTTTGCTTCCTGCCTGCTTGCTTTCCCTTTTCCTTGGTATACAAAGCAATAGTATGGGTAAAGGATCTTTCTGAAGCTGGAAGCTTGCTTTGAAGTAAGCTAAATAGATACAAAGATGGGATAACTGAAGATAATCAAATTCCAAAAATATTGTGTGGAACTGTTTTATCTAGCATCACCGTAGTTAAATTTCTTTTTTCTGCTTTATGTTTTGTATGTAAGAAGAAGTTCAATGCGATCTTGGAGAAAACTTGTTTTGTCTGACTGTTCAATAAAACTGGTTGGACTTGTCTATCATGGCATGGTGTAATCCCCTTGGCAGCAAGATCTCTAGAGAGGCGGTGCTATCAAATTTTCCCTTTATCTGCTAATTTTGTTTAGAAGGAAATGTTTCTATGATTCTAGATGAAAATCTTATCATTTCATAGTTAAATAAATACTTCTCTTGTAAAAGACTTGGTTGATATTTGCCCTTTTTAGGTGTTTGCCTGTTTTAGAGCTTGGATTCTTGTTTGAGATCTTAATATCTTGATATAACTTTTAGGTTGTTTAGAATCACCTTTTTTCGTTTCTTTTTTTAAAGATCCAATTTACTGGCAGTTGGGTAATTTCATTTCTTTTATTTTGGTTACTTCAGGCTACAATGATAATCGGTCTCCCAGATACTCAGGGCAGTCCCAGGCTGTGAATTCAAATTCTCGTAATCAATACCACAGTATGCAATTTGTGCCAGATGACCTGATTAACAATTCTCAGGAACCACAAAGCTCTAGAAATGATGTTGTTGGGCTGGCCCTGGGTCCCCCACAATCAGCTGCCTCAGGTTCTCAAAATGTTGGTTCTTCAATGCAGCCATCAGCTCTTAATCCTTTCGATGATTGGACGAACAACAGAGATAAGGGAATTGAGGACTTATTTTCAGAAGAAGAGATTCGCCTCAGAAGTCATGAAATGCTCGAGAATGAAGATATGCAGCACCTTCTCCGCCTCTTCAGCATGGGAGGTGGTCAAGCTTCTATTAACATGCCGGAAGATGGTGGGTATGGATTCCCAAATTACATGCCGTCCCCAATGCCAAACTTTGGAGATGAGTACCGTTCACGTCCCGCCAAAGCCGCCGCTGGGTGGCTGAAGATTAAAGCATCAATGAGATGGGGGTTCTTTATCAGGAAAAAAGCTGCCGAGAGACGGGCGCAGTTAGTTGAGTTAGAAGATGAAGAATAGCGCAATCGAGTCTCATTTCTATGGTTGGTTGAAGGCACCTCCAATTAGACATTTTGGAATGTGTTACTGTACAGTAGTAGTAATCTGTTTCATTGACTTGTAGTAATATTGTTTTACCATTGGTATGGTATGCATGTGTATGATAGATGAATGGTGATTTATATACTGCACTGAGTGTCACCTTTGTTTCAAGTTGATTGTACCATTTTGGCCGTAGCTCTACTTGATTTTGTTGCCCAATTGATATTCAAGTGGCAATACATTGTATTGATGGATGGAGCAAATATCACATGTTTTGTTATCTCGATAACACTTGATGAATCGACTATCTGACCTATGATATTCCTCGTGCAAAAGGGTATTCGCATAGTAGTACACTAATAAATAATTTATAGGTAAACAACACTGGTAGTCCAATTTGTTTTCGGTCGGTTTGGTTTTGCTCATCGATTTTATTGATTTTGAAAATGTTATGTTTTGGTTATTTACATTATCAATTTATTGTATTATGCTCGCTGAATAATGAACTGTTTAATCTCGTTAGTTTGATGTTGCAATAGGTTAGTTAAAATGATTAATTTTTAATTTGATCTCTAAATTTTAGAAAAATATTTTTTAAAATCTTAAATTTTAAAAATAATGAAAATACTATAATTGTAAAAATAATATATTTTAAATTTAAATAATTATATTTTTATTGTAAAAACTATAAACTTATTTATAAAATTTTCGAAAAGTTTTAAAAGTATTTTTAACCTTATTACAAAGTAATCCTAAAACTCCAAAGCTAGCAAACAAATACAGCTTCAATCATACACACAAATAGGGGGAAAAAATTTTGCGGATAAAAAACTAGGGTAAAATTCACCTATTTACCAAGCTTTCATTTTCATCAAGCACCTTTTAAAATGATATAAATCATTCTTTTACTATTATTAAAGTTTCATTTTCATCTATTACCTTTTAAAATGATATTGATCATCCATCACCCATTATTAAAATTCTATTTTCATCCATTACCTTTCAAAATTTTATTTATCATCCCAACCTTTCATAAAATTCTACCATCCATCATTTTCTATTAAACAATAGTCAAGGGAGATTCACTATTTGGTCGAATGGTCAAAGATGCTTATGTTGTCTCATTTTGTATGAGTTCGAATCTCGGCATTTACCTTGAGAATGTAATATCCCTCTATTTAATATAAAAATAATAATAGTTAACAATTGGGGTAAAGCAATATTTAATCCCTAGCTTTACAATCTTTTCCATCTTAGTCATTGAACTTTTTTTTTCACATTATTTCAAATTTTGGTAAAATTTTAAGCTCATTAATACTAAAAAAATATCGGGATATACCAGCATGTATTAAGTGCATTGATAAATCACATTGCACTCCTGATGAGAGGACACAAATTTAAATATTAGAAACGATATTATTAGAAGAGATGTACCCTATGATCAAAGGATCAACTCAAGTTTTAATGAAATGTTTGCATTAAGATTTCATTCATATTCTACACGAAATCTTACAGATTAGCGCGTGTTACATCTTCCCTGGCTGGTGTCGTCCTTGGGGTGATGTTTCCCTCATTACAGATTAGTACATGTTGCATGTTTACTTGTCACGGGGCCATTATCTTTTTCCCAAAAGACATGTCTGATAGGATGTGCAGCGCCACCGTATTTATATCCCAAGACCTCTCATTTCCTTTCTAATGTGGGATTAATGACCCCGTCTCTTCTCAGGCGTGACATTCTCCTCCATTCAACCTCGTGACGCCCTCGTCACGAGCTTCCGCTCTCGTGATGGGCCACCTTGCCACAGTTGTCCACCCTGCCTACCCCATTCATGGGCGCTCGGCGTAAAATCGGGCAGTCAAAGGGTCGCTCTAATACCATTTGTCACGGGCTATTACCCTTTTCCCAAAAGACATGTCTGATAAGATGTGCAGCGCCACCGTATTTATATCCCAAGACCTCCTTTTCCTTTCCAATGTGGGATTAATGACCCCGCCTCTTCTCAGGTGTGACATACTGCATATCTTCCTCGGTTGGTGCTGGCCTTGGGTGTGGGAAGTGGGAACTTTAGCCTTTCTTTTATCTCCATTCTGGTATTCTCCACAAGGATAGATCTTATTAGAGGTGAGTGTTTGATCGAGTATACATGGTATTCATTGTACTATGACCTTTGGTATTCATGATTCATGTATCTAATGATGATGGTAGTCCTATTTTCATAACAATTTAATAATTTTTAACTCTTAACCAGGCTGTGAAGCCATATATATTGGGATGCCAACTCAGATCAACTGCTTCAACCAATGCAGACACAACTTCAAGCAGATCCAAGTGGTAAATACTAGTTTATACCAATCTCATTTAAACACGTCTCCATCAGCCATGGCCATAGGTAAACCATACAGGAACAACAAGCCGAGTCATGTGCTTAAAGATTCATTAGGTAAACCAATCATACTTGTGCTTAAAACTGGGATGGAGTGGAGTATAAAACTTGGTTTCATTTGAGAAGAAAAAGAAGACCGACATCTCAGCGAGCCGGGTCAGTGAGTTCTCCGGTGAAGAATCATTAGGGGTGCAACTCTGACCATAGCATTTGATTTCAAGATCTACATGTGCAGTGGAATTGAACAGGAAAACTAGTGTAGAGTTAGATAATGCCACGGTTCACAGCCAAGATACATCTGAATTTGATATAGAATTTAGAAATGGTTTAATACTTTGAAGCAGCAACGGTATTTGGCTGCAAGGCAATAAAGAATTTCTGCTTAGTTGTGCAGTGAAGTTGAAGGTTGAGGTAACAGTAGGGACTAGGGAAGGAATGTTTTGCACTTATCATCAACGTTCCAATCCTTCATTTTTCTCATTACTGTTAGGATTGTGCTATTTAAATCAAATTTAGATTCATAGATTGTTTGGTAGGTATTTTCCTTAACGTTATAAAATATGATATGGCAATTTCAGAATCAAGCTGTTGTGGTGTAATTGGTTATCACATCAATCTAACATGCTGAAGGTCTTTGGTTTGAGTTCGAGCGATGCCAGTTAATCCATTTTTAGCTCTTTTTCATTCTATAGAAAGAAAGATGGAAAAATATAAAAAGTGCAACGTTGCCGAGGATCTAATCCGGGTCACCCGTATGATAGGCGGGAATACTGACCACTATAGTACAACGACCCTGTTGTTTCTTGGCTTCTTGATTTCATATATAGATACTTACTAATACCTGCAGGCTACCATAGACATGTTTCAATGGTTTTTTTTAATAAAGTACATGCTCATTTTGTAATCTATGTTCGGGATTCGCAGTCCTCCCTCTCACGATATCTTTTTTAATATTCAAATTCGAGTTCTCTCATTCGGAGAATAATATATCTTGAGATTTATGTAGGAAATCTTATAGATCTGCTTGTACCGCAATTTGTGTGGCCAACATATCCTTTACCACCATGATCAGTCATCAGTATGCAAAATACAGATGTGTGGAAATGCCTGCTGATTTGGATGCAGTGATATTTTTCTGCAGCAGCCTTTCAATTCAATCAAAATCGGAATCGAGAACCTTTTTTTCCATCCAAATAAGCGACTTCAACCAGGCTTTTGAAGTTGTATATATTGGGATGCCAACTCAGGTCAAATGCTTCAACCAATTCGAACATAACTTCAAGCAGATCCTAGTGGTATAGTGTGAGAATGAGTTTGAAGGAAATTAACATTAACAAGATCATTCGTCTAGTTTGCAACCTATGCTTAACAATAAAAGCAGATGGAATAGAATTACAGATACTACAAAACCTACTTAATAATTTGATGATAAAAGAATGGAAGCAATTAGAAGTTGAAGAAAGGCAGTAATAGCATCAAAAATAGGAAAGAGGGTTGGCAGACAAATGAAATCAAAATATGAAAGATTAAAGTATTGATAGTTAAAACTAAGTACAACAAGGCATTACGGTGTCGTGGTGTAGTTGGTTATCACGTCAGTCTAACACACTGAAGGTCTCCGGTTCGAGTCCGGGCGACGCCAATTCTATTCTTTTTCAGCTTTTACCTCCTTCCTAGAAAGAAGGAAAGGGAGGGAAAAAATTTATTCACGCCGTTGCCGGGGATCGAACCCGGGTCACCCGCGTGACAGGCGGGAATACTTACCACTATACTACAACGACCATGTTGATGCTGGGCTTATTGGTTTCATATATAAAATCTAATTAATACTTGCAGGCATGTTTTGGTGATTATAGTTTCTAGCAATTAGATTAATGTTGTACATAAAATGAAATTTCGCATGAACTTAGTTTAATTGTGTAAAATAAAAATAGTAAATTACTTATTTCTCACCGCTACTTTATTTTCTTCGTTAACATTTTTATTAGGGTAAACTACATGGTTGGACACTTATGTTTCATAAGTGTACTTTTACTCACCAAATTCAAAAAAATAACAATTTGGTCACTTATGTTATCGATTTATAAAGTTTTCGTCACTTACACATTAAAATCTGTTAGCTTAATTATGTGGCACTATGGGTGAGCGTTCGATCGAGTAGAGTCAAAAAAATTTGAGTTAGTCGAGTTTTTGAGTCCTATTTTACGACTCAAACTTTATTTGAAAATTTTTTGATTTGAGTCGAGTCGAGTTTTCGAGTTTCTTGACAAATTTAATTGTTTACAATATTATATTACAACTTGATTTCAATTTAAACGACTTTTTATATCCATATACAATACACATATATGTTTCTTCATATTTTTTTATATGTGGTGTATATATATCAGGAAGAATTGAGGGACTCGAGTTGAACTTAAAAATTGATCCACTAATGACTAAAAAATTCGAGTTATTCAAATTTTCATTTTACGACTCAAACTTTATTTGAAATTTGTTCAAGTCGAGTTTATAAAATTTTGAGTGGATTCAAGATGAGTCGAGTTTTTCGCGTCAAGTGGAGTCGAGTTTTACTCATCCCTATATGGCACGTTAATAAAAAAGTTAATTTTAGTTTGACCCCTAAAATTTAGATAAAATATTATTTTAACCCTTAAACTTTAGATAAAATATAAATTTGGTCCCTGAATAAAATTAAAAATACTAAAATTTATTTCTCATTTCTTCGATTTACCCAACAACTTCTTCTCCATTGTCTCTTTCTTTATGCTATATTTTGACATCTTTTCGTATGACGAAAACTCCATAGTCATTTCAGTTCTTTTGCAACTTGTAATAATTTTATTAGCTTTTTTCAGAGAAAAAAATCCAGAGAATCTATTCAAATCAACCTATATGGTATGTGTAGTCCTAGTTAGAGTTTTAAAGGAACCCATTTGCTTAGCTCTCAATCCCATTTTGCCAACAATCAATATGATAACTTTATTTCCTTATTTCACCAATTTTACTGCTTTTCTAGAGGAATTATATCATCGGTTCTCCTCGTCATATCATCTATGGTTTCAACCAATAAAAATTAATGAATTCAGTGGTTTTTATTGGTGGTACCAATCCAATTATTATTTAAACTATTTTAAATCATCATAAGTGCTTAACACTAAAACGTAACCAACATCATACATATCAATTAAAGCCATCATCCAACATAATATAATCTCCAACCAAATAATAATACATTGTACAAAATAGCATCCCAATGATTAACCCATATTGCCTTATTACAAATGTTAAAACACCATAAACATACTCTTTAATATGCTTGTCTTGGAATTATCCCTTGCCTCGAACCACAACCCCACACTCGTTTAATTCACTGCATTGACGAAAAAGAGAGCGTAAGCATATAATGCCTAATGAGTACGCTCAAAATGGATAAAACATCAATGCAGTTTTGAAATCAAAACTCTTATTAGAGACTCATATTAAATCAAGTCAAACTCACCATTCCAAAATATTTAAATAAAACATGCTTAATTAAGCCAAAGCAATTTTCCAATAAGTTTGTAAGACATGCCTTGCATACTAAATCATATGCATAAAAACCCGACATTTAAACTCTAAATTTTAACTCAAAACCCTAAAATTAAGGTGCTTGTGGAAGTGGAACATTTTTTTCCACCGTCGCTAGTGTATCGAATACAAATCATTAAAAATATATAAGATATTAGAAGGAGAAAGAAATATCCTTGTGATTTTTGAAGCTCTCCAACAATGAAGGTATATGCAATGAAAGAAAAATATTTTACTATATGATTAACAAATGGGTGATGAACCCTAAATTCATTTGTAACACCCCGATTTCGTTCCGGATCCGGAGCATCACTTTCGAGTCACCCAAAACCGACCCATTAAAATTTCTCGTTTAAAACCACAAGTTAGGAATTCTCAAAATAATCCATACCATAAAATCCACATAGATAATAATATTAAAAGGGGTTTACAAAACATAAGTTTCAATTAAAATACTCCGTTTGACCAAATACAGTAAATCAGAATAAAATACAGACTCGATTGTGGTAAGGTCCTATGAATACAACCAGTCCAAACTAAACATCAAGTATTGTACTCTGAGATTGGCTTGATGCTGGAAAATCTTCCTCGATGTGCTCCTCCAAACGCAACCTGTCAACCTACGCACGGAAGAAACCATAATTCCTCACGCTGAGCTAACAAAGCTCAGTGGTACATTTCTACTCTATCGCAATTCATGAATATCAAAAAACAAGCATGCATGATAATATAATCAAGAGTGCACAGAAAGGCTTCTCCACATCTAAGGATCATCTTCTAGCCTATCCTAGCTAGAGCTTACCATTGTCTTAAGATACCGCTATTATGTAAGAACTTTACCAAGCTATCTCAGGCTTACCGTACACAAGGCCCCACCGACCATTGAATTACGTCCCATACCCTGATCACATAGCCCAAGGGTTATCTAGCCTAAACTCGAGATCACTAAGCCCATCGAGTTACATCTCATACCCAGATCACAAAGCCCAAGGGTAAAATAGCCAACATCTATTGTCTATACAACAATGTAAATAACATACATTCCCTAATGGCCAACATAGCCCAACTATTTATCCTGTGCTCACAAAGCCATCGGGTTACCCGTGATCACATAGCCGTCGGGTTAGGATCATATCCGGATCACTATAGCCATAGATACGTCCTAAACATACTTGGATCACAATAGCCACAAACAGTCTTATCCTGCGATCACATAGCCAAACATGATTACTCAAGATCACATAGCCCATCGAGTTACTCGAGATCACATAACCCTTCGAGCTGTATTTCTATATCATTATTACATAGCCCAAGGATAGGTTTCAGACCGCATCCAGATCACATAGCCCATGGACACATCGGATGTACTCGATCACATAGCCCAGAGTACCCATCCCCTTATTTAAGTGCCCTTGCACTGACTCTAGGACATCCGGATTCCTAACCAAGACTCATACGACACCACTTGCTCCCCCGAGCATCAACATATCTCACCGAGAGATAAAAGACATCCTGCCAACCATTACCAATGCCCCAAGGCATGACTCATTTGTTACACTATTTAATATGTGTCGTTAGGATTCGTTTACGCCCATTGTTGACTCAAAAATTTAGGTCGTTACAACTCTCCCCTCCTTCAAGAAATTTCGTCCTCAAAATTTAGATGGATGAAATAGAGATGCAACCCGAACTGATTTAACCACTTCACCATTCAAACATGATCACCATGATTAGGGAGAGTTCTCCCTCAATCTACTTTAAACAGAACCATAACATAAGCCACACTCTCTCAACACTTCTCTTGAGGTTTCCAACGATTCTTTTTCAGCAACCAACACTTATGACGAACCTCTAAGCATGGTAACATAACCAACCTTGAGCCGTGCTGCTTAAACATCAACTTAAAGGGCTCACTTGTAAGGGATTCTATGTCGGTTAACCAATCATTTCTACTAGCATTCGTAAACCAAACTAAACTTGGGCTTCATCTACGTCTAAAATGCTACACCGCATCCACATACCATTGTCAGGAATGTACCATGTCCAACAACCCTATTCGGTCCAATCCTTAGAGGACAAGCAAAACCCTCACAATCGATCATTGTCATCAATTTACCTTGAATCTAACATCTCTTTTCCCTAGACTTGAGCCACCAAAATGAGATTTAAACTTCTATTCATCTAACTGTTTTCAATAAGGCCAACAACCACTCTCGATCCTAACTACTTGGTTCCAAGAAATGACCATCGTCACTTAGGAACTCACTCAAGCAACCCAAAACTTAGCCATTCTACTTGCGAAGGTCTAAACATCTTCTTTCTAACCTTAGCCTCGATCTCACCCATCAGATGTGGAAAAACCATCTAACTGCTCTCAAGAATTACCAGCTGGTCCATCTAATAACATTTCTTTGCAAAGCAACCACCCGATCACCCTTAACACGACTACTGATCTACATTTTCGCTGCGCTACTCCGATAACTTCCACACTATTTGCCTTAACCGATAACAATCTTGATCGACTCCATTGAGCAATCCTCCAATCCCACAAAATCTAGCTCAACAGGTGCACAAGCCAAGCAACTATTCTCACGATTCGCCCTTAAGACCTCAACCATGATCATCACGACTCTTATCTACCTTTCTAACGGTACCTTTACTCTGACAAACAACACGAAAAACTCTCACATTATATGGCCAAAATAAGGTCGCCGATCTCACAAACCCGTCATCGGTCTTCCATCATTGTACTACGGCTTAATACATCCAAGGCCACCACACAAGCTACTCACACGTAGACACGATCTCGGCAAAGCAGTTGGCATCGACACCCAATTGGTCGCTGGCACAAGTGTCTCCAATAAGAGTTCGTTAAGTACCATGCCACGAAGCGATGGACACTCACAATGAACTCAACCTTACCTTTATCGCGGTTCTAAATCACGATCAACCGATAAGATTGCTCACTCACCAAGGGTACCTCCATACCCTCAAAACACCCACAACACTAAGACTAGGAAATCTTAACCCTCATGTCTACAACGCAAGCCAAAAACACCTTGCAACCTGTAGAACCTTCCTTGAGCTAGCACTACAGAGCACAACGTCTACTTTAGAGAGGTTAAGATCCTATACAACCAACACTAATAACTAGATTCAAGCAATCTAAACTTCACCACTTCTCACACGTAACCTACGACGCACTTGCCCTCTCAACAACCATCTACGATAAAACCTTATCTAGCAAGGGATGTAATTCTATTTGCCATCTAAAACAACAACTAACCCAAGATTTACCGAGATGCATATCACAAGAATCGATCTATTACACTACCAAAGAGCTAAACGGTTAACACAACAGCTGAAACCAACACAAAACTTAATTACCTGACATATCCTCGGTCGCAACGCTGTCAACTCCAATCTGAGATACAGACTGCCTACCAACGCCTCGCGCGCCAACCCTGGCAGTGGATCTCACATGACCTCTACCTCGATAGCTTGACAGTGCCTTAGCTCCGTTTCTAGCAAAACTCTGATTAAGTCGAGGAGTAACCAACCTCTGAGACTGAACCAACGAGTCCTCATTCATGACTGTACAGTTCGTTGCCATATGCCCTGGTGCCCGGCACCGATAACAAACCCTCTGAAGTAAAAAGCATACTCTATGGTGATGTCAGCCATAATGCTCGTAAGTTGGTGAAAGCGATGCTTCTACAGAACCATCAATACTCCCTTCCGGAGTAGGGATCAAAGAGTCTCTACGAACCCTCGATATAGATCATGAGCTAACTCTCAGTAGCTGGTCCGATACAACTCTCTTCGAACTCCTCGAAGCGTAAAACCTTTCATGTGAATAGGGAGAAAGACCCATGATATCCTGGGTCTCCACATCACGACCTCTAGGTTCTTCAAACTGATTGGATGCTGAGCTCTGAAGCCAATCAAGTGCCTTCGTACTATTGGCTAACTCGGAGAATGTCCCAAGCGGACCCACTGTCACATGCAATTGAAGGTCAACATTCAAGCCTTGTCTGAACCTCTTGCACCTCAACTCTTCCGTCGCAACAAACTTTGGAGTATAACGGCTCAAACGCAGAAACTCTTGCTCATAAGTAAACACCGTTCGATCTCCCAGAACCAGATGCAAAAACTGGTCCCTCGTCTCATCCATGTGTACCTTACTGATGTACTTCTTCTGAAACTCATCCACAAAGATGTCCCATGTCGGGAACGCATGGTTTAGACCCAACTCTACGGTCTCCCAGCACTCGTGTGTATTGCCCTTAAAAAGGGAAACAATGCAATCAAGATCATCTTCTGGGCTTCCTTTCATCTGTCTTAAGATTCTCTGTGCGTCCCGCAACCACTGGTCAGCTTTGATCAGGTCGTCCTCACCCAAGCCTTCGAAACTTCTAGACCCAAAATGATGAAGCCTCTCCACAGGGGTCTTGCGAAGCGTCTCAGATTACCTCGAAATAGCTTATACCACATGCAAGAGGGCAAAGGTAAGGTCACGAAAGTGACCCGCCTCTCCACTACCGATTCTACCTTCCATCGATCCTTTTTTCTGAAACACAACAAACAAGATGACACATCAAGACCCACAGTCTTATAAAGTACACTTAACTTTAGGGACTTGTATTCGCTAGACACCTTACCACGACCTCTAAGACACCCCATAGTTTTCTAGAACCGACTAAACCTACGCTTTGATACCAAAATGTGACACCCTAATTTTATCCCGGATTCGGAGCATCAATTTCGAGTCACCCAAAATTGACCCATTAAATTTTCTTGTTTAAAACCACAAGTTAAAAATTCTCAAAATAATCCATTACCATAAAATCCACATAGATAATAATATTA